>OY804594.1:2819063-3275179 GCA_963680895.1 Fragum sueziense
TATCATGCATAAAAGTCCCAAAACTCGTCTAGAGTGATAGCAAATTGCTAACATAAATCGGATATAAATACCATTCTATTTGCTGGAATCAAAACCCCCTAACTCCAGTGAGAATGAATGGGGAGATGAAAAGGTTTAACAAAAAATGGAATCGAAAGAGCGAGTGGCTAGGCCGTGACGATTTGTCACATACAGTATTCAGATTCATCTGCTTGCCAAATTTTTTTAGGTTGAATCATCCCGCTGAATATTCGACGATTATCGACTAATTATCCGCTCGATTATAAAATGCTGCCGTATGTTCTTTGTATGTGATCTTGCCCGTATCAACCTCTGCTTTTCGTTTGGGAAAAAAACGTTTTAAACTTGTTTGAGACATCGTCGAAACGATAGTTGAAACAGCCGGATGTTTTGACTCGAGTTGTCTGGTTACCGATTTGAAGCAATAAGCCGGGTACCATCATGGACTCAGTTACTAAAAATAGTAACAAATCAAATGTGAAGGTTAACGAATCGAGGGTGAAGGTTACGGAGATCGCCAGAGATTGACCGACTGTTTGAAATTTGGGATATGATTGGTTGATCAAGTATGGTCATTATAATAATCTAAAAATAGGTTTATCAAGTAGGTCACTTTTAACTTGATGTACATAGCAGATTACGGGTGCGTTATGCGAATGTCAATATTGTTTGAAATCTATTATTTTATGATCATACTTTTACTGAAATTCGTGCGCCCGGCTGGCGCACCACTTCATAATTTCATGCGTCATATTTTGAAAAAATGCGGGATTGGCGCGGGCGCACCGTCAATCTGAAGCTCTGCCCTTTGTCTCAATATTTTATCTGCTATATTGTGCATTAATCCTTTCTATATCCATATTGATTTTATGTTCTTTTTGAAATTGGAACAGTCTATTCCTTTTCAGTTTGGGAAGGGATTAAGCAGGTTTTGGCTCACTTATTGAAAATGTTGGGAAAATGTTATTGCAAAAGAAGAAAATGCTGATAGCCTATATTTGCATCTTTTGCTTCATCATTTTCTGTCCACTTTTGTACATGAATGCAGTCTTACTCAGCATTCTGTTTTGTTAATTACAGCAGTTTTTAATTCTACTGCTCTGATGTTATGCTGTTAGGAAAAGATTTTACCAAAATCAAATTGTAACTGTTCAATGAATAGTTCCCCTATGTTGTGGGTTGACTTGGTTCCATATAAAGATGATAAAGAGGGCAGTGTTTGACAATCTTTTCTCAAATTATAAGACCTGAATATTTGAAGATTTTGTGAAGTTTAATGTCTAAAGACTAGAAATTATCCCTATGCTTTAGCTTTTGATTGTAACAGAAAGTCCTTAGTAATATGCCTTTTCAATTGACAAAATTACCATTTTTGCTCATGTCGCCTATGTTCAGGTGAGCGATATAGGACCATCATGGTCCTCTTGTCTTCTAAACTTTTTGGCCTAGAACCTTGAAATTTTGTGTAAGACCTAATTTCATGAATGGCTTCCAGAATAGAAGAAGCTGAAGATAAGAGGAGATATTTGGAAAGCTTTTACTATTTCTCTTATCTATTTCTGTTATCAATATCTTTGGCTGGCCCCGTTTTATCTTATGTAAACAAATAAGAAGGGATTATAAGCCTAGCTTATCAGATGGTTTGTCCTCATTTACTATATACTTTCAAATCACATACCAAATCTTGCTTATAATATCATAAATAATCAATTTTAACAGATCAGTATGCTTTGAAAATTAGCCCTATGTTGTATATTGCAAAATAATGAAATAATTATTGAAAAAAACTCAACCATTATGCTAAATTATACCCAACTTTACAGGATCGATTGGAACAAAATTTTTACTTAATTGTTTCCAAACAGAAAGTCCTTATAAGTTTCATGCCTTTGAATTTGACAAAATTGCCATTATCACTCTTGTCATCTTGATTCAGGTGAGCGAATTAGGACCATCATGGTCCTCTTGTTAAGATTTGTTTGCGGATTTTATATTCGTCCAAAATTGTGGGCGTGGCAGGTCAGCACTTATCGGACTTGGAGAAATCATAAGAAAATTCTTTAAATATCAATCATTGGCCCAATTTGAACCAAACTTGGCAGAAATGTTCCTTTGGTGACGCTTTCAAAAAAAAAAAAAAAAAAAAATGTGAATATTTGTTTCGTCTGAAAAAGTGGGTGTGGCAGGGGGTGACTTATCAGACTTAGAAAAATTATAAGAAAATTCTTTAAAAATCAACCATTGGCCCAATTTGAACCACACATGGCAGAAATGTTCCTTGGGTGACTCTTTTCAAAATTTGTTCTCAAATTTTTTATTCGTCAGATAAAGTGGGTGTGGCTTATTGGACTTACAGAAATCCTAAGAAAATTCTTTAAAAATCAACCATTGGCCCAATTTTGAAGCAAACTTTACAGAAATGTTCCTTTAGTGACCCTTTCAAAATATGTTGGCAAATTTTGTATTGGACAAAAAAGTGGGCGTGGCAGGGCGTGGCTTATCAGATTTAGAGAAATCATAAGAAAATTCTTTAAAAATGAAGCATTGGGTCAATTTGAAACAAATTTGGCATTGATGTTCCTTGAGTGACCCTTTTCAATTTTTTAGCTCACCTGAGCACGAAGTGCTCAAGGTGAGCTATTGTGGTCGCTTTTTGTCCGTCGTCTGTCCGTCCGTCCGTCTGTCCGTCCGTCTGTCCGTCCGTCCGTCCGTTCACAATTTCTTTAAACATCTTCTCCTCCTATATCAATGGGCCAATTTTTAGCTCACCTGAGCACGAAGTGCTCATGGGGAGCTATTGTGGTCACTCACCGTCCGTCGTCCGTCCGTCCGTCCGTCCATCTGTCCGTCTGTCCGTTCACATTTCTTTAAACATCTTCTCCTCCTAAACCATTTGGTAGATTTTGACCAAACTTGGCAGGAATGTTCCTTGGGTGACCCTTCTCAAAACTTGTTCGCGGATTTTTGATTCGTCAAAAAAAGTGGGAGTGGCAGGGCGTGGCTTATCTGACTCAGAGAAATCCTAAGAAAATTCTTTAAAAATCAACCATTGGGCCAATTTGAACTTAAGTTGGCAGAAATGTTCCTTGGGTGACCCATTTCAAAACTTGTTTGCAAATTTTTGATTCATCAAAAAATGTGGGCGTGGCAGGGCGTGGCTTATCGGACTTAGGGAAATCCTAAGAAAATTCTTTAAAAATCAACCATTGGGCCAATTTGAACCTAACTTGGCAGAAATGTTCCTTGGGTGACCCTTTTTAAAATTTGATCGCAGATTTTTGATTCGTCAAAAAATGTTGGCGTGGCAGGGTGTGGCTTATCGGACTTAGAGAAATCCTAAAAAAATTCTTTAAAAAAACAACCATTGGGCCAATTTGAACCTAACTTGGCAGAAATGTTCCTTGGGTGACCCTTTTCAAAACTTGTTCACAAATTTTTGATTCGTCAAAAAACGTGGGCGTGGCAGGGCGTGGCTTATCAGACTTAGAGAAATCCTAAGAAAATTCTTTAAAAATCAACCATTGGCCCAATTTGAACCAAACTTGGCAGAAATGTTCCTTGGGTGACACTCTTCAAGATTTGTTGGTGAATTTTTTATTTGTCAGGAAAAGTGGGCGTGGCAGGGCGTGACTTATTGGACTTAGGGAAATTCTAAGAAAATTCCTTAAAAATCAACCGTTGGCCCAATTTGAACCAAACTTGGCATTAATGTTCCCTGGGTGACTCTTTTCAAAATTTGTTCGCAAATTTTTGATTCGTCAGAAAAAGTGGGCGTGGCAGGACATGGCTTCGCGGACTTAGAGAAATCCTAAGAAAATTCCTCAAAAATCGACCGTTGGCCCAATTTGAACCAAACGTTACAGAAATATGCTTTGGGTGACTCTTTGTAAAATTTGTTTGCGGATTTTGATTCGTCAGATAAAGCGGGCGTGGCAGGGCTTGGCTTATCGAAGTTAGAGACACCCTAAGAAAATTCTTTAAAAAACACATTGGGCCAATTTGAACGAAACTTAGCAAGAATTTTCCTTGAGTGACTCTTTAAAAAATGCGTACACAAATTTTCTTTGTCGTCTAAAAATGTGGGTGTGGAAGGGCAGGGTTATCAGACTTAGAGAAATCATAAGAAAACTCTTTAAAAATCAAGCATTGGGCCAATTTGAACCAAACTTGGCAACAATGTTCCTTGAGTGACCCTTTTCAAAATTTGTTCACAGATTTTTGATTTGTAAAAAAAAAGTGGGCGTGTCACAAACTTCTTTCAGGTGAGCGATATAGGGCCATTCTGGCCCTCTTGTTACCAAACTTGGCAGGAATGTTCCTTGGGTGACCCTTCTCAAAACTTGTTCGCGGATTTTTGATTCGTCAAAAAATGTGGGCGTGGCAGGGCGGGGCTTATCTGACTAAGAGAAATCATAAGAAAATTCTTTAAAAATCAACCATTGGGCCAATTTGAATAAAAACTTGGCAGGAATGTGCCTTGAGTCACTCTTCTCAAAATTTATTCGCAAATTTTTAGATTTGTCAAAAAATGTGGCCCTGGCAGGGAGAAAGGGGCTTATCGGCTTAGAGAAAGCATAAGAAAATTCTTTAAAAATCAACCATAGGGCCCAATTGAACCAGACTTTGCAGGAATGTTCCTTGAGTCACTTTTTACAAAATTTGTTCACAAATTTTTACATTTGTCAAAAAATGTGGCCATGGCAGGGAGAAAGGGGCTTATTGGACTTAGAGAAATTAGAAGAAAATTCTTTAAAAATCAACCATTGGGCCCAATTGAAGCAGACTTGGTAGGAATGTGCCTTGAGTCACTCTTCTCAAAATTTATTCACAAATTTTTAGATTTGTCAAAAAATGTGGCCGTGGCAGGGAGAAAGGGGCTTATCGGCTTAGAGAAAGCATAAGAAAATTCTTTAAAAATCAACCATAGGGCCCAATTGAACCAGACTTTGAAGGAATGTTCCTTAAGTCACTCTTTTCAAAATTTGTTCACAAATTTTTACATTTGTCAAAAAATGTGGCAGTGGCAGGGAGAAAGGGGCTTATCAGACTTAGATAAATCAGAAGAAAATTCTTTAAAAATCAACCATTGGGCCCAATTGAAGCAGACTTGGTAGGAATGTGTCTTGAGTCACTATTTTCGAATTTATTCACAATTTTTTACATTTGTCAAAAAATATGGCCGTGACAGGGAGGAAGGGTCTTATCGGACTTTGAGAAATCATAAGAAAATTCTTTAAAAATCAACCATATGGCCAATTTTAATCAAACTTGGACGGAATGTTCCTTGCGTCTCTCTTCTCAAAGTTTGTTCACAAATTTTTATATTTATCAAAAAATGTTGGCGTGTCGGGGAGGAAGAGGCTTATCGGAAAAGAGAAATCATAAGAAAATTCTTTAAAAATCAACCATTTGGCCAATTTGAAAGAAACCTGGCTGGAAAGTTCCTTGAGTGATTCGTTTCAAAATTGTATCTAGTAATTTTTATTTCCTTAAAAAGTATTTTGGTATGGCAGGGTAAGGGAAATTCCGTGCGTTGAAAATTATACTGTACTGTGGGTTGTAATGGAGATACTTAGTTTTCTTCTAAACTGTTTGGCCTAGAACCTTGAAATTTTGTGTAAGACCTAATTTCATGAATGGCTTCCAGAATACAAGAAGCTGAAGATAAGAGGAGATAACTGCTTTTCAAAAAGCAATATTTTGTTTCAATATTCATGAAACCCTATGTTGTTGGTGATCATTACTATCATCTGCTTGAAAAAATTAATACATTTTACATAGGGTTTTGATATAAGTAATAAATTTGGAAAGCTTTTACTATTTCTCTTATCTATTTCTGTTATCAATATCTCTGGCTGGCCCCATTTTTAGGTCGGGAAATCTCTTTGAGATTTTCCTATCTATAGCTACGCAACGCTTGTATCGCTTTTCTACGAAAATCTCGAGAAAATCTCGTATCTGCGGCTTTGTTTTATCTGCAGATACGAGGTTTTCGATATCATCTGGCCGCCGCATAGTCGTTTGTTTGTCTGAGTCCGCCGCGAAAAAGTAGACCTACCCTTGAGCAATTCAAAATTGCTCAAATAACATAATCATCGTAAATAGACTTTCATTTCCTAATTGTTTTATCAAAACAATGCAGCAGTTAGCTCATAAGTGCGAAAACTATCAACTTCTCTTTTTGACTTCGAACTACTCTAACTACGCAACAATTCGTGTAATCGGACGTTTCCGTAAAATACTCGTAGAATTACGGAAATTCATTATAACCTCGATAACCTGTTCAATGCGTCAAAATACATGTAAGTACACACATTTCGCCGTGGTGTAGCTCACTCGATACACAAACCTGTTAGTTACACGCCATGGTAAAATTACATGAGGGCTATGCTAAGACAAAGCACAATGTCCAATTTAATTCGACAAGTAAAAAGGCACTTTGTCGTTTGGGGCGGCGAAAAGGCAATCGGTTGGTTTCAATTCTTATCGGTTTCTAAGGTAACAGTCACACATTCAGGGATTACCGCAAAATTAAAACTGTGCAAGACTACTGTAGGTGGAGATAGAATTTATAGCACTTACAATAGCTTTGCGATAAACCCTTTATTTTCGTTTGATTTATAGTAATTGATATTAATATGTTAGTTTATTAGATAATTACCAGAAAGCAAACTGTTTCATTTGTTTGCGTATTGGTTATCCTGACCTTTTTTCACGAAATAATTACATGAGTATGTATTTGTGATTTAAATGAAAAAGAGGTTTCATTAAAATACGCCTTTTTCAATGTTATTGCTATTTTTACATCTCTTCAAAACGATTAAATTGCAGGCCAGCCGATTTTGATCCTTTCACAAACAAGACCTATGGACATTTGCAAAAGAGAAAGAATGCTGAACAATTGAAACAGTTTCAATTTGCGCCATTTGGGAAAGGGTCAAACAGTCACAGACCACGATATTATTGTAAATACAAAATTTGTTAAATCATATTCTAGGCAAATTGCGGGTAATCATTTTATCTTTTCTCCTGGTGATTTCCAATAACGTTCGTGTTTAGAGATTTTTTTTTTTGGGGGGGGGGGGGGGGGGACAAAATAACATAATTATCAAACAATGTTTCGTTATATTTTTTTTTATAAAATTCGTAATTTATAGCCTACATTGACCCAATCTGATTCCATCAGTACCATACAGACTTGGATTAATTTTTTTCACCGATTCTACATGGTTGAAATAAGCCAGAAATGAACTTTAACCCTTTCCTGAATGACAAATTTTTAGACTGGTCCAAATTCAAAGAAGTTGCAGACGATAATTTCAAATGAACGAAAATTAAACTTTTTTTGGTCTTTTTGTGTAGAAAATATTGTGGAAAATGAAGAAATTACTTGCCACAAGAAATTTCTCCATTTTCCACAATGTTTTCCCTAGCCCTTTGTTTTAGGGGAGTCAAAAAAAGTCAGTGTGTGGTTATGGGTTAATGACCATGAAATGGCGTCATTTCGTTTACTCAAAAAAAGTAAGTTTTTTTTTATTATAGCGACATGTGTTATGTAGGCTAACAATTTTTTACAATAAAAGAGAGCAGAAAACTGAAGAAAACACCCAGCCCTATGTGCCTTTATGTCACCTTGACATTTCATATGTTTTACTTTGAGTGACAGTCAAAATCTTGTTATAGAAAATTCTAGACGGTGGCGGGCGCAACGGCCATGTTTTCCACTTTTCTTTTGAGAGAAAAGGGGAAAACTAGTCCCTGCGCCGGCGGCCGTGATGGAATTAATGATTGGCTGTGTAAGTTATTCCACTAAACGAAATAGGAAGAGCCAAGAGATCTTCTTACCAACCTCTTCTATAACTGTATATAAAGTATATAGAGGATATAAATATGTAGACTCAGAGGGATCATATGCATTATTGTGAGGTAACAATATATTAATCAATGGGTGACGACATTATTTCATCTTTAAAACCGTTTGACCCTTTAACAAAACCATTTTGAGAAAATTTGACTAACTACAAGAATTAGTGGCAAGAAAACACTGTAGGAAAAGAAGGAAATACAAATTCTCAACATTTCTCTCCTTTACCTTCAATATTCAAAGCAATATAACGTGTGCTAAATTCCGTATAATATTTACCACAATATCTGAGTATGATGTTTTGAAAAAGGTTTAAATCTTTATATAGGGTCTGCAAAATCTTAGAATGGTTATTAATTGAAAGTTTTACAGAAGATCAGAATAAATCTGTAACCGATTAGCGGACTAAAGAATGCTAGTATTGAAGTAACAATTGATCATATTAGAGATTTGAAGCAACAAATGATCGTATTAGGCAGCGGGTTTGTTGTCAGTATTTGCTTCTTTTTTTCTCTAAATACCGTGGACAGTGCTGTGTCTCCATAGGCTCTACGAGCAAGGGTTATATTAGAAACAGTTTAGTTGGGTTAGCTATATTACCGTAAGTCTGCGTTAATATCGCACGCACAACTAGTTTCTCTGATAAAGGAGCTCACATGTTTTCATATACGCTTTAGTTAAAAACCTGGCAGCTTTTCTGGGATCGTTTTTCATGACGATTGACAGTTTCTCTTTTGATTCTAAATGTCTGAAAGTATTGTCGTTCATGTACTTAGACAGGATAATGTTCCGCTCGGTTGCATAAACACTGCAGTCTATTAGGAAATGTATCTCATTTTCAACCTCTCCCGAATTACAAAGCGTACATTAACCCATTACCACACAATGACTCTTTTTGACTCCCCTCAAAATAATGGCCTTGGAAAACATCTTGGAAAATAAAGAAATTGCTTGTGAAAAGCAATTTCTTCATTTCCCACAATGTTTTCCATACAAAATTACCTAAAAATCAAAAATTCAATTCACTTGAAATTGTCGTCTGCAGGATCTTTCAATTTGGACCACCCTACAATTTTGTCGTTTGGTAATGGGTTAACGAGCGTTTTCTGGCTCACCGAAATACCGACCGGTTTCAATCCTAAGCGGCAAAATTCCACAACGGAATTGTGCCAAAATGGACCTTTCCTTTTTTTGCCAAATTCAGTCGGAGGTATTTTTCATTGGAAATTTCCGATTTATAAGCAGCTGTGTAATACTTGTAAAACGAACCCCCCTTTTTGTAAAAACGAACCCCTCTCAAAGAAATCCTGGATCCGCCGCTAATTTAGCTCTATATGTTTGTAGCTTGCTAATGTTTCAACCGAGTTGGACCATATTTCCTTATAATAACTTTTTACTCTGTCTTCAACTTCCACCATATTCACTTTTGTCTTATTCTGATAGTGTATTAATAAATCAAGGTTATTCATTATACGTTTTACTTCGCTACACCAATTGTTTTGCCACTCGTATAGTCATATTAAAAAACGCGTCTTGTGAGTCTGTCTTCTTAAAATGATAGTAGCCTGTTCCAATAAAGGAGAATGATGATACAATGTCTATAGGTGCTGGGTAGCCATCCCGTATCTCCTATAAGAGCGCTGATAGGTGCAAATCTGTGCACCCCAATAAAGTATCTCATAGCACGGTGCTGAACGTTGTCAATTGATTTGTAATGTTTTGCTCCCCAGCTAGAGGCACCGTAGTCCAAGATCGGAGCGACTCAGTTGAAGTACAGTTTTTCATAGGTGTTAAATCCGACGTGTTTAAAATGGTGTACCTTTGATATCACGCTTCCTAGAGCTCTACCTGCAGCTTTGGATACTGATTCACAATGGGATGAGAAATTATTTTTGTCATGGAAAATCACCCAAAGAAAAAAATCTTACGTACACGTACCCCTCCCAAACCCTCCTGTCCGTTGCCCACAAAAACCGACACCATATAATGTAGTTTACCATTTCTCTCTCGTCTATTAGGATGTCTTTTCTAGATATATATCACATTTCTACTGACATACCGTGAGAATTAGAGTATAAGGGTTAATTTTAATGAGACCACCAGATAAGAACATAGAGCATATTTGACGAATTCAACGTTCATTTCTCAAACTTGAAAAGAAAAGATAATTTATTGAATTTCGAACCCTCTATTTCCCGACCTTCAGTACTATCAGTACTTTGATTATCTTATGTAAACAAATAAGAACGGATTATAAGCCTAGCTTATCAGATGGTTTGTCCTCATTTACTATATACTTTCAAATCACATACCAAATCTTTCTTATAATATCATAAATAATCAATTTTAACAGATCAGTATGCTTTGAAAGTTAGCCTGATGTTTCAAATTGAAAAATAATGAAATAATTATTGAAAAAAACTCAACCATTATGCTAATTCATACCCAACTTTACAGGATCGATTGGAACAAAATTATTACTTAATTGTTTCCAAACAGAAAGTCCTTATAAGTTTCATGCCTTTGAATTTGACAAAATTGCCATTATCACTCTTGTCATCTTGATTCAGGTGAGCGATTTAGGACCATCATGGTCCTCTTGTTTTACAAATTTTTGATTCGTCCAAAAAGTGGGCGCGTCTTAAACTTCTTTCAGGTGAGCGATATAGGGCCATTCTGGCCCTCTTGTTTTATCAATCAAGACAAAACTTGGACACAATGTTGGAGACCATAAGATCTCCGGAGATGATCTGCCCTTCAAATTTTACCCAGACAACCACAAATAGTGACTAATCAGAACAAAACTTGACATAATGTTATTGACCATAAGTCTGTTTTCAGTCTTAAAGTCATAAATGTTAATTGAATTGAACAAAACTGTGCCTAATATCATTTTGGTTCAGGTGAGCGATAAAGGACCATCATGATCCTCTTGTTTAGGAAAAAAAATCACTGGCTTTTAAAAATTGTTAATTCCCTAGCCCGACCTGCTTGTAATTTTCAGATACGAATTTCGATGTCTGTTTCAGCATTAATATCTCAACGACTAAGCCTGATTATTAAAATTGCATTGGTAGTTAGAAAGTTTAGATCACATTTTTCAACGAAAGTGTTTTGTTTATGAATTTTAACGATGGATTTTTGAAATATTCTGCCTCAAAAATGGTATCCCGTAACGATAAAGACCGAGGAAGTACCCTAGATGAAAAAATGAAAGTGAGGCTATGACGTCATGCCGACTGATTCTATATCGGGACGTTCGGTCTGACAGCCTTCATAAAACTGTCAGACTGTCTGACAGATTAGAAATCTGTAAGACCGAAAAGAAACATTTTTTTTAGTCCCCTACCGGCAAAGCCGAAGGGGACTTTACGTTTGCACTCTGTCCGTCAGTCTGCCCGTCCGTCAGTCCGGTCAATTAGTTTTCCAGACTTTTTTTCTAAACATGGGTAGCTATTGAGCTGATTTTTGGTATGTAGACCCGCATTGATGACTTACAGAAGATGTTTGAGTTTCGTTCTGGTTCAGTGATTTTTGAAGAAGATACGGATGCTGGACTTAAAAAATTACTGGTAAATTATAGTTTTCCAGACTTTTTTTCTAAACGCTTGCAGATATTGAGCTGATTTTTGGTATATCAGGGCTTTTTTTTTAAGATTAGGGAAATGGGCCTGGGCCCTGAATTTGAGGAAAAATACAACTCTAGGGGAATATTTATTGCTCAATTTTTCGATAAAGAGTTTCTAAATTTTATCATAAAAATATATAGAAATGAAATTCAAGTCACAAAAAACAAGTATATAATATTTTAATAGTCAGATAACAAATTCTAAGCAAAGATATAACATTTTTGCATGCATTATAACTTTGTTTAAGAGGGGAAAATTGATTTGTTGGGGGGAAATGCATCTTTAGGGGAAATATTTTCTGACGGGAAGGGGCCTGTAATCGGCAGCAGTTTCTTAGTAAAAAAACCCCTATGTAATATGAACTTATATTGATGAGATACAGAACAGGATACAGAACAAGTTTGAGTTTCGTTCTGGTCCGATGATTTTTGAGGAAGATACAGGGGTCTTGCTACCAATTTTTGTTTGGGGCCAGGGGCCGGTGAAATTTGGAAAAATAGCGACGTTTTTACATAAATTGGGAAAAACTAAAACAAGTTTGTATTCATAATGTCACTCATCTTCAGCTGCAAATAAGACTGTAGTGGTGTAAAATGCATTTGTATATGTACACTCTTGTTCAAGAATCTAGTCTAAAACTGTCTTCAAAATGTTTGTAAATGAAGATGAGGTCTTAACATGGGGCATTCTGGGTCCTAATTGGGAATTTTCATTAGAGAATTGGGAAAAAAAGATACTTTTTGCCATTGGGAATGGGGCCCAATAACGGCCCCAAATTTTGGCAAACAAGACCCCTGAGATACATTATGCTGGACTTAGAAAGTTACTGGGAAATCAGTTTTCCAGACTTTCTTTTCTAAATGCTGGCAGGTATTGAGCTAATGTTTGGTATGTGAACACATATTGATGAGTTACAGAACAAGTTTGAGTTTTGTCCCGGTCCAGTGATTTTTTAGGAAGATATGGATGTTTGTCTTAGAAAATTACTGGGAAATCACAGCTTTCCAGATTTTTTTTTTCTAAACACTGGCAGGTATTGAGCTGATTATTGGTATGTGAACACATATTGATGAGTTACAGAACAAGATTGAGTTTCGTTCTGATCCAGTGATTTTTGATGCTGGACTTAGAAAATGTTTGGATATAACAGTTTTCTGGGCTTCTTTTTCCTAAACTCATATATAAAGCCGGTAGGGGACTTGGTATTTTTTTGCAATACTTCAGAATGCTTGTTAACCCTTTCCCAAACAAGACCTGGTTTTGACGTCACTAATAGAATAGGCTTGGGAAAACATTGATGCAAAGAAGAAACTGCTGATAACCAGCAGTTTCTCCTTTTGTCTCAATATTTTCTGTCATATTTTACACAAATCCTATCTTTAATAATATCCATTTTGTTATTTGTAGCAGTTTTTGAAGTGGATTACCCTAAAATTTTGCTGTTTGGGAAAGGGTTAAATTTTGTCATCTGGTAATGAGTCAAAAGCCTTTTGACTAGATTCACCCGTCAGGGTTTCCAAAAACCCCAAAATGGGGGTTTTTCACCCCCAAATGAAATCTTTTACCCCCAAATTTTGCCAGCAGCCTTCTATGTTTCTTATAGAGGGGGTACAAGCATGCTGAAAAATCATGGTTTTTACCCCCAAATTTAAAAGTCAGTGGAAACACTGCCCGTTTATTGTCCCCAGGTTGTCCTGAAGATCATCAAGCACTGTCAGGAGGAGGGGACTAGTGGTTCAAATTTTGTACAGGGCGTATTGTCTATGACGGCTCTTTTCTTCTTTTGTTTCAATGTTTTCCCAAGCCTTTTCAGTTATGGACGTCAAAACTAGGTCTTTTTTGAGAAAGGGCAGGGCTACGGATGAGTGGGGATGAAGACATTCTAACTTTGTTATTTCATTTTCAAACTCTATGTTGTGGGTACTCATTTGAATCGTCTCGACGAAACGATACAAATGAGTACCCACAACATAGGGTTTGATGAACAATAACAGAATTCTTACAGTTTGAAAAGTCATCACTCCCTCTTATCTGGAGCTCTGAAAGGGGTTAACCCTATCCCAAACAACAAAATTATAGGGTGGTCCCATTTAAAAGCAGCTGCAAACGACAAATTACATGTGAATAAAGATAAGATTTGTGTACAATACAGCTGATAAGGTATTGAGGCAAAAGGAGAAACTGTTGGTTATCAGCAGTTTCTTCTTTTGCTTCAATGTTTTCCCAAGCCATTTCTATTAAGGACGTCAAAACCAGGTCATGTTTGGGAAAGGGTTAAATCAGGGGTGTGGAAATATGGAATTTTTCCACTTGTCCTCGGACAAGTTTAACTCAAATTTCTACTTGTCCGAAGGCAAAGTTTACTTGTCCAAAACAACATCTAGACAGGAAAATAATATTTAAACTTTATTTTAACTCTATTTTCAGTTAACATTTAAAACTGAATGAACACAATTCAAACACATGTTTACCTTTTATCATATATTTTGCAGAAATTGCTCATGCCAATATCCTTCTTTCATTTAAGACAAAAATCACATTTTGATCCCCTTGACATGCACTTGCCCGCGGACAAGCTCACTTGAAAAAAGCCCTTGCCCGTCCACCACAAAACCCGTGTCGGGCAAGTCGGGTATGTGAATTCCTCACCCCTGGTTAAATCCTATTGACTAGATTCACCCGTTTATTGTCCCCAGGTTGTCCTGAAGATCATCAAGCACTGTCAGGAGGAGGGGACAAGTGGTTCAGATTTTGTACAGGGAGTATTGTTGGGGCTGGTCGTAGATAATAGACTAGAAGTTACAAACTGTTTCCCCTTCCCCAGACATAATGAAGATGAAGACTTTGAGGAAGGTGAGAAATTACCAAAATTTATTGTTTTATATTGGCTAAATAACAATAAGATTTTGTGCAGGGTGTATTTTTGGGGCTGGTCGTAGATAATAGACTAGAAGTTACAAACTGTTTCCCCTTCCCCAGACATAATGAAGATGAGGACATTATTATCCCCCGCCGATGAAATCATCGGGGGGAGGGGGGGTTTGTTTTTGCCACATCCGTCCATCCGTCCAACATTCGTTTCCGTGCTATTTCTTGAAAACTATAGACCGGATTTCAATGAAACTTGGCACACAGCTTCACGACAAAGAGGACATGCGCATATTGTTGGGGCTACCCGGTTCGACCATTGAATTTAGAGTTACTGCCCCTGACTGTTTAAGCCATATACATACAGAGTGATATTCGTTTCCGCACTATTTCTTGAAAACTATAGACCGGATTTCAATGAAACTTGGCACACAGCTTCACTACAAAGAGGACATGGGCATATCGTCGGGGTTACCCGGTTCGACCGTTGAATTCAGAGTTACTGCCCCTGACTATTGAAGCCATATACATACAGAGTGATATTCGTTTCCGTGCTATTTCTTGAAAACTATAGACTGTATTTCAATGAACTTTTGTGCACAGCTCCACTACAAAGAGGACATGTGTATATCGTCGGGGTTACCCGATTCGACAATTGAATTTAGAGTTACTGCCCCTGACTGTTGAAGCCATATACATACAGAGTGGTATTCGTTTCCGGGCTATTTCTTGAAAACTATTGACCAGATTTCAATGAAACTTTGTGCACAGCTTCACTACAAAGAGGACTTGTGCATATTATCGGGGTTACCCGGTTCGACCATTGAATTCAGAGTTACTGCCCCTGACTGTTGAAGCCATATACATACAGAGTGATATTCGTTTCCGCACTACTCCATTGACAATTAAAATATGTTCGGCGGGGGATATCAATTCAACAAATTTGCTTGTTTTTAGCTCACCTGAGCACGAAGTGCTCGAGGTGAGTTATTGTGGTCACTTTTTGTCCGGCGTCCGTCCGTCCGTCCGTCAACATTTGGGGTGTTTACACTCTAGCATCCACAAAAGTTACTCAATCTTGATCAAACTTGGCCAAAACAAGTACGATCATAAGTTCTCGAACAAGTTCGATTATGGGCCTGATCGGACCAGAAAGTGCGGAGTTATCTGCCCTTGAATGTCAAAAAATGCTGTTTTTAAGTTTGTTTACACTCTAGCATCTACAATTATTGGTCAATTAAGACAAAACTTGGGCATTATGTTGGAGACCATAAGATCTTGGATGAGGTCAATTTTCAGTCTGATCTGACCAGAAAGATGAGAGTTATGTGCCCTTGAATTGGGCAAAATTGCCACTTTTTGCTGTATTCAAAAAAGAGTTAATCTAAGGGAAGGAACTCTGACACTACTTTACTTCAGTATAAGTAGAGTTATCTAGTTTGATAGAGGATATAAATAGATTCTAAGGGAAGGAACTCTGACACTACTTTACTTCAGTATAAGTAGAGTTATCTAGTTTGATAGAGGATATAAATAGATTTACACTCTTATTAACCCATTACCAAACAACAAAATTTTAGCCTAGTCCAAAATCATAGGTGTTGCAGACGACAAGTTCCATTGAACAAAATTTAACATTTTTTGGTCTTTCTTGGTAGAAAACATTGTGGGTAATGAAGAAATTGTTTGTCACAATGTTTTCCAAAGCCTTTATTTTGTGGGGCATCCAAAAGCGCCAATGTGTGGGAAAGGGTCAATCAAGACAAAACTTGGACACAATGTTGGGGACTTTAAGATCTCAGATGTGTTTGATTTTCAGTCTGATCTGAAGAGAATGTTGAGAGTTATGTGCCCTTGAATTTGACAAAATTGCCATTTTTCGGCTGGTTTCGACCTTGTTTACATTCTATAATCTACAATTATTGATCAATCTATACAAAACTTGGACACATTGTTGGGAACCATAAGATTTCATATGAGATTGATTTTCAGTCTGATCTGATCAGAGAGTCGAGCGTTTTGTGCCCTTGAAATTGACAAAATTGTTGTTTTCGGCTGTTTTCGACCTTGTTTATACTCTAGAATCTACAATTATTTATCAATCAAGACAAAACTTGGATACAATCAGGGCTACAGATAAGTGGAGGTGAAGACATACTAACATTGTTTTTTCGAATTCAAATCCTATGTTGTGGGTACTCATTTGAATCGTCTCGACGAGACGATACAAATGAGTACATGTACCTACAACATAGGGTTGGATGATCACTGACAGCATTATTGCAGTTTGAAAAGTCACCACCCCCTCTTATCTGGAGCCCTGTACAATGTTTGGCACCATAATTTAGATCTTGGATGAATTAGATTTTCACAACCTTATTGACCATAAGTTCTTTTTCAGTCTTAAAGTAATAAATATTAATTGAATTGAACAAAAGTGTTGCTCATATCATTTAGGTTCAGGTGAGCGATATAGGACCATCATGGTCCTCTTGTCTACTTTTTATGCCCTTGTATCAAAAGATCTGGTGCATATTGTTTTACATGTGTCTGTCTGTTTGTGTGTCTGTCTGAACGCGTAATATCTGCCGTTTCAGGGGCATTACTGATTAGTATTTCACATTGACAAAAATCTTGTTCCTAAATTTTTTCGTAATCTTTCCTGTTGTAAACCATGTTGCACTTAAATGCCATAGGGTCCTTTTTGGACTAACAGCTCAATCATTTTTTTGTCATTGAGAATTGAGAACAGCAAAGTTAGGGCAAAGGATGACATGTAAATTTATCTTGAATATGGACCAATCTTATCGAGTAAAGATTGACATAATTTCGGACAAATAGATAGTATTTCGTAGGTGTTGTTATAAAATCTAGCAACTATGGCTTGATTTAACCCTTTCCCAAACGACAATTGTTTAGGGTGGTCCAAATTCAAAGGGGTTGCAGACGTCAAAATAAATTAGATCAACAGGAGAAAACATGCATGTTATAGCCTAGAAAATATTGAAGCAAAAGGAGAAAGTGCTGATTATCAGCACTCTCTTCTTTTGCTTCAATGTTTTCCCAAGCCTTTTCTATTAGGGACGTCAAAACCAGGTCTTTTTTGGGAAAGGGTTAAGCCATAGTTACGAGATTTCATAATAACACCGAAGGTTTATCAAAACATAATGGTAACCTTAGTTTATTTTTAGCACAAAATTCATTACCATTTATTTTCTCATTTCAGTCCAGTACCAGATGGGAATGATGAGAAATCTTCGTAAAGTAAACATTGACCATCTCCATGTAGGCTGGTACCAGAGTACATATTTTGGTGGCTTTATTAATAGAGCCCTGCTAGACTCACAGTTTAACTACCAACATTCTATAGAAGAGTCTGTTGTCCTGATTTATGGTAAGAAATCTCTGTAAAGTAAACATTGACCATCTCCATGTAGGCTGGTACCAGAGTACATATTTTGGTGGCTTTATAAATAGAGCCCTGCTCGACTCACAGTTTAACTACCAACACTCTATAGAAGAGTCTGTAGTTCTGATTTACGGTAAGAAATCTGCGTAATCATTGACCGTTGCTCATGATAATTGACCTGGCAGAGCATCTTTAGCCACTAGCTAGAGATGCTCTGCCAGGTCATTAACGTGAGCTATATCAGAGTACATATTTTGGTGGCTTTATTAATAGAGCTCTGCTAGACTCACAGTTTAACTATCAACATTCTATAGAAGAGTCTGTTGTCCTGATTTATGGTAAGATCATTCTCATTGACTCCATTCATGAAGGTGCCAGTTGATCATTCATACTGGGCCATTACTGGCAGTAAAGTACACAAGATTGTTGTGCATTAGATAGAATGTTTTGCTTTGCTTGTGATAGAACTAAAAGTTGCATGAATTTATATCTGTCATAAATAAGCACTAAGCCATAAAAAAACAGATACATTCAAAATTGGATACAGATTAATGAAAAGTTCTATATTTGAATTATGTATATTACATGTATAATTCAATTTTACAAAGAAGAAAGAGTGAATGAAAATGAGTAAATTAGAGCATTTGCCATTAAAAGAATACAACAAATGATTTCGTATTTCCAGATCCCCTCAGAACCACACAAGGATGTCTGTCATTAAAGGCCTACAGACTGACTCCTGACATGATGAAATTCTACGGAAACAAAGATCAAGATTTCTCTCCGGACAGTATAAAAGCTGCCGGAATTAGCTTCGAGAACATGTTTGAAGAACTGCCCATTACGATCAAGAATTCTCACTTGGTCAACAGTATGTTGTGTGAAATTGACAATACTTTGGAGGAAGAGAAATCATTTGATTACCTCGATCTGGGTACCAGGTAAGGAAATAATGACATTTTACGGCCACATTCAGAACTACAGATAAAAGGGGGTAAAGCAGGCCTAGGGTAAAAAGGCATTCTAAGTTTGGTATTACACTTCCAAACACTATGTAGTGGGTACTCATTTGAATCGTCTCACTGAGATGATTCCAATGAGTACCCACAACATAGAGTTTGATGAGTTTGATGAGCGGTGAAAGATAATTTTTACATTTTGAAGAGTCATTACCCCGTCTTATTTCTCGGTGAACAGTATATTGTGGGGAGCAGCTGGAGGCTCGGTAAGGGTGTTTTGGTAGTACTGGTATGAGAAACGCCAGGAATCCATGGTTAGTTGCTCCAGCTGTTGCGATATGACCTTGGTAGTTGAAAACGGCCTAAAACCCCAATAAATCAAATCAAACATTAGAGGAAGAGAAATCATTTCATTACCCCTGGGTAGAAGGTGAGAAAAAACTGGATACACATTTGCTGAGCTGGTATAAAAAGTTAGTAAAAGGATTCATAAGGCATTAGACAATGGACAAGTCTGTATTTGAGTGTGGTCTTATAAAGATCCATACTGTTGACTGTTCAGTTCAATGTGAAAGTAATGTTTTTGTCAAAGTTTCAATTTAATGTATACAACCCATCATTAGCACTAAAGAGCCAGAGGTGAAATTTGAAAAGTGTCAGTAATTCCTAATGCTAGGTTCCCACTGCCGATCTGATCAACTCGATCAACACGACCACCTAATTTACCCGATCAAGCCCGACTAAATGTGTATAGACGACTTCTCGATCTCTAGTCGATCAAACTAGACCCCCGCCCGAGCACTCCCGATCATTTCCTGATTGAAGCTTGACCATCTTTCCGATGTCTACCCGATCACCCCGTCCTTAATTCGAGTCCCACACGATCAATACCCGACCATCTCGATCTGTATACGACCAGATCGAGCTGATTCTATTCTAGGTATTCTGAATGAAAATTTTTTGCAGCGTCTGTGATTATCACATATTCATATTAACTTCATAATATTGTCAGTTTAAATATGTACATAATTTAAATGTGACGTAAAAGTACTTTTAGCTATTGACTCATCCTTAATCTGATTAAATATAAAGATTAATGCATTCTTTAAGGCGTTTAATACCATTATATCAATCGTACGTGTTATGTCTCAGAGCGGGGAATCGCGTGAAACGCAATTTCCGATAATTTTCAATAGTTCTGTTAATATACTCTGCGCGGGATCTCGTGCAGTTTGTACAAATTTATTACCACAGACCTGGTGTTCCCACTGCCGACCAGATCAACTCGATCAAGCGGTCGAATACAGGTTGAGCTAGGTCTGCAAGAGTGATCGGGCGCGGTCGAAATTGATCTGCATCGCTCGGGCTTCCTACTCGAGTTTTTTTGACATGCAAAAACAGTCGAGTGCGATCGAGTACAAAAATGATCGAGAAGCGATTGTGTATTGATCGGGTAGAAGATCGACCTTGTCGTGAATCAGTCGGGTCTGGAGATCGAGTGTGATCGGGTAGATAATTTGTATTCGACCTGCACCGAGCGTGCACTCGATTACCTCGACTTGTACTCGAGTAATTTCCGACCACACCCCGATTAACTCGACCTCTGATTCATCTGTTCACTCAATCAAATCGGATGAAGAGGTCGGGTTTGATCGACTAGACATCGATAAGAAGTCATATGGTCGGGATTGATCGAGTGCACTTAAGTGATCGAGTAGATCGAGTTGATCCGCTGCCATAGAGCAGTTGGAAGCACTCGATCACCTCGACTTGTACGAGTTATTCCAGAACGCATTCCCGATCAACTCGACTTCTGCTCCAACTGTTCATCCAATCAAATCCCGGTAAAAGATATCGACTCGAGCACACACAATCTGTACTCGAGTGATTGTCGATCAGCTCGATCTTCTTTACGATCGATACTCGAGCATCTTCCCGATGTGTTTTCTACTCGACCGCTACACGGATTTTTTTGACGTGTCAAAACAAGTTGGCAGGATTACCGATCGATGCAGACCAAACTCGACCATCTCGACTTATCCCGATCACTTTTGCCGACCGACCTCGACCGGTACTCGATCGCTTGGTCGGGTTTGATCGAGATGATTTGATCGGCAGTGGGAACCAAGCATAAGCTGTGTTACTTATGGAAATATTTGACAAAGTGTTCAAAATTACCTCCCTTGCATATGAATATAGAGTAAAACAATATTTGTAAATTGTTTTCTCCTTGAAGCATAATCTTAAAATCTGGCAAGGTGAATCAACTTATGTGAAGTGTATTTAGAAGTGTGTGTAATTTGATGCATTTCGTATGGTTAGAAAGTGGTATTTTAATGATGGGTCATATACCTTAATCTCTGTATCTGTTTCAACCCATGTTCATTGACTTTCAATTCAGTTGTTCTCAATTAGCGCCTCTGGCATCCACAGCATTTTTGCTTTCAATTCCCATGTCTACCAATTTTATACACCAAACTGAAGATGAGCGTTATTGATGATTTTTGTTCAAATTAGTTCCCATTGCAATGTTTGCATTGGTTGGATTCGAACCGGGTCGTATTTTTTCTGAAGCCTCTTAGTTGAGATGCCTGCACCGCAATATGTTAGATTGTCACACATGTTGTATATTTACAGTTCTGTATTGGAAAAGAACCTTCGTCTGCTAATGGACAGCGTAGATGAAGTAGCCATGGACGCCAACAAGTTTGTCAACTATCAGAGACAATATCAGAAACAAAACCTCGCTAAAACACAGTACCTACAGAAAAGGGTAGGTATTTTGATTAGGGTCATATTGCTGCTTTTCAACAAAAACCTTGTAACTGGAGCTTGTATAAAGCTGCAGTCACGAGGTTTTTGTTGAAAAGCGACGATATTTGACTTGGTTGCCTATGCATAGGACTTGTAATCTTGACTGAAGTGTCCCGCTAGCTAAAATACAGTACCTACCAAAAAAGTAGGAACATTTATCTTATCAAATATCTTTTAGCAAGCTGTGGCCCAACAACTAATTCAAACAACTAATTCAAACAACCTCTGGATTTTGCATCCCTATTTAGGAGAGAACACTCAACTGAAGAAAGTGATGAAAAATGTCATTTTCTTTTCTTCTGTAAATGCAAAACAACTGTTCGGTTTAAAAAAAAATGAAATCACAGAGTGGTTTGAAGAAATACAACTACAGTCGACACTCGTTGTGTCGAAGTCGGAGGGGCCGTCAAAATACTTCAACATATCCGGAGTTCGACTCATCCGATTTTGTTCGGCTTCGAGATATTTGACATTTGACTGTTTTTGAAACATATCAAGTACGAATATTATTGAAATGTAGTAGGAAAAGGAAAGAAATTGCTCGTGTCGAGCAATTTCTATCCTTTTCCTACTATATTTCAATAGCTATATCTAGTTCGAAATTATTTTGTTTTGAAAAAATTATGTCAATAGATGAGGACGGGACCAGATTTGAACTTCGACTTAAGCGAAAATTCGACTTATCCGATGTCGAGATAACGAGTGTCGACTGTATGCATATACTGCACTGACAACTTTCTGTTTGCATAAACATGCATTTGCAGTTACATGTATGTTCAAATGACCTATATTTATACCTACTAAGTAGAGGGGGCGTAATTTCACCATGTCTGTCTGTAGCCACGGCCTTAGCGCTGTTGGTAGCATATCTGCCTCTTACTCGAGGGGTTCTGGTTCGATACCCAGCCTTGGCAAATGTCATCCACCAATGGTTTGATATCGTTAACCTATGTGGGCTAGCAGCTGGAGGCTCAGTTAGGGTGTTGTGGTAGTACTCGTATGAGAAACAACAGGAATCCATGGTTAGGAGCTCCAGACGCCACAATATGACCATAGCATTTGAAAACGGTGCTAAACCCCAATAAACCAAACTGCCTGTCTGTAGAATTTTTGGTTTCAACCATTATGCCTAGTACCATGAAACTGTAGAGTTATTGTCCTTGACCCAAAATTGTACCCTATGGTTTTGTGGTCAAAAAGGTCAAGGTCAGAATTGGACTTTCTCCAAAATCTGTTTCCATGCTCCAACCCAACAACAGTATGATCTAGGACCATGAAACTTTACACAGTTGCTGTCCTTGAGCTAAGGAGGCTCGCTATTGTTTTTGGGTGACAAAGGTCAAATTTGAACCTTCCAAATTTTTGGTGTTTGGGAAAGGGTTCATGCACCAAGGTATATCCAATAATCCTCTGTTCAAATGTAGACTAGTAGAGCTCCAGACAAATGGGGTGATGACTGCAATAATTCTGTTATTATTTATCAAACTCTATATTGTGGGTACCCATTTGTATCGTCTCGTCGAGACGATTCAAATGATTACCCACAACATAGGGTTTGGATTTGAAATAAAAAAGTTTGAAAGTCTTTACCCCCTCTTTACTGGAGCTCTGGACTTATAAGTTGCAAATCTTTGGATAACTCTATTATTGCCTGTCTGTGTCTTATAAATCAGCATACATCATTGCTGTTAGTGAAGTATTACAATATTTGCCTTAAAGCTACTATTTCCCAGATTTGGACCCAAAAATTGTCAAATACAAACGAAATGTACACTTTTTAAGCTTTATATGACCTGATTAAATGATTACGAGAAACTATTGAAGCAACGACTCATTTTTTCGCAATTTGATACCAAATTCATGAAGCGATGTCGAAAGTAGGTCAAAACAGTAGGACATGCGACTTTCTTAAATGACGTCACAACATACATGATGACGTCATATTGAAATTTAAGTATGAATCTCGTTTGAATCATGGTCCGCGCTGTATGCGCATGCGCAACAATTTGAAAATAATTCTAACCCCATCAGTGATGGGGTTGAATTTAGGCTTGGATTCTCCCTAAATTCAGCTATCTGTCTTGTAATTTCGGCTCATTCTCTGTCTGAATCGCATATTATTGACCATCCCGAGGTGGTCAACACAAAAGTTTTGCATATTTTTCAAAAAAATTCATTTTTTGCAATTAGACCATCTGTTACCGTCGCCCTTTAACCTTTTTACAAACGGCAAAGTTTTAGAGTGGTCCAATTTGAAAGCTGCTGTAGACAACAAAATGAATGTAGCTAAAAGTGAAGTAAAAGTTGTAATAATATGTTACAGAAAACATGGAGGCAAAAGGAAAAAATGCCGACATCAGCATTTTCTTCTTTTATCTGCATGTTTTCTCAAGTTTATTCTCTCAGGGATGACAAAACCAGGCCCGGGTTTCTCGAAAAAACTTAAGTACGTTCTCAGACTCATATCTGAGCACTGTGCTCAAATCGCATGAAATCTATGTGTACTTCAATCGAATACCAATCAACATTGATTGGTATACAATTGAAGTTGAGCAAGAAGTCATGAGTATATTATACTTAAGTTTTTTCGAGAAACCAGGGCCAGGTCTTGTTTTAGAAAGAGGTAACTGTAAGTTCTGTAAATTTTAAGGTAATGAGAAATAATTGTTCGACTTTTCTGTTCTTTACAGCAACAAGAGAATCAGCAGAGAATAGCCAGGGGAGATAAGCCACTGCCGGAGGAAGATCTGTCCAAGATGTTTAAGCCATTACCTCCCCCTTCACGACTAGAGAGTCTCCTGATCACCGGCCAGATCGACAACTATTGTCAACAGATCGGGGAGTTCGCCTCACAGAGCTTCGGAAAATTGTTCACTGCCGAGAGTTTACAGGACTCTAACGCTCAGTCATCTTGATTTTGTGTTCGGAAGAAATAAATCGCATAAATCATGTAAACGGTAGATTTTCTGTGTCTTAAGCAATTCCTACATATTGAAGCTTTTTGACGCCCAACAAGATAAAGGCTTTAGAAAACATTGTGGGAAATGAAGAAATTGCTTGTCACGAAATGAAGAAATTGCTTGTGACAAGCAATTTCTTCATTTTCCACAATGATTTCTAGTTTCTACCAAACAATATAAAATTTCTTTCATGTGCAATTGTTGTCTCCAACAACTCTTAGTTTGGACCAGTCTAAGAATGTTGCTGCCTGTTGATAGGTTTTGGGTTGCTATCTATCTACTGGTTTTGGCATCTCAATATTGTCAGTTTTTTAGAAAGCATTGAGGAAAAAGTAGAAATGTGAATTAAGAAATAAATGACATCATGTAATATGAAAAAATGAATTGTCTAGAAGACTGAAACACAAATTGTGATCCGAAATATTTCTTTACACCCAACCATCACAATTTTGGTTTAAACCTTTCCCAAACAAGACCCAGTTTAGATGTCTTTAAGAAAAATAGGTTTTGAAAACTGAGGCGAAAGAAAAAAAATGCTGATAATCAACATTTTCTGCTTATGTCTCAATATTTTCTGCGCTTCAATTGACACAAAATCCAATTTTATTGACATAATTTTGTTGTTTGTACCTGCTCTCAAACTAGAACAGTCTTATTTTTTGATTCTTGGTTATGAGGTTAGAACAACTTTGTAGTAATTTTTATGCTCCCCAAAGGGAGAGCATATAGTGGCCGCTTTGTCTGACCCTCTGTCCATCCGTCCGTCATTCTGTCCGTCCATCCATCCGGAGTGATTTCTCCATAACCCTTGGGCCAAATCAAATGAAACTTACCATGTGAACTCCCTATGACATAATGCTGATGTACTTTTCCCGGTTTATAGATTTGAGGCCTCGTCATGGGAAAAGGGGACTTAAAGTGACATTTCAGAATTATTTTTACATAAATTTTACTTTTATTCTATCTGAAAGAGCATGTTTTCTAATGAAAATTCTGAAAATTTCAAGCCAAAATATTGAACCGTTTACGAGAAAAATACATTTTTGTGCTAAAATCAAACAAACTGTTGTGGACAACAGTTCAGATTTATATAGAATTTAGCCGAGCCCGGATAGATCCAGGGGTCTCGAGTTCGAACCCCGGCTCGGCCAGTATCCATTCTAACATTTGACAAAAGTCATTTGTCTCTCACCAATGGGTGTGAATCATCTATGTGAGAGAGCAGCTGGAGGCTCGGTTTGGATATTGTGGTTGTACTGGTGCGAGAAATACCAGGAACCCACGGTTAGGTGCTCCAGCCGCCGCGATATGACCCTGGTAGTTGAAAACGGCGTAAAACCCCAATAAACTCAAACTATATAGAATTTGCAATGTCTGTCTCAACTTTGAAGGCGTGTTTTTCGCTTATAAATAACAACTTCAAAAAACGAATAGCATTTCTACGCATTAGAATAAACAATTTTTGTATCAAGACATACTTTTAAAAAATGAAATAAATGTGAAATGTCACTTTAAGGTAAAATACAGTTTTTCTCTAATTTCTCCTAGTCTAATGGTCAGAATTTGATGAAATTTCATAATTGAGGAGTAAATCAGATGCCCTTGACAATAAACTATAAGAAATTTGGGTATGAAAATTATGTCATGCAAAAAGGGGTCTTTACATTTGTTAGCTTTATGTTAACTCTGCATGGCATACATTTATTGTGACAATGCCTTATTCGGGGAGCATTGTCCATCTCTGACGGCTCTTGTATGTTCCCGCATAGATGGGTCTGGACATTTAGTTTTTGTCCTATTTACCTGGCCTTAACCCTTTCCCAAACAAGACCTGGTTTGGGCGTTCTTAATAGAAAAGGCTTAGGAAAACATTGAAACAAAAGAAGAAACTGCTGATAACCAGCACCTTCTCCTTTTGTCTCAATATTTTCTATGCTATATCTTACACAAATCCAATGTGTTTCAGTCTTTATCTTGTCGTCTGCAGCAGCTTTCAAATTGGAGCACCCTAGATTCTGTTGTTTGGGAAAGGGTTAAACTTAAAACCTATGATTGACAGTAAATTTGTACCAGAATTTTGTCACGGTGGATAACCCACGTGACTTTTGGGAAGCGTTAACACCGAAAAAATCGTCCGCTTCAAGGTATGTTTTGTTTAATTTCTCAGCTTATACTCTGTTGATTTTGACGAGATAAAGTGTACGGAACGCGCATTTGAGAGCCCGGCTATTCCCGTTTGTAACTCACTCTGCTCCGAATCCCGTGATTTCTTCAAACATTCAAGCGAAAGTTTTCTTCAGTGCATGTGAACGCTTCCCACTTTCGTTTTGCACTTACAAACACTTTGGCTCGAATGTTTGAAGAAACCATTGGATTTGGAGCAGAGTGAGTTAGAGCTGGGAATAGCCCTCTCAAGGGCGCGTTCCGTGCACTTTATCTCATCAAAATCAATAGGGTATAAGCTGAGAAATTAAACAAAACATACCTTGAAGCGGACGATTTTTTCGGTGTTAACGCTTCCCTAAAGTCACGTGGGTTACCCACCGTGTTTGTGATAGGACTTGTAATTATTACCCAGAAACATACACACAGGGAAGTGTAGGGTGGTATACTCACGGTAGATAATCACGTGATACAATATTTTCAGAAAATCTTCAATAATTTTGTAAATACTGGGCCGATTTGAATTCGGTTTGAAGCAGAGAATGTGGACAGACGTCACACATTAGATGGATGTGTTGATTTTTGA
Organism: Fragum sueziense; assembly: GCA_963680895.1. Taxonomy (NCBI): domain Eukaryota; kingdom Metazoa; phylum Mollusca; class Bivalvia; order Cardiida; family Cardiidae; genus Fragum; species Fragum sueziense. The sequence continues at coordinate 2,846,337 of OY804594.1, forward strand.
AAAATCAACTGATAAAAAAAGTTATTGAAGATAAACCAAAATTTTGGTTTATCTTCAATAACTTTTTTATCATTTGATTTTTCAAAAATTCAACACGTCCAGCTTATTCCTGGTATTTTCCCACCTCTGCTTTAAACCAAATTCAAATTGGTCGACTATTAAAAAAGATATTTAAGATTATCGGAAATTCTGAGTCACATGATTATACACCCTGACACTGGAAACATCCAGACTGACTGTAGATAGAATTTCGTCAGAATCGTTTCCCCTACAATTTTGACCTGAAATATACAATATTAATTTTTAACTCCACTGGCCTTTCAGGCCAGCGGGCTATTGTCATGGCGGTGTGTCCGTCGTGCGTGCGTGCGTGCGTCCGTCCGTAAACTTTTTCTTTAAAAATCTTTTTCTCAAAAACTACTGGATGGATTTCAACCAAACTTCACAGGAATGATCCTTGGGTGACCCTCTCTCAGATTCCTTCAAAGGATATGGATTGAACCAGAATAAGCTGAGTTATCTGCCCTTGAATGTCAAAAATAGCAGGTTTTGACTTTTAGTTTTCTTCTTTAATCTACAAATATTGAACAATCAAGACAAAACTTTGATAGAATGATGCTGACTACAACATTATGCCTTGGTAAAATTTTCACCTTGATCTGAACTTTACATCATGAGTTATATGCCCTTGAAATTGACAGAATTGCCATTTTCGGCTGTATTTTGACTATGTTTTAACTCTAGCAACTACAAATATTGACTAAACAAGACAAAACTTTTATAGAATGATGCTGACTATAAGATCCTGCATTGGTAAAATTTTCAGCATGATCTGATTTTTATAGCATGAGTTATGTGCCCTTGAATTTGCCAAAAATTGCCATTTTCAGCTCTATTTTGCTGGTTTTGACTTTATTTTTACTCTAAAATCTACAAATATTGACCAATCAAGACAAAACTTGGACAGAATATATATAAGCATTATTTGCTGCCTGGGTGTAATTTTCAGCTTGATCCGAATCTTACATCATGAGTTATGAGCCTTTGAATGTGACAAAACTGCCTTTTTCGACTTTGTTTTCACTCTAACAACCACAAATGTTAAGCAATCAAGATGATACTTGGACAGAATCTTGTTGACAACAAGATCTTGCTTATGTGTAATTTTCAATATGATCACACTGTTACAATCTGAGTTATGTGCCCTTGAAATTGACAAAATTTCAGTTTTTCGACACTTTTTCGACTCTTGAAGCCACAAATATTGACTAATATAGACAAAATTTGAACAGAATGATAGTCAGGGTTGCCACGCGTCAGGGAAAAGTCAGGGAAATTTAAATTTTTTCAAGGTCAGGGAATTGTCAGGGAATTTTGTGAACTGTCAGGGAAATTTGAAAATACTGGCAAATGTCAGGGAATTGTCAGGGAATTTTGGTATGAATAAGATGCAGTGCCATAAAATTAATGTTTTCAACATCGCCTGTAAAAATTGTCTCAAACATCGCGAGTTACCGCGAAATTGCCGCGACAAAACATGTCAGGGAATTTTCTAATTATGTCAGGGAAATGTCAGGGAATTTTATTTCCTCTGACCAGTGGCAACCCTGATAGTGACTATAAGATCTTGCATGCGTTTAATTTTCGATTTGATTTTAAATATACATACTGAATTATGTGTCCTTGAATTTGGCAAAATTACAGTTTTCAATTTTATTATCGCTCTAACATCCCTAAAATATAAGTCAATCATTTACTCTCTTTTTGCATTGACTACATGATTGCTGCTTTTGACTTTGTTTTTGCTGTAAGAACCACAAGTATTCAAAAATCTAGTAAAAACTTGGATTTAATATTAAAAGAAATTCAGGCCTGTGGAGCGACTCAAGACCTTCAGGTCTTTCTAGTGTGTATGAAGTTGTGCACTTTTCATGACCATATCAAAAGGGTTAAATCCCATACCCACACTTTGACGCTTTTTGACGCCCTTCGAGATAATGGCTTTGCAAAGTATTGTAGAAAATGAATCTTCATTTTTCACAACAGGGTTGCCACGCATCAGGGAAATGTCAGGGAAATTCAGATATTTTCAAGGTCAGGGAATTGTCAGGGAATTTTGTGAACTTTCAGGGAAATTTGAAAATACATGCAAATGTCAGGGAATTTTGAAAAATAAGATGCATTGCCATATAATTAATGATTTCGACTTTGCCTATTAGAATGGTCTCAAAATATCGGGAGTTACCACGAAATTACCGCGTAGAAACATGTCGGGGAATTTTCCAATTTTGTCAGGGAAATGTCAGGGAATTTTATTTCCACTGACTAGTGGCAACCCTGCACAACGATTTCGACACAGAAAGACAAAAAAGAAAAAAATAGAAAATTTCATTCACTTGATTTGTCGTCTGCAATATCTCTGAATTAGATCCGGTCTAAAAATTTTGATGTCTGGTAATGGATGAAAAAGATCTGCAGCCTATTGCTTTGACCAAACCTGTTCTGTGACGATGTGTTTGTGGATGTAAAGTGCTAGCTCTACTTCATATTACATGTATTGTGTACTTGTGAGAAACAAATTAACAATTTGGAAAAATGACCCTTATAGCGTTTTAGAAAATCAAGTTGCCAGATCAGTCTGTGGTTAAATGTAGTCTAATACTAGTATGGATCCAATCTACTAACTTACAGTAAGTTGCAACTACTAGTCATATACTACTAGTCATAAACAAGCGATTGGAGAACAATATGGATCCGGACCAAGATCGTAACTTGATGTTGAATGCAAAGGACACGTTTTCAACAAAATTGCCATTATTTTTTTTACAATACAATGTGTTATCGTAGTAGATCTAGCCCTTACCCAAATAAGACATGTTTTGGCGTGCATTTCAGAAAGGTAAGGAAAACAATGAGACTAAAGATGAAAATGCTGATAACAGCAATAGGCTACTACATGCATAATTCCGATCATTATCAGCATATGTTTTGTCATCGGCAGCAGTATTCAGCTTGAACATGGTTAAATTTTTAACCATCAATTGTATCTAATGTATGAATATTTTATGGAAAACATTGAGAGAAAAGGAGAAAAAGAAGATAGAAGTTTATACCAGCCGCTACGTTTTAGGGTATATACCATATACTAAAAATATAATACAGGAATCTCCCTATCTCTCTGTCCGCCCAAATTACTCGCAAACCACAAGAAGGATTTCGATGGAATGTTGCATGAACGATCTACATGACACGGAGATTCGGGGAGATACATTGACTGATTTTGTCGCTCTAACAATGCGCTAACGGGGATATTAGTCTGATTTTCGACAGTTTTAAATTTTTGCCGATGCCGATTTTTTTTTCATTCGCCCGAAGGGTCGTATTATGTTATGGCCCAGATCGTTCGTCTGTCCGTCAGCAATTTCTTGTGTGCGCAAATCCTACATTTCCAACCAGAATTTGATCAATTTTGCCACAATAAATCTCCATGATGTCTAGTTGTGCACCTCGCTTACGGAATTCAGATTAGTTAATCTTTTCGATCTTGAATTTAAAAATTTGCCCATTTTCTTGTGACTGCAACTCTTATTCAGATTCAACCACGGTATGATCAATACTTGTCATAATGAACCTCCATTGTGTTTGCTTGTGCATGCTACTCTTACAATCCAGATAACTCTTGGCATTCTTGAATAATCTGCCCTTGAATTAGAAAAAATGGTTAATTTTCTGGCAAGCCCCTCTCAGGCGTATATGCGAAGCTCTTGTCTTTGGAAGATTTCGGATAGATCACAAACAATATAATTGTAAACAAAAAATGGGGGGTTAGTTCAATAGAAAACAAAATTATCGACTTTAACGGAGTATCCAATGTAAAGGACCAGACGACAAACAAAACCTCGGGATTCCCCGTGGTGGGGCACGCGACCCAATACCCGAAATTTATCGATCGACAGCAGATGGTCCGTTATATTCACACGTTCGTATGAATTACTTCTATACACCTTTGTCCATTCACAAATTTTATCCCTTTCCCTTACAAGTCATGAGTTTGACGGTACTGAAAAGGAAATATGAAACAAAAGAAAGTAGATGAATACAATGCACAGTATTTTCTTATTTCCCCAATATTTAACTTTCTACAATATATTCAAATTTCAATTATATCTGCTTTGTCGTTAGTGCTAGCAGTTATCATATTTACGTAGTTTACAATTTCATTGTTTGGGAAAGGGTAAAGCTAACGGTTTTTGGAATACACCATTATGTGGTTGTCTAGATGGAACAAACATTTTCGTTTGGTGTTTATTAAACACCTGCCTGCCATTTAGCACCACACGAATATTTCACACGTAATATTAATAGTTTGATAAAGACTTTCAACAATTCTTTTTCGCGAGCAATCTTGAAAATATGTACATATTTTCAAGATTGCTCGCGTAAAAGAATTGATGAAACGTAACGTTGAGAAAAAAAATGTTTGAAAATAAAATGACATCGATCATCTTGATATTGAAATCACTATCTTCGACACCCCACTAATAAATTTCAACTAAAACTAAGATCCTAACCGCCAGCCGGAGTGGTCACCAACCAGTCTGATCCCAAGTTTACCAGGAAAATACAAGACAATCCACCCGATTAGTCCGTCCAATCAGATGTCTCGTCCAATCAGATGTCTCGTCCGATCAGATGACTTGTAAAATAATTTTCTTCATGCAATCAATTAGAAAAGTCAATGAATAGGGCCCTGGGGTAGGTTTTAGATTCAAGATTCAATACTTTAATGACTTAAACTGTACAGTTTCTTGTCATAACAACACACATACAAACTGTTTTATACATATAAGCGAAAAACTAAGTTTTCTATCTACAACCTGGAAGAGAAGCATGGATTCAAATTTTATCATAACAACATAACTAAACTACGTATTATACACGATATCAGTTCTGCGTTCAAAGCCGATTTTTATATACTTTGCCAAATACAGAATTTTAGAGCAAGATAAAGTCGTACTGTCTCATGACTTCGAGATATCGGTAGTTTAGGCATATCTGTTAAAATTATACAGACATTCAAAAAAAAAAAAAAAAAAAAAATCGCAAAGAAGGCATGCTTTCCTCGAAAGAGGTTCATACTTTGAACCTGCTTTGAATGTACACGTATGTTTTAAGCCTCTCTTACAATCCGTCGTGCGTCTTTATAAAACGTGCGTCTCGGTAGATTAAGGGAAAAAAAAAAAAAAAAAAAAAAAAAAACCGCACGATTTATAAGGACGTTCGACGGTTTGTAAGAGAGGCTTTAAATAATCATATAATTCTACTCAACAACATGCTAAATGTTGCTAAAGTTTGGCAATGATCGAGATAAACGACGTCGAGTTAACGACCATAAACTGGTTTTACTAGTCCGTTTGACCTACCTGAAACCTCGCTAACGGCAACACCTAGATACGATTGAAGTCGTTATTAATGTGATAATTATTCCAGTTATCGATATAAACTATATTTCGGTTAACCATTGATCCTGTATAGATACTAAATAGCAGGACAGATGGAGATTTCGGCGGCTGGTCGATTATGTTTCACAGATCTACCAGACCCCCCTCCCCCACACTCGCTTGCCTTCAAGAATATCGGTGTTTGCCCCTACACCTTCACACGGTCTATAATCACGTGACTCAGAATTTCCGATAATCTTCAATATCTTTTTTTAATACTTGACCAATTTGAATTCGGTTTGAAGCAAAGAAGGTGGGAAAATGCCAGGAATAAGATGGTCGTATTGGAGTTTTTGAAAAATCAACTGATAAAAAAATCATTGAAGATAAACCAAAATTTAAAAAAAACACGTTTATCTAATTCGTGACGCCTGTCTTCATTCTCTGCTTCAAACCGAATTCAAATCGGTCCAGTAATTACACAATCATTGAAGATTTTCTGAACATTTTGTATCACGTGATTATCCACCGTGCTTCAGTAATTCCAAAACAACGTAATCTCTTCAGGTATGTCATCAATATTAGAGTTTCCTTGGTTTTCTAAATGCTGATTTTTCGCCTTGCTATGAAAACTTTTCAAGATTCATCAATTGCAATTTGTGGAAAATGTTTTATTTTCTTAGAAAATATTTCAATTTGGCAGATCTGATATCTCCTTAATAAGAAAAAAGCTCATACCTTCAGCTTCATTAAAGCTGTACATCCGAGGTTTTATAAGAAACGCGGCGATATACTCGCATCTATGACAAGAGAAAATTCAAAGAACTGAAAGTCGTGGGAGTGGTCATAATAATGAATTATGCGGGGACAAAAACAAATAACACATAGACTGAGATGGGGAAATGATCAGAAATCTCTAACGTGCCATTTCACAGAAGAGATGGATATGAAAGGAGAAAATATGCTCTAGTATTCTCTTTTTCCCCTTACTGTTTTCTAAAACCTAAATAGTTTGGACTTGCGACAGGTTGAAGTAACGGTAAACCCTGGTTTGCCAGCTGTCGTCTGTACCGGAAGGTCTAAATTTCCCGTCAGTCAACTGTTAATGGGACCGGCCCCTTTAATGATAATTAAGCGCAACATGTGGGTATTGGGTGGAAATTATTTTCCATTATTTACAATGATTTTAACAACATTACTGAAATTTTGATCCTAGCCGGCTTTCTGTTAGGTAAGTTCGGTGGTTGCATTAGTCTAGATAATTTAGACCAAAAATGTTGACTCTATAATTATACTGGATTCATCTCGTTTCCAAACATGATCTTGCTGTGACACGCCTTTAAGAAAGGCTTCGACGCAAATTCAAACTCTATCGGCATCCATTTATGTGTCGTCTTCAACAATTTCACATTTCTAACATAAGGGTAAGAGTTATGGTATGAATGTTTCTCAGTTTCTTCAGTTGCTAGTGTATCGAACAATCATCATAGCGTTAGACTGGACCAACGTCGTTGTTGGTGAAGTCGATAAAATAATGTTAGGCAATTGAAAAGAAGAAAAAGGAAACAAAATAATATTGCAAGTTTTCATAAAAAAAATATCGTAACTGCTTAAAACTGGATTGGCGAGATTTTGGCCCACCTTAGCACAAAGTTCTGATGGTGATCTATTGCGATCGCTCACCGTCCGTCGTGTCTTTCCGTCAATCCGCCTCTCCACTTCTCCTCCCAGACCATTACGCATAGAGTCTCGAAATTTTGTGTGAAGCATCGTCTCAGTGCCCTCTACCAAAATACCTCGAAATTATTGTGGCACTAAGAAAAGTGGCCCTGTGTTGTTAAGTATCGAATTTTATATAACGGCAAAGAAGGAAATCTTGTAGATTCTCTATATTATTTTTCTCTAAAACCGTTTGGCAGAGATTTAAAATTTCTCAAGGTAGCAAGGCTCTTAGAAATTTCTGTAATGAAACTTAACCGTAAGTTTTTGGGTTTTAAAAAACAATATCTCCTCAACACCTAAACGGTCTTTAAAAAGGTGAGCGATACAGGGTTATCTTGTCCCTCTTGCTTTTGAAAAGCATCGGTATGAATGCATTAACATATATACAATTGTACAGTTTCGATGGTCGGAAAATATTTCATCCGCTTATTGATGACAAAATATCACCAGGAAAAGCGTTTTTCAAGGCATAAGATGGTCATATCATACAGGCTACTTTAAACGTGATAGTTTAGAAGAAAATTTCGCGGAAAAAATGCTGTTAGATCTAGCACCTTTTTTAACTTTACTTGGATATATGTTACAGGGAAGTGTTAATAATTTATCATGCATCAAACCATTCATAAATCAGACACGTAGGAAGCAATATTAAGGGGAGGGGGGGGGGGGGGGGGGTGTCGTTTTAACCTGTTTTAACTCCCCGATTCCCTGGATCCGTCATTGCTACGGGCCTGTGTCACTCACGATGTCGGCAGTACTCACTGGGGATAAACGCTGTAGCATCGCCCGATATTAAAGTACTTTGTGTAATTTTACAGAATCTATTGGTAGATCTATTTTGGGGGGGAAAAGAGCAGCATTTGTTTTTTTTTGTATATATCAGCATTGATCATTACATCTGAACAAAACGCCCCTTTACTTTTTATGTATATGAATTGCTTTTAATATTCAAATTATGTTAGATCTATACGATTAACAAACCGAAACCAATCTAAAACATTTCCGAAGCGATGTAGCGACATTCATTTTGCATAATAAAGAGCCTCATGTTGACCAAAACTTGGATATTTTCTTTTCGTCCTGCTTTTCTCATTTAAACAATTTAAACAGGCGTCTGTTTGGTTTATGATTTTTCGACCAGGTTTGATATTTTTGGGTCTGGTAAAGGATGTTTGTCTGATCCTTATCTGTCTACTTTAGATGTAACACTTTCCTACTGACACGTCCGTCTTCTGGGGTCCGTTAAATAAACAGATGCGAGGTATTATCCGGCTCCCTACGGAACATGCGGAATTAACTTTGTTTGCTACCCGGACACTTTCTTATGTATTTATCAGATTAAGATTTGCCCTTTCCGTGACGATAAATGTATTTGGTAAGTATAGAAAAGGCTATGGAGCACTTTGATACAAATTAAAAAAAAAAATGCTGATAACCAGCATTTTCTCCTTTTGCATCAATAGTTTCTGTACTAAAATGCGCACAAGTTCTTTTTCGTTGATATCAATTGTGTCGTCTACTTAATCTTTCAAACTGGATAACCCTTAAATTTTGTAGTTTTGGAAAGGGTTAAAGAGACATAATGAATAAATGATGAGACGATAATGTGAGAAAGAGGACATGCTGTCTTTTTTTAAAGTTGTTTCGTGGATTATTCTCAAACGGCAAAAACAATTAGCCAATCAAGGATGCCAATTTTGGACAATGAAAATCTTACACATCCGCTTTGGTAGAAACAAATTCTTTTTCATAAGATTGCGCTATTTTGTTACTTAAGTAAATTTTGGATTTACTTCTGCATCGCAACTAACTCTTTCCAAAACAAAACCTTTAAAAATTACGTCTCTGATAGAAATGAAAACTTACCAAAGCACTGGGTAGAAAAGAAGAAAACGGTGGTTACAGAAATGGCTGAAATAAGATTTACTCCTTTAGCCCCAATGCTAGTTTTTCTTCGCTACAAGGTAAACGGATTTTCCCCCCATTTACACCCATTTTTAGAACTCTCGAACCCCCTTTGGATCCGCGACCGCAGCTGACTTGTTCTTCAAACATAAACTTTTTGTGATGATATAAAGGAAATTCTATGAAATTCGACATTAGTTTTTGTGTTTACCAAATCTGCCAAAAAGTCAGAGGGCCAAATGTATAATGCAAAAAGACAGAGCTCTGTTTCCGAATTATTTCTCTGTTTTGACCTAGTGTTGTTTGTTGAAAGGGTTGATATCACACTTCACAGTTGCCAAATTGAAATCAAATCGTCAACATTTTAACGATGTTATATAAGATCAATCTGACAGTAGTTTATTAGTAGATAAACACAGTGACCATGTGTTGACTTTGTTTGACAATCCAACACCTAATCTGCCCCATCAGCGCTGCTTTATCACTTAACTACATGACACGGGCTCAAGCCACGCTTTTCCCTTCCCGAACACTTTCCCAAACCGCAATACTGGTTTTAATTGAAAGGAGATGTTACTGTAGACAATAAATTTGATGCCTACTAGAGTAGCAATCTCATGGTGGCATAATAATCATGTAAGGAAACAAACCCCCTTTTGTAGCCTCATTATTTCATTTTTTGTGTGCAGAAATTCAGTAAATATTGTGTCCTGGATCCGCAGATGCCTTCTATCTTTTGAGTAATAAGACCTGTTTCACTTCTTCAAACGTTTATCCCCTCTTTTGGTGTTTTTATTTTTCAACTCTTTTGGCTAAACAGTTTATGTTCTCATAAACAATTATACAGTACCGGTTCTGTAATCATATGAAATTAGAATCGCTCCTTTGATTTTAAATTAATTCTTAATAAACGATGGAGATTTCGGCTAGTCCAATTTGCCCTTTTCTGTTCTTATGGTTCGTACAAGCAGGCAAAATCAATTCCAGTTTGTCTCCAGAGCAAATGTTTGTTGTTCTTTGTTTTCAAATATCTGATAACGGAATCATGTTACTGGACAAAAGAACCTCATATTATTGCAAAATTAAATCTCATAAATAGTCAAAATCAGATACTGGGTCGGACCCTTATTTCAAAATGAACTATGCGACATGATCTTAATTTTTCCCATGGGTTTTCTAAATGGAACTCATCACACAAGGGAAATTCAAAATAGAAAGCAATAAATATAAAGGACCAATGTTCTCATTTTCCCATAGTGGTTTCTTTTCCTCAAGACTACTTCATTTTGATTGACTGCAGCGGCTTTAAATTGATCGAGCCTGAAATATTGTGTCGACCAGATATTTTGTATATTTCATAGTAGGCCTACATTTTGACAGCTGTTCAGCTTATCTTTGTAGAATAAGCGGAATCAAATGAAACGATTAAGCATTTTACTTTCTTTCGGCACAAAATTTGTATAACTTTATTATCATCTTTTTGCTCTTTTCCTCACAATAAGGGAAAGGTAAACTATAACCGCACTGCTGCGACATTATTGGAACAGCTGTTCGCACCGAGTTTAAGCTCCGCCCTCCGTTAACCAAACAGAGAATAGGACCGCAGTGATTGACGTCTGCGCATGCGGGCACGCGACCGGCTCGCGACAAAGATCAATGGGAATGACGCTTCACTGATTCCGTTATAATTAGTGCAATATTCCCTTTACACAACACAAAATAATACTTTTTTATTATTTTGAATATAAAAATATGTAAATAGCGAGAGAAAAAGGAAACAAACTCGACTTTTTGTACCATTTTCTGCTGTTACATAATTATGAATATGTTTTGTGTATAAAAAAGACCATTTTTGAAGAACCATTAAAATTGTCGGTGCCACCTAACATAAATACTTTTTCATAAATTTCTTAAATTTTGTGAGCTGGTATTTTTTTCAAAATGAAGAAAATACATCTAACATTTCCTCATTAAATAGCTTTCCTCAAACCGAAGAAATAAAAAGTCGTTTTTTAACGCTCCTGCCTGAAATATCCCAGGTTAAAGGTCATGGTGGGGTAAAGGGTCCCGGCGCAATATGTGACACAGTATTCCGCTACCCATTGTTCGAGAACCGTTATAAAATCCGCTAGATTTCGCGACCTCATCAAATCTCGGCTGATACTGATGCCGATCACATGTGCCATAGTTTGACGATTTTTTTTTTTTTTTTTGATTTTCATATTTTCACATCAAAGATACTATAAAATGATAGAAAGATGTTTTGACATTTAATTGTATAAAAAGCAAGATTAACTATATAGTGAAATTTGCTGGAAAATGTGAACTTGCATATTTATTAAGCAAAAACAAGTTTTATCAATTAAATAACAATTCTTTAGAAATAAATGTAATGGATGCGGAGCTATTGTGAATATCTAGTTAATATATATGGACGTTTTGTTCAATACAATAACCAATACGATGGCTTGTGCTGTCTGAAAATCGATGCTGTATGCTATGTATTGACTCAGAATCCGTTAGCAGAATTAGCCTGGTGAAGATTTGCTGGATAATCAATACAGGATTGTGTGCCGGGAGTGTGGAGGAGTGAGTGACTGGCGAGGTCTGTAAGGCCAGCAGCTGTAGACCGAGATGGTACAGCGGGAGCTGATGCCGCTGCTCCTACAGGGCTGTGATGACTTCTGGACGTGGAGCAAGAAGGAGAAATCACACGAGGTGAAACTGACGGGGAAGCGACATCAGAGTGCGTTATTTCATCCGAACTGGTCTAACGGTACTGCCGGAGTACGAGGGACGCGATGTCTGAATGCCGGGACTCATTACTGGGAAGTGCGTGTATCACAGAGACTGTTCGGGACGTCCATGATGTTCGGTATAGGCACGAAGAAGGCACGAGTACACGTGGACGCCTTCATCAACATGATCGGGGAGGATGATCAAAGTTGGGGGATCTCACATAAAGGAGTGGCATGGCATCACGGAAAATGTCGGAATTACACGAAACCTTTCCGGGAAAACGAGGCGACTACTGTCGGGATGCTGTTTGAATGGGACAAAGGTACGCTTTCATATTTTAAAGACGGTGAACCTCTCGGTGTAGCCTTTACTGGCTTAAATCGTGTAAATCAAGAACTTTATCCCATCGTGTGTTCGACTGCTGCTAAAACTGAAATGTGCTTAGTACGTAGACGTCGGTTATATCATAGTTTACAAGACCGATGTCGGGCAGCCATCATATCCAAGTTGAGAGAGGAGAAACAAATAGACTCGTTACCACTACCCAACCGTATGAGGAAGTTCTTGAAAGATACGTTACGATGATGTAAGATTGTAAGAGACGTTATGATATGAAAGATACGTTATGCTATGTTTTTAAATATCGTTATGTTAGTGGATCATGAATTGTATTTATCGGACGCTTATAGGCGTCTCTCCATGTGAGAAATTATACTCTTATTGCCAAATGTATGAACTTATGTCAAGTTTCTCGCCAAGAGTAGGTTGGCATTGGTCGATACTTTTCGCAAGTGTATCTACATGAAAGTTAGATCTGAGTTTATGGATTTTTATTTATCAATTCTCGTATATTCTGGTAGTAGCTTTAATTATGTCTTGTCATCTATTGTATACAGTTGGCACTCGTTGTTTAAACGGTTTTTCAAAATACTTTGAGATATCAGAACTTCGACACACCGAATCTAAGAGCGTCTTGCTTTTGTGAGCATGTGTTACATGCATTCTCAAAATATAACAGAAAAGAGAGAGGAATTGCTCGAAATAAGATCTCATTTGTCTAATATATTTTAACGATGGCATTTTCTCAAATGATTTCATTGAATATCAATTTCTTTGATCCACTTTGTAAAAGTGAGCACTGATTTTAACTTGGAAATGTGTAGAAATTAGACTCAAGGAATGTCGTCAAAACGAATGTCAACTGTATATTCAAAATTGTCAGAATGGCTACAAAAGTAGTATGAAGTTTATTTGAATGTATTGTGAAAGTGGGAATAATTATGGCTATGGTTGCATACTTAGATCAAATTGTTCATATTATATGGAAACTGTTCTTTGTGAACATAATGCTGCACTACAAGCATGAATGGGTGGAGTTAAGCATGAATGGGTGGAGTTAGAAAATGAATGTATTTTTGTAAGAAATAACCTGTATAAATGTAAAATATAATGTAAATTATTTATATAATGTAGTAATTGTCATTTCGAATGGTGCAATATGTTACATGCTATTGTATATTTTATCTCTTCATTTTTTTCATCGATGCTCACTCTTTTCCCTATGTGTTTTTTTTTTTTCATCTCTAAATTTCAGTATTATTTTCATTTACAACAAGGTTTAGCGATTTTCATTTGTGTATAAATGCCACACTTTTTGCAACCCTTTTTTTTTTTATAATATTAACATTTATTTATTTTACATTTTTTATATCATTGCTGACAATCATTAGATATTTCACGACAGAATAGCTAGTAAGAAAAGCAAAAAGAAACAATTCTCAAACAACGGCTTTTGAAAACAGTGAGGAAAAAGAACATTATATTGTAAATAAAGTTTTTTTTCTTTCTGCAATGATTTCAACTAAAATTGCATAATTATGTTAATTTAAACGAATTTAGCTCTCTCAGTCAGAACTATGTCATTTTTTTCCACATCTCATTTTATTTGGAAGGCTGCCAGCCCCAGAAGAGAATAACGGTTATTTCAATTTTTTGAAACGGGATAAAAATGTCCTCAGCATCAGCTGTTCTTTGTTTTCTTTCACAGAAAATCCGTTGCTATAGTTATGAATTAATAAATACACTCACAGATTGACTGTCGGTGATTGGTCGACACACAGCCGTTATTTGGGAGCCGATCAATAAACGTTATCGTCGCTTTTCAACAAAAACCTCGTAACTGCAGCTTGTTTTAAGCTGCAGTTACGAGGCTTTTGTTGAAAAGCAGCGAAACATTATTCATCTTTTGTCTCATTCGGAACGCTATTGATTTCTTCGTAACACCTGGGGCTATGTTTGTCGTCTGCTCTGTTTGACAAAATAATTCGTCTGATTCCATATTTGGATTTTTTTTTTTAAATTGCATGTTATCTTGATTTTTAATCTACCGGTATTTGAAAGGAAATATCAGAATACAATTCTTGAGAAAAAATCGCACAAAAACATAGGGTAATGGTAATGCGTTTTTTCATCTTTGTCCTCAATGTTTGATAATGGGATGCGGCTTTAAGATCGAAACATGCAAGGAACATAGCTATTTTATCATTTATCTTTTTTTGTTTCTTTGATTTCATTTTACCATTTTCTTGTGTTTAGATGTACATTCTTAATATATTTGAAATGTTGCTATGGAAACGATATTTATTATTTCCAAAAGGATGAGTAATTCTAGTCATATTTATTACTGTCCATGTAAATAGTGAACTATTTATTTAAAATTATGTAATGATAACCTCTTTCCCACATGGAGACAGTGACTATGTACGTTTAGTTAAATTAATATTCATGATTCCATATTTGCCTATCAAAATACATGAAGGGCCTTCCAAAAAGCTCTTCATCGCGGCCAAAAAGTCACTACGAACAAAGATTTATTAAACAATGGAAGTAGGATAAGCAACCAGAACATGCATTTGACTCGGAAAAAAAAAACAACAACAACAACAACAACAAAAAAAACAACACTTATTTGAATAGAAATGATTTCTTTTGGCTACTACCAGAATTTCTTAATTTGACATTTTGTAGTGCATCAACTGTTCGAAACATTGAAAAGAATACTAGTCAATGCATATTGTCTACATATCATGGCACAAATGTTCACCTACAATATTTTTACAGTAGCCTCCGAATATCAGTCTAACAAACGTATAAACTTTCCATGTGGGAATAGAGATAGGTATTATGGTATGGATGAACTCACTGGTGATCTAATGATTGATTGGTTTTGATTGATTTGGGTTTAGCGCATATTGACTGCAATGCTTAAATGGTGATCTAAAAACCATGTCAATGTGATTTCGGAATTTTCCGGTCGTTTTAGCAGAGTGTATGGCATAAGATCAGCCTGCGCATACGTGAAGTCTGATCTAATTCTACACTGTCTGCTCGTTTCAACTCGATGTGACAATTATTGCTAGTTTAAATTAAAGTTGTAGCCATGATTATGGTTATAACGGTGCATTTACAATATAAATAGCTAGTGCCCATCTAATCTTGTCCATAGAATAACATTTTTTCGTTCAATTACACATGCTGATATATTCAAGGCTAGTCTAGAATTGCCAAAAGAGCAATCTAGTTGGATGAAACGTTTATCTTAGCCAATTAAAACGATAGTCATTTAAAATTGCCAGTGATTTATTTACTAAAGTAGGATCGCCAGTTGTAGTTAATCAATATCCTAAATATGAACAGGGATTTGGTAAAGGGCTCTTATGTCATTAGAGACCTTTGTGGACCAAGATCAGCTTGTGCATACTTACAGTCTGATCATGACCCATATCGTTCTTACATTACTTCTCTGTGACCCGTTTGAACTTTAAGATGCGTCATGTATCATTACAAGGTTTTGCTGTTCAACAGAAACCTCATAACTGCAGCTTCAAGCAAGCTGCAGTTACGAGGTTTTTGATGAAAAGCGAAGAAAAGCTGATCTAATGGCATATTGTCCTTTTTGCCAGATCCCAATTCACATGCATGTAAATTTGTAAATAATTTAGAGTAGACGAAGACAGAAATCTGTCTAAAAACCTCTGCGGGCCGGACCGTGCAATATTTGATTGTAAATAGACTGTTTTATTTATTAATTTGTATTTTGAATGAAAGTATGAGAAATGTGACTGGTGAATGCATGTTTTATAATTGTCGAAATGCCTCATTTTAGAACACAAAGTTTTGTGAAACATATAACATATCGTCGTTTGGCAATGTTTTCGAAGAAAAACGGCATTGTTTACTATGGGCCCAAATGTATTGAGAAAGAAAGTGTCATGAAAATCGTACTCGTAATTTTAATATCAAATACTTAAATTCTAAAAATTATACAAATTTTCACGTTCGACATTATTTTTTGGGAAATTCAAAAAAGTCCTTACCTTCTCTTAAGCAAAGATGTTTGGCAGTAACATCAGACCTTTTATTTTGTTGGATGTTGAGATTGTGTTTGTTGAGATTTTGAATGTGAACAAATGTTACCATGTACCTAGTACTGACATGTGCAATATGATTATAGTCATAATTTATTATGTTTATTATAAAAAAATGTAATTTTGTGGGTAAACCGTTTCCAAAACGACAGAAATTTAGTTTAGTCCAAACCGATTTTAGGGACAAAAATGTCAATGAAAGCAGATCAAGTTTAGCTGGATTTTTTTTTTAAAATAGAAATGGCTGCAAGAAAACAAAAAATTGCAATTGTAAGCATTTTCTTCATTTCTGAAAATGTTTTCATGGTTTAAGGGCGTCAATACCAACCAGGCATTGTTTTGAAAAGGGTTGAACCCGTATTGATGTAGTAATATGTATTTTATGTCCAATGAAATTATTCTGTCGGTGATAGTTCAAAACAATGTAACTTCATATTAAATAAATATGAAGTTACGCTGTTTTTGACTGCCATATATTACATAGAAATGTGAAGTTATGATTGCAGTATGGAGGAAAAAAGTCTCACTTAGCCTAGTTTAGTTTAGCCATGTCGATGGTAGATTGGTGCAAAACTAATGTAACAACTAGACCAGAAATGTTCATATCTAATTTATGGTCAGAAACTAAAACATGATTGTGTTTCATTCTGACCCAAATTGAAATTCTTTGAATATGATAAAGCAAAAGATTTGGTTTAAAAATTTAAGACAAAGTTGCTCTTTCCCAATACAGATTGAAATCAGGGACTATCATTTTTTAAGTTGTAGGATTGAAGGTTGTTACATTATTTCTGCACTGATCGTAATAATAGTAATAAATGTGATGTGCAATATTTTGTCAATTGTAACGAATATATTTTATTTAGTTTCTAGTGATTTTTTTCAAATGAATTTATGAAGCTTAACCCATTACCAAACGGCAAAAATTTGGACTAGTCCAAATTCAAAGAAGTTGCAGACGACATTTTTAAGTGCATGAAATTTAAAATGTTTTGGTCTTTTTGGATAGAAAACAATGTGGAAAATGGAGAAATTGCTTGTCACAAGCAATTTCTTCATTTTTCACAATGTTTTCCCATGGCATTATCTTGTGAGGAGTCAAAAAGAGTCAATGTGTGGTAATGGGTTAAAAACACCGTATCTGAAAGAGTCTGAAACCGCAGATGTGGCATCTTGTGAGACAAAACCACAAAAAAGTTTGGTTCTAGCGTCATCTAACCTTTCGTCACTTTTCAACGAAAACATCGCAACTGCAGCTTGTTTTAAGCACAGTTACGAGGTTTTCGTTGAAAAGCAGGGCTCGCTATAATTTTGAAACAGGGGTAAAATCACCGCTCTTCTTTAAAAAAAAAAACTCGTACATATAGAATGTTTAAAGCCGTAGTTACAAGATTTTTGTGAAAAGGTAGTTAATCATGTTGCCGTGTCAAACGTTATTTTTTATCTGCCTAGTTTGACAGGTAATGCAGCTTATTAATGCAATTATGCTGCCATTATTTTTTATGATAATTTGTATGATAATTTTTCTATTTTGCAACTGTTACCAATCTGTACCTGGTTTAAATCTGTTACTATTTCCCCCACCTGTGACATGTGTTTAACGTTTGACCCCAGTTGAATTCTGCAACATGTGATGCCAATCAAACATGGTGAAAAAATGCACAGGGGTCCGACTAAGTGTATCTACACTTACATGTTTTAACCCATTACCACACAGTAACTCCTTTTGACTCCCCAAAAGATAATGGCTTTGGAAAACATTGTGGAAATTGAAGAAATTGCTTGTGACAAGCAATTTCTTCATTTCCCACTAAGTTTTCCATCCAAAAAGACATGAAAATTAAAAATTCCATCCACTTAAAATTGTCGTCTGCAAGATCTTTGAATTTGGGACACCCTATTTTTTTGTTGTTTGGGAAAGGGTTAACCCATTTCACAGATAGTATCTGGTTTCTGCGACCATTCAAGAGAAAAGATAGTGAAGACTAAAGATGTTAGTAACTAGCCATTTTCTCACTAGCCTTTCTCCTGTTTCTATCAGTATTTTTTTTACAATAAAACCTACAGATTCGATTCGATGCTAAGAACGATCGCCCATTTAGGCAGTATGGCTTTTGTGCAATATGTAAAATCTTTATTGAAATAGAATAATATTAACTTATTTATCTACATTTATCTAAATCATAAAATCAAGTATAACTTAGTAGACAATATATTTATTATGTAGATAGAATGATGTTGTATGGAATAATTTTAAAAAATGTTCGCGGACACTGAAATCCAAATTATGTAGATATTGCTTATCTACGATGTTCACGGAATTTGAAATCCCTTTGTATATAGAATATGCTGTAAAAATGTATTATTTGTATTTGAAATATGATGTATGGTTGGTCGGTTGCCAGTAGCGAGAAATTAGCCTTGTTATGTAATTTGAGAGCTCATTCACATGACAAAATTGGTGTTGATCAAGGTGGAATTATTTTTATGACAAAGCATACGGTACAGAAAATATTAAGACAAAAGAAGAAAATGCTGATCATCAGCATTTTCTTCTTTTGTCTCAATGTTTTTTCAATGCTTTTCTACCATAGACGTCAAAATCAGGTCTTGTTTTAGGAATGTATGTATCGAGAGTAGAGGAGAAAATAGAGACATTGAGAAAGAAAAAACATATGAGAGAAAGAAAGATAAATGAGAACTCGTGTGTGTATGTTTTTGAGAAAGGGAGAAAGGAGAGAAAAGGATAAAGAAAAAATGGAGACAATAATTGAAAAGTAGAATGAAAGAAGAAAAACGATGTGAACGACTGATAGTGCTATTTCTTTGTGTAAATTATTATTATATACTCAAAAGAAAAAGTTTAGTCAGTATTTTTGATGGTCAATTATTCGGCCAAAATACAACATATTAGTGTAAAATTTCACACAATATTTGTTCAATCAACGCTTAACAAACATCTTCAAATAATGTTGCTAAATTTTAGTTTTTTAGGTTTGTGCTAAAAGAATTTCAAAATGTGACAGGTGCACTTGCTGCAGTTAAGGCGCAAGTCTTTTTCCTGTATAAATGTATGCAAACCAAAGACAATAGCCCAGATACAAAAAATCCGCAATAATATTGGAACTAGCTTACATGATTTTAGCACTCTGGCTTAATGAATTTGGCCAAAAACGACAATGTTAGAAACCATCTACCTAACCTACAAACTCTGGCGGTTTCCTACAGTTTGAACTTGGCAAGCACTTCCAGTTTTAAGCATTGGAGTAGTTGTTGTCAAAAATGGGCACATGCATGAGATTTTAGTCATTGATACCTCTGAAAACAGCGTATCTGGAATAAACGTTATTTGTGACAGCATCAAGTTACGTCACGTCCGATCTGACAAAAGACATTGAAAATTGACTACAATGTAACCAATTTGTTCAATAATGACATTTTGTTAAAAAAATCTGTCTTTTACTTGCCTGGCCATTTACCCGAGAGTTGACTTTTCGAGCATTGGCTCTGCCAGATTTCAGGCATTGTTTGACAAATATTGAATGTCAGTTATTTTTTCTAATTGTCTGTCTACAATAAATAACTTTGTATCAGTGGTAAACCAGCTACTGGTCCTGATAGAACGATTTCTTGAAAACACAGTAAAATCTAGGAGCAATAGGTTGGGTACGTAAGTCACCATAATCTACTGGAAATTCCATTAAAAAGAAGTTTTCTCACTAACATCAACAAAGAGACTTCTATTCTACCAAGAAATGATACAAAGATCGATGTTTCATGTCAATTATCAGGAATTTAGACTCTACAAAAAGTCACTCCTGAAGCTGTGGCTTTTCAATTTGACCCCTTTTGGAATGAATTGTCGAAAAGAAGGTTAAGTAAAACATGGATGCCGATTAAATTTCGCCGACTTGTTCTAAAGTGGTTGAAGATTGTTATGAGTAAAAATTTTGGCATTGTAAAACGTTTTAGACAAAATTATTGACCAAAAACTTTATACTGACTAAACTTTTTCATCTCAGTATATCTGTAAGTATGTATGATAACGTGATGATGTACGTGATGATTGAATGTAAAATAAAAATCTGAAAATATTCATGGTTTTGTTTTTCCAGTGCTTAAGTTCTCCAACGCCCTTTCCTAAACAAGACATTATTTTGGCGTCCCTAGAAAGAATTTGGAAAACATTGAGGCAAAACAACAAAAATTTAATGATAATCAGCATTTCCCCTTTTCCTCAATATTATCTGTGTCAAGTTATAAACACAAAGCCAATTTTTATTACCATCATCCATTCTGTTCTTTGCATAAGATTATTCTTACTGAACCAGTCTCAAATTTTGTTATTTGAGAATGGATTCATGCGTTTCGAACATTTCATTGCTGCATTTTACAAATCACCGCTTTCAACAAAAAGCATCGTAACTGCAGCTCGTTTTAAAATGCATTTACGAGGTTTTTGTGGAAAAGCGACGAAATGCTGGATCTGGATTATCTTCCACTAGGAGACATGTCAAATAAAAACCTATCTGATTTGGGCATATTGGATAGAATTACTTGGAACCGCTTTCAATGTATCAACGCTTATATATGAAATGCATAATAGCAATTTTTATCCTAATCTTAAGTGATGAGGTCCCTTCGTAGAATACGACATAATACAGAAAATGGTCTTTATGGCATTTGATACCAACATGGATCCAGATCAGCCTGCATATACATGCAGTCTAATCAGGATCCATGTTGTTCTTAACTAGCCTCGTTATGACCTGTAGGCCATATGAGAAAACAAGGCAAATCCATCACAATCTGGATAAAAAGATACGGTCCCTTCGTAGAATACGACATACGCAGAAAACGGTATCAAAAATGATTTAAGCCATTTTATAGCAACATGGATCCAGATCAGCCTACATGTACATGCAGTACAGTCTGATCAGGATCCAAGTTGTTATCTTCTTGTCTCGTCATGACCTGTACCCCGGTAAGAAAACAAAAACGGACAAAGCCTCATCACACGTACAAGGACCTGTCTAAATTCCGCAAGGGAACCCTTTCCAAACAACATCTTGTTAACGTATTGAATGGAACAAGTTTTTAATAATATTGAGAGAAAAGAAGAAAATGATGATGACCAGGAATTTCTCATTTTACCTCAATATTTTCTGTTCTCTATCATACACTTTGACTGATTTTTGTATAACTGATTCTCTCGTTCACAAAAACTTTTAAGTTTGATCACTAAAGCTGTCCGGGAAAGGGGTTATCACCATTTTAAGTTGCACCAAAAGGATTACAAACAATCATTATCTACGAAACTCTTCGTACATATGTCATCCGTGGCACCGACAATTGACAAGGGATACCCTCGTCAATTTTCGTTGCCACGGATGTCACCTGAAGATTCATGAAGTTTGACATCCAATGATGGTCTGTAATCCTCAGTTACGATCCAAGGGAAGTAATTTATAGAGGGAAAGTGTATTTGTTTTTGTTGGGTGATGTCCCTTGCATCAGAGGGAACAAAAGAAAGAAGAAAACCTTTAGAATATTTCGTCGCAACATGGCAAAGGCCGGTCACACATTGCATTGTCAGGAACCAGCAATAATAAAGACAATTCTTAAATGGTTTCAATCTTTTCATATTTCAGACTACATACGAGGGACGGTCGGAAAGTAGTTGGACTTTTGACTAGTTCTCTAATACCATTTAATTTTTTAACAAAATTCTTTCTACACTGTTTAAACAAATTGTCCATCTATGTCTATGCATTTTTGCCATCTTTGTAGGAGCTTTACTATTCCCACTATTAACCATGACGTAGACCCACTGTATTAGGTACTGTAAAACCACCGTTATCAAAGGCGCCCTGGTCTCAAATTTCTTCCCAGCAAGCATTTTCATCAGTCCTTGACACAAATAAAAGTCACGTGGGGCGAGGTCAGGGCTATCAGAAGAGCAAAATAACTTTTGTCATGTGTAATAGTTGATAATCTCCACTGTATATGCGGTGGTTTGGGACCGTGCGTAATCGCGAAGTAAAAAACATTTTTCTTTGCTAATCTGGGAGGCGTTTACTTCAGCATTTATTCTTTGGTTTTTCTGAATTACTTCAGAATTGTACTTGGCAATGACAGTTTTTACCATTTGACATGAAATGAGTAACTATCAATCCTCGTGAATCCCTAAAAAGCAACAAACATGCCTACCAGCCGAAGGAAACAGCTTAATCTTTTCAACCAGCTCGTTTCCATGACTGCTTTGACTGGTTTTTTATCCCAAGTTTGGAATTATGGACCCTTATTTAATCTTCAGTGATAATTTAGTTAAAAAACTTAACATCTTCGCGATTAAAATGACTAGAATGTTCTTTTGTTTTGGTTACCCTTGTTGTTCCTCTAACAAATAGTCTATGGTACATAAAACCCCTATCACATATAAGTGGACAGAATATCATACATATACAACTATCTTTGAAAATAAACTGACCACATTATTGGCAAATGGATGTAGATTCCATCAATATATAATATGTTTATACAATTGCAAATGGAGAAACAGCAGCACGAAAAGTCCAACTACTTTCCGACCGTCCCTCGTATATTCTTATTTGAATACTGCTGTATATTGCTAGTCATCAGTATTTTCTGCCTTAGCCATAGCTTTCATTGCTTCATCTATTCATGGATTTGTAGAAAAGAGTAACACGAACTTTTAGTCCAGTTAAGATATTACGGCACGTGTTTACGAATTTCACCATATAAACGAAGGGAAAAACGCTCATAATTTTCAATTCATTTTTGCATACGCTGGTTCGAATCTTGCGAGTGTGAGACTCCTGCAAGATTACAATGAAATCAAGTCACAGACACAAAATTACGACAGATCTAGTTTAGTGTCCGGTATTGTGTTTTACACACAGATCGGAATATACCTTATATTAAAAACTAGATATTGGAAAATAGAAAATACATGAATATTATATCACAACAAAATGTAATACTAATGGTAAACAGTTTAGCACGTACAACAGTCATTAATAATATAAACCCGTATGTAAGTCTATGTACAACATTTTACTATTCAAAATGACGTCGATTTATAAATATGGAAAAACACATATTTCCACCAAAAATGTAGGCATATCCTTTCTATTAATCCTTACCGCCGCGATATGACCCTGGTAGTTGAAAACGGCGTAAAACCCCAATAAACTCAAACTCTATTAATCCTTATTCAAAGAAGACCCGATTTTGACGTTCTAATAAGGATAAAAATACTACTCATCAATATAAAAAACGTTGACGATAAAAATACCATATCGCTGTTTTTCAACAAAACCTCGTAAATGCAGTTTCAGGTACGATGGTTTTGTTGAAAACCGACGATATAGATCTAGCACAGAAGATATTGAGATAAAAGCAGCAGTGCTGATTACTCAGTCTTTTTCCAAAGTATTTGAGTCAGGATTTGGAAAAGGCCCTGACAGACGCTTAACAAAACATCAGTCGAATCGAAGTATGGATATTTCGAGATTATTTCACATAACCACGACTTCGACTCGAGTTTCAAATTTCTCTCTTTGACATGTGATCGGCCAAATCTAGCGATGTTTTACTTCACACTGGCGTATCTGACGTCACGTCTATAGTTTTATAGATGTCGCTTCTCCGTATGTCTTCTAGTGGCATTTGTCGTTGTATTTCGTCTATATAATCGAGATCTGAAACATTGTGAACAAATAATAATTAACCCTTTATCACAATGTTTTACTTCATACTGGCGTATCTGATGTTACGTCTATAATTTTATAGATGTCACTTCTCCGTATGTCTTCTAGTGGCATTTGACGTCGTACTTCATCTATATAGTCCAGATCTGAAACATTGTGAGCAAACAAGATAATTAATCCTATCTCACAATGTTTTACTTCATACTGGTGTATCGGATGTTACATCTATAGTTTTATAGATATCACTTCTCCGTATGTCTTGTAGTGGCATTTGACGTCGTACTTCATCTATATAGTCGAGGTCTGAAACATTGTGAATAAACACGGCAATGGAAACTCTACAACATCGAACATTATTTTACAAAAAAATGTGATTGGACAAAATAAAATTTTAATGTAACAAAATTAATAGGAGAATCAATACAAGAAATAATTGGAGAAATAGGCCTAAGTAATGCCACTCAGTATTTTCTTCTTTCCCTCGTTGTTTTAATGTGGTTTAAACATATTTTATTGCCATAAACATATCAAATTTTTACAAAACATACATTTTATATGATTTTTTACAAACAGTTAGGCAGTTGTTTTAATCAAAGATGAACAAATACGTCGTTACATGTATTATCACTGTTTTAAATGGAAATACTATATATCAATTGGTAAACTTGTGTGTAACGATATAGAAAGTAAATTTTAGTTACCAATATCAGCATATACTATGTCTTCATCAGCACCAGTTTTCGCTATCATCCTTCCCCTGCAATGTTTAATTCAGGTTGATCGGTGGACCGACCTCGATAAAACATGCTTGGCCAAATGAAAATAAAACAAGAGGACCAAGATGGTCCTAAATCGCTCACCTGAATCAAGATGACAAGAGTGATAATGACAATTTTGTCAAATTCAAAGGCATGAAACTTATAAGGACTTTCTGTTTAGAAAGAATTATGAAATAATTTTGTTCCAATCGATCCTGTAAGGTTGGGTATGAATTGGCACAATTGTTGACGTTTTTTTTTTCAATAATTATTTAATGATTTCGCAATATACAACATAGGGCTAATTTTCAAAGCATTCTGATCTGTTAGAAATTGATCATTTATGATAGGCTCAATTAACAAGATTTGGTTTGTGATTGAAAGAATATAGCGCAGGATTACCATCTGATAAGCTAAGGCTAATCCCTTATTTGTTTACATATGATAAACATGGGGCCAGCCAGAGCAACAGATAAGAAAAATAGATAAGAGAAATAGGAAAGATTTCACTGTGTCCGATAAACCCCTTCCTCCCTGCCACAGCCTGATTTTTTATCAATTGTAAGAATTTGAGAACAAATTTTGAAAAAAGTGACTCAAGATACATTCCTGCAAAGTCTGGTTCATTTGGGCCCAATGGTTGATTTTTTAAGAATTTTCTTATGATTTCTCTTATTCCAATAAGCCCCTTCCTCCCTGCCACGGCATCATTTTTTGTCAATTGTAAGAATATGAAAACAACTTTTAAAAGAGTGACTCAAGGAACATTCCTGTAAAGTCTGGTTCAAATTGGCCCAATGGTTGATTTTTAAAGAATTTTCTTACAATTTCTCTCGAGTCCAATAAGCCCCTTCCTCCCTGCCACGGCCACATTTTTTTTGACAAATGTAAAAAATTGTGAATAAACTTTGAAAAGAGTGATTAAAGGAACATTTCTGCAAAGTCTGATCCAAATTGGCCCAATGGTTTATTTTTAAAGATTTTTCTTATGATTTCTCCAAGTCCGATAAGCCCCTTCCTTCCTGCCACGGTCACATTTTTTTGAGAAATGTAAAAATGTGTGAATAAACTTTGAAAGGAGTGATTAAAGGAACATTCCTGCAAAGTCTGGTCCAAATTGGCCCAATGGTTGATTTTTACAGAATTTTCTTATGATTTCTCCAAGTCCGATAAGCCCCTTCCTCCCTGCCACAGCCACATTTTTTGTCAATTGTAAGAATTTGAAAACAAATTTTGAAAAGAGTGACTCAAGGAACATTTCTGCAAAGTCTAGTTCAGTTGGGCCCAATGGTTGATTTTTAAAGAATTTTCTTATGATTTCTCTAAGTCCAATAAGCCCCTTCCTCCCTGCCACGGCCACATTTTTTGACAAATGTAAAAAATTGTGGATAAATTTTAAAGAGGGTGACTCAAGCCACATTCCTGCCAAGTTTGGTTCAAATTGGCCCAATGGTTGATTTTTAAAGAATTTTCTTAACATTTCTCTAAAATCTGATAAGCCCCGCCCTGCCACGCCCACATTTTTTGACAAATCAAAATTTCATGAACAAGTTTTGAAAAGGGTCACACAAGGAACATTCCTGCCAAGTTTGGTTAAAATTGGACCAATGGTTTAGGAGGAGAAGATGTTTGAAGAAATTGTGGACGGACAGACGGACGGACGGACAGACGGACGGACGGACGGACGACGGACAAAAAGCGATCACAATAGCTCACCTTGAGCACTTCGTGCTCAGGTGAGCTAACAACAAAAATAGCCAAATATTTAACACAGGGGAACGTTTTTCATAAAAGGAATAATTGTCGTTGCACGAGTAGATCTGTGAGCAATTGACAAAATAGAACGTTGCTGAATCTGCATCCATGGATGGACTAAAGTTTGGCTACTTTGAATATATGGCTTGCGCCGAGTATTAAAATGTTTCCTGTTCTGTAATATTTAAATTATGTATATGTAATATTTAGGCGTTCTAACGAAACTGTCAAAGCAGAGACGAAGCATTTATTATGAGTGACTGAAAACCATCTCACCATGGATCCGCTACACCACTATGTCCGTATGTAACATAGGGCTGATTCTCGTCCGTGGCTGGTCCAACATTGGCTACAAAAACCTGGTTATCCACGGCTCGAACCCGCTGTAGTATCTCCAGATGTGCCGGGCCTGTCTTGGTGCTGAAGCCACCCATGTAGGCCAGCAACTTACAACCTGTGCATTGAAATAATGCTTGATACCTGTACTTGCGCCTTTTAGAGCAGTAGAGTACATGTATTTCAATCTCCAAGCATAGATGTCATTCGTTAAACTCACCATACACACCTGGTATGGGCTTAGTGACAAGAATCTAGTCAAACAAAGGCAATGGCGATTTATCAGTAACTGTTTCGTCTGTAACGTAATTAAAAAGACAAAAATATGAATCCATATACTCTTGAAGTGCATTAGAACTATAAAGTAATAAACCGACATGTAAACAATGGAACTGTTTCCTCATTTTCCCTTCAGCAGTCTTTACCGACCAGAATGAACTGTACACAAAAATCACTAGCATATATGATCCATTTAAAACATTCTTGTGCAAATGAAAAGTAGACAAACCTCAATTCACACGAATCATTATTATTTCTTGGACCTTGTAAAGGATAAAAAGAAAAAAAAATGTCATTCATGTGATATACATATGCCTTTCATATTCGCTGATAGAATTTACTCAGCAGTTCGAAGCTGCAATATCTTTGGTAAAGTCTGGACTGATGTTATATGTAACTGCATAAAGTATTGAACACGGATCTAGGAAAGCTTGAATATGTTCTCATTCTTTGTGAAATATAAGTCTGACTTGACTGAATAAGGCGTGTAATTATTTGACTAAGAAGAATCTGTCCTACCTTTTTCAGCATACAACCTGGCTACCTCTGGATATCTCAAGTCTAGACACACGCCGAACCCCATACGACAGTACTCTGTAATATATAAAGACGTAACAGCAGGTAAAGGCATGGCCAGGGAGGAAAATCTAATAAAGCCATGAACAAAATTAATGTAACACGCGAAATTAATTTCGAATGATCACTGCATGGCTTTTTAGCTCACCTGAGCACAAGGTGCTCAAGTGAGCTATTGTGATCACCTTTTGTCCGGCGTCCGTGCGTCGTCCGTCGTGCGCCGTCCGTCAACAATTTCTTTAAATGACATATTCTCCTAAACTACTGGGCCAATTTCAAGCAAACTTGGCAGGAATGTTCCTTAGGTAACCCCCTTTCAGAATTGCTAAAAGAATTGAAATCCATGAAAAACTGTGGTTGCCATGGCAACAGAAAAGGAGAAATTTGACCGAATCTCAATACTATCTTTGAACGACATCTCCTCCGAAACTACTTGGCCAATTTCAACCAAACTTGGCAGGAATGTTCCTTAGATGACCCTCTTGTAGAATTGCTAAAAGAATTGAAATCCATAAAAAACTCTGGTTGTCATGGGAACAGAAAAGGAGAAATTTGACTTATTCTCAATACTATCTTTGAGCGACATCTCCTCCTAAACTACCAGGCTAATTTCAACTAAACTTGGCAAAAATATTCCTTTGGAGGTCCTCTTAAAGAATTGCTAAAAGAATTGAAATTGACTAAAAACACTGGTTGCCATGGCACCAGAAAAGGAGAAATTTGACTTATTCTCAATAATTTCAGGTGAGCGACCTAGGGCCAATGGCCCTCTTGTTTTATATAATTTTATAAGATTACGTGTAGCCTATGCCATAATTCTTTGCTACGTCGTAAGAAGCCACATTGTCCAATTTCTCACCTGTATCTAGAGTTGAGAGTTTGTTTCCCGGAACATTTAGTTCAGATTCTCGTATCTTTAATCTGGGTCCTAGATCCACGTCAAATAGATGCAGCTGTCAAATAGAATAAGCCGATAAATGAGAAAAGAAGAGCAAGTAGCTTTCGTGTTAAAACGAGGATCGATGGATTAAGCGAGAAAAATATGTGCCTAATGCACAATAACCCTCGATTAGAAGAAATGGCAACTGACTTACATTTTTATAATTCATTTCTAGTAGATCAGCATGTTTTGGCATCAAAAGAGACAAGAACCCGTTTTCCAGACCTTAGCTCAAATGTGTGCTAAGCTTTCAAGTGAAAATGCGAGTACGTCACTAACATGGAATCGCCATTGTTTTTATCTTAAATTGCTTTACCTTTCTAAATATTGTTTCCAGTTCCCCAGCCGGGTTATATATAGCGCTTGTATTATACAGCATCTCCGACCCTTCTATAGCTTCTGGAAACGTGCCTACAACAAAGAACAGACAGTACCCACAACACAGATGCAACGATCACAACGATCTGCATTATTCGTAGTAGGTATGCATCGCACTTACTACAGAGCTACAGATATGAGGAGGTGATGGCTTTTCAAAACGAATTATTTCACTTAAGGTAATTTGGACTCGAGGGTTACTTTTTATCCTGTCACCAGCTTAATATTCTGCCCGCTAACAGGGGGTATGATAAACTTAGCTTAATCATACCCCCTATCACGTGACATGCTTTATCATGCTACATGATCACGTGGTCTGCCGAAACTACTTTCAATTTTATCCGAAGGTTGGCGTCGATCTCGAAATCCCCGTTCTCATAACAAAACTTACACATATTGTTCGCAAAGCCGACTGTTTTGAGTAGCAGAAATCATCACAATCAAATAATTCAGCGTATTTAATCAATATTCTGGCCCCAAAAGTACAAAAAAACGCCAAAATTAAGTTCACTCGTAATCCGAGGCAAGTGGTCTACAGAAAACGAGAACCAGATAGCTCAAATGACACCTTTTCATTCCCTTGTCTAAAAATTGAACTGAATGCCCCACTAACAGAATCCGCACCTGGATTGTTGACCTAAATCTTAAAAATCGATGACGTAGATTAAAGTTTGGATGACGTAATTTACACACCGTGGTTTTCTGGGAATCGAAGCGATGTTTGTGTTTACAACAAAACAATGCAGGAAAAACAGGGGAGGATTTGGTTTTACAGCAGGAGGTCAGAGATCATTGTTGTGGTCTCGTATTTCAAGACATCTGTAGTACCTGTTTTATTCTCCAGGCTATAGTTATTTTGAAATAATGACTTCATTGCCACGTACAACACAAATTTGCTTCGTTGGAGACGGTCTAAAATGGACGACATCGGAGAAAATACAGTACACGTTAGATTTTACAGCTAAATCCAGGAGTGAGGAATTAAAGTTGGGAGGAATAGTGAACTCAATGATTTGTGGTATGCGCTTCATGTTCTTGTTGTACAGTTTAACCTATTCGAGTTTAAATTTTATCTGTTTTTGTTCAATCCGAAACAGACCCTTCCAATTCCAATCCGCACACAAAGAAACGGCCATGTCAAGACACAGTCGTCGACTCGAGTCACTTCTAATTCTTTGCTATTCGAGTTTACACTAAATGTTTATCATATTTGAAAACTTAAATATAATTTGATGGTTTTTACCTCGGTAAAATTATAAAATGTTGATGGAAAAGGATAATTTCCACGCGGATTACTTTCTGCTGCTCACTAAACGTTTGCTCATTCAAACATTTGAAAATGTTACATCGCCGGTGAAAATAATTACTTGGTTGATTTCAAAGGAATATGAATATGTTTCTGTAATTCTACATCGTTTTAAGATCGTAACAGGATAAATAGAATAGATGTTTCATGTCTTGGATGGGTCAAGTTTATTTGGCTCGGCTGTGGAATTTATCAGGCTCACCTTCGGTTCGCCAGATAAATTCCTCCGCCTTGCCAAATAAACTTGACCCATCCAAGACATGAACCATCTATTCTCTATTTATCCGCCCAATGATATTTTTTTATTTGTACATATGTTGTAAAGTAACATTTTCTGACCAACATAAAAAGAAATCAGGGTAAGTGTCCTGACTCGTTTTCGTGTCAGAGTTATCTGCCCTTGACTAGTAATTACCATTTCCGCAAAATTACCCTTATGTTTTAAAGTCATATAGCAAGTTATTCTGAATGGATAATTTCAAATGATATATCAATTTAGAGACTTAACATATGAACAAATGTGATGAAATGATTGAAAGAAATATCTTAAAACCATTTCTGGAAAAAAAATATGAGAAAAAATTGAAAAATCCCATTTTTTGGAGAAAATTTTGTATTTTTTTTTTTTCAATTTGAAAAAAAAAAAAAAAAAAAAAAATACCCAATGAATACTTTTTGCTTAGATATTTTGAAGATAATACCAAGAGCTATTTTTAATATACACAAAAATCAGCACAACTTTCCACGCAAATAAAAAAAAGATATTTGACTTTATCTAACCCCACCCACCATGTTTTAGCCTAATTAAGACAAAAATATCTATATTTTCAAAAAAATCTAAAATTTTCTGGCATACTAGTATGTTTGCATTTAGAACAATAAAATACTTCATTTGACATTCACCATCACAAAAAGGGGGATATTTTGCTTTAAAAATTTGATGAAAATTGTAGCATGGGCATTTGGTGCCGCAAAATAAACACAAAATCTGTAAGTCGGCCGCTCTCCAAACTTACCTTATACGTTTATCAAACCCTATGTTTTAAGTACTGGATACGATTCAAATGAGTACCCATAACATAGGGTTTGGATTTGAAATAGAAATGTTAGAATGTCTTCATTCCCTCTTATCTGTTGCCCTGCTTACTGCATAATATAGAAAACATTAGGCCTATATCAATATTTCTTTATTTTACCATTCATATCGCGTAATTCCCAAAAAGCCAACATTGACATAGACCTACATGACTGTATTGTATGTTCGCCACTCATCCTGACCTTGTAAGCATTTTGTTGTCTTCAATTACACTTTAGTTAAGAATTTTTGGAAACGGATAAAAACTTACCTCCGAGAAGGTAAATGTTATTATCTTTCGCTGCTCGACTCAACATCTGTGTTGTGGGTCCCTTGAACGGTTCTTTGTTTTCAACAAAATACTTGGGGTCCATCCAACAGGTGAAATATTCCTGAAAATAACATTTATCAACTATATATAACAACTCAAAGTATGTTGATTTTTTGCTGTGTATAATCACGGTGGGGATTGTGCATGCTGGGATGGGTAAATCTACGGACAAATTTGCCTCGCTTCAGGTAAGACATTTTGCAATAACTTCCTTACTTCTGTGTCAATTAAAAAACTATTTGTTGCATGTACCCCGCCTAACTGAGCTCTTTCATTTTTTGTTTTCAAATGACCTGCCATCATCTGCTATTTTGTATTTTGCTTTATTTATATATTCAAAAGTGACTTATAGGCCCATGGGGCCGGGTGTTGATATTATCTTTTTTGTTTTTGTATATGATTGTTTAACACATGTCACTATAATAAAAATTTACTTACTTACTTACTTACTTCATCCGATGTATGCTTTACACGAAACCTTTTTGTACTTTTTGCGAAAAGTAATCCCAACCGACCAGAAAAACGACAAAAATCTGATCGTTTTTCAGGTCAGTTGGGATCAATTTTGGTGGAAAATATGGGGAGTTTTCAAATAAGTAATACACCTGAGGAAAGCGCTCAATAAGGCGGGGTACATGCAAAAAATCACTTGAAAATTGACACAGAAATAAGAAAATTATTGCACAATTTCATACCCGAAGCGTGGCTTATTTTGCCATAGTCGTTATCATTTCGTTTTCTGGTCAGTTGGGATCAATTTTTGGAAAAAATAAAAGGATACCACAAATAATCTATGTATCCGAGGAAAGGGATTTTCAAGGCGGGGTACATGCAACAGACCTTTTGAAAATCGACAAAGAAATAAAGGAGTTATTGCAAAATATTTGACAAGATTCGAGATTATTTTTGTCCGTATTCGTTATCCATCCCAGCATGCACAATCCCCACCGTGATAATGCGCCAATGGCCTCATTGCTGATTCTCGAACAATCATAAATGACACATTTTGTAACAACAAATAGTAAAGGCATGAGAAAGCATTGGGGGGGAAATCAAATATAAAAATAAAATGAAAAGAAATGACAATGACTAGCATTTTCTCTTTTTACATAATGTACAATATTGTACACAAATCGTTGCCTTTATCAACATTCATTTTGTCCTCTGTTGTAGCTTTCAAATATGGCCAGTCTGAAATTTTGTAGTTTTGGGTACGATGAAGTTAACAGAGCTAGATCTACGTTGGTGACGGTTGCTCTATTACTAGACAAGAGTCCACTTTCAAGCGAGATAATACTATCAATTCAAAACCCCAGACGAAAATATTGTTTAACCCATTACCACACAATGACTCTTTTTGACTCCCTCTAAGATATTGACTTTTGAAAACATTGTGGAAAATGAAGAAATTGCTTGTGACAAGCAATTTCTTCATCTTCCACAATGTTTTCTACCACAAAAGACCAACAAATTTTAAATTCCATGCTCATAAAATTTTCGTCTGCAACATCTTTGAATTTGGATCTCCCTAAAATGTTGCCATCTGGTAATGGCTTAAAGCAATAAATTACTAAATTGGAGTCGCAGACGATGGACATCATTATTGTGTTTTAGCAACCCTGACGATGATCGGAGCCTCTCACATTCGGAGAAATTCTAAGCATTCTACATTGGAATTTAAAAATATTTTAGTAGACGGAAGATAAAGAATAATTATTGCCTTCTAAATCCCCGGCATATGATAAATGTGAAAAGCTTTCGTAAAATTGATGTACTAAAATATCTTTAACATGATTGGTTGACATACAAGTTTATAAATGGTTATGTGTTTTACAAAATTTGATCCGCTGAAAAAAGATGCCCTAGTTTTAATAGATACGCAGAAATAGGTAATGGAGGAACCATAAACTATTGTGCAGTGAATTAGCGACATCGATCAATGACATCAATGCATTCACTTTACATTCCGTGAATATAAAAAATTATAACTGAAATCATTGTCCGCCTAACAAATCATATCTGAACAATGTTATAATATATGGATGAGCAATTATCATCCCATTAAGGCTGTAAGAATCTGCAGGGTGATATTGATCTATTTTGCGTGTCAAGCTCACTAGAACATGGCCCGTGATAAGGGTTACTTGTATAAAAGTAAGCCAGAATTAACTACAAAACATCTTCAAGCGATATCCGTTATAACGGAAATTGACGATGATATACCTAGTCAATTTCTGTTGTCACG
Source organism: Fragum sueziense (assembly GCA_963680895.1). Lineage (NCBI taxonomy): Eukaryota > Metazoa > Mollusca > Bivalvia > Cardiida > Cardiidae > Fragum > Fragum sueziense. The sequence goes on from OY804594.1 coordinate 2,880,283, forward strand.
GATGACGCACAAGGATGCACAAAATGTTTGGTATCTAATGATGGATTGTAATGCTTATGAATGGTTCGATTCCGTTAGTTTGTAAAGCTTTTATTTTTATCACTGACCGGAAGTGCGACTATTTTGGCTCCCTGCCTTGCCGCTTCTCGGATCATCTTTTCCGCCTTCAGCAGGTTACCAGCTCGGTGCTGTTCACAACACATCTGGATGAGCGCCATCTTGAATTCTGGAAAAGACGATTTGAAAGACAAGATTACGTCGCTTTTCAACAAAAACCTCGTAACTACTTGCGACTTGTTTTAACCTGCAGTTATGAGTTTTTTTTATTGAACGTATTATAGAGAACAACGCGAATCTTGATCTGAGTGCGTTGAGGAAAATACTTCAATACCATTTGCATTAGACGTCTTTAAAGCTACTTTTTCCCAGATTTGGACCCAAAAATTGTCAAATACAAACAAAATGTACACTTTTTAAGCTTTATATGACCTGATTAAATGATTACGACAAACTATTGAAGCAACGACTCATTTTTTCGCAATTTGATACCAAATTCATGAAGCGATGTCGAAAGTAGGTCAAAACAGTAGGACATGCGATTTTCTTAAATGACGTCACAACATACATGATGACGTCATATTGAAATTCAAGTATGAATCTCGTTTGAATCATGGTCCGCGCTGTGTGCGCATGCGCAACAATTTAAAAATAATTCTAACCCGATCTGAGACGGAGTTGAATTTAGGTTTGGATTCTCCCTAAATTCAGCTATCTGCCTTGTAATTTCGGCTCATTCTCTGTCTGAATCGCATATTATTAACCATCCCGAGGTGGTCAACACAAAAGTTTTGCATATTTTTTAAAAGAAAAAATCATTTTTTGCAATTAGACCATCTGTTACCGTCGCCCTTTAAATGCTTTCAATTGCGAAACGCTGTACGAAATGGATCCTGATTTGACTGCGAAGGCCCAAAGTTACACGCGCCGATTTATACATTAGATAAAGAAAAATGAGTGTTTCACTATTTCTATGTGTCTATGTGACGTGACCTGTGGTACTGATTGTAGGATCACGAGTGCACTGTACCGTCAGCGCTTTGATTTTTACCTGACACCCTATCTCAAAACTAGGTCAGTGTGTAAAAATGTAAATATTGGCTAAAAACTCAAGGCATACCAGGGTTGCTCTAATCTAATAATTGTACATGTAGAAGCACTGAGCTAGCATTTATACACGAACAAAACACACGTCGATTCCATTATTCGAGATAGCAGTTTTTGGTAAGTTAATTTAATGTTTTATTTTCTTTCTAAATTATGAAATTGTTTGCGAGTGAGGTACGAATCGTGTATGGGACGAAAATCGAACCGCGAGTGATTTCATTTCCCATTCTCCATTCTCATAATTGTCATTTGTACTCATTCTTCTGTCCGAGACCATACGTGATAGATGAATGAGATGAGATCAGATGAGAGATAGGATAGAGAGGGTAAGGGGGAGGGGGCGGAAGGGGGAGGGGTTTCGGAAGGGGGAGGGGGCGGGAGGGGGGGAGAGAGAGAGAGAGAGAGAGAGAGAGAGAGAGAGAGAGAGAGAGAGAGAGAGAGAGAGAGAGAGAGAGAGAGAGAGAGAGAGAGAGAGAGAGAGAGATCTTTAACGTTACGATGGAATCGGGAAACTTGCCCCAAAATTGTGAAAAATGTAGGCCTATCGATAAAACAAGAACATTAGGCCTGTACATAGGCCTATTTGAGAAAAATCGAAACTTTCCATTGTTAGGCCTACAATGTTCATATTCAGAACAGCTACAATCTATTCCAGTCTCTAAACTGAATTTACTTCATCTTTCAATTTCATTTGTATTTTAACGATAAATGCATTTATTTGATAAACGTCCTAAATTTTGACACTAAGCGGAAACCGAACATTGTGAACTTGTCTTTTCAAAGGCTTGTTTAAACATAGACGATGGATTTGTGCAAGAAATCTGACACGACATGTTTTATCAATTAAGCGTTCAACCCTTATATTTTCATGCATTCCAAGGGCGTAACGCCCATTACGCACACTACGCACGTGCGTAATGTAAAAAAATCTTGAACAGCTTTTGCTTCGAATGAAGCTCAAATTCTGTCTCAAAGAAGGCTCAGAATCGTTCTGTTGCCATCCTGAATATCAAAATTTTCACGGGGGAGGCCCCCCGAACCCCCCTAAAGAGAGGGGGAGACCCCCTCTCGTGCACTCCCCCCCCACTCGCGTCTACGGCGCTCGAGAAAGCCACAGGCGTTCTTACACGCCTTCGGCGTGCGTATAATTTAAAATTTCCTGGTTACGGTAAAAATGAATTATATCGTAGGGGAGATTCGGGATTTCTCGGACATGTGGGTAATCTCGGACAGCCAGACGTTTGTCTTTATAAACAAAGAGTCTTTATTAAATATTTCCCAAAAATCAGCTGTATTTATAGGTATAACGCTTCATCAATCGAATGCGCTTGAATAGATGACACCACATGACATGCACGTTCGGATATCCTCGGATAATATCGACCAAAGATCGAATCATCGACTCGGAAGTGTGTGTATGAAGAAATCTTGAAAAAAATCCGATTTCTTAGCCGGAAGTAGCTACGCTTCATGAAGTAGTTTTCGAGGTCAACCAAATGCACAACCATGGCAACTTGCGGGACTTGCAGGTTGTAAGCATTCTAAAAAGAGAGCACACTGGAACTGCAAACAATGTATTTCAGTATCATTGTCGCGTCATTGTTGACATAAGTCACATACGGACGTTTTGAATTGTTGTTCTATTCTATTCTATGCATAGTCTGAAAGTAGTTCTACGAGATGCATCCAAGGTATGATTCGATAGAGTTGTCCTTGGTTATCCAATTGATGACATGTATCGTGACGTGTGGGGGAGTTTACTCATTTCTGTGACGTAGTGTCCGACTTTACCCGGCGTAAAATCGCATTTAGCTATTTTAAACTCGGACACTAAAGTTTTCTCCATGTTTTCTCCGATTTTCATGCGCGAATTAGCAACATTAATGATGTCGACTGCAACAGCTTTCAAATTGGAGCAGTGTGCAAAACTTTACCCTTTTGGAATGTGTTAAAACAACAGGTGCGTCCGAGATTCCCCGGTGCCCGTCCGAGTTTACCTTACTCTGATAGGCCTAGTATACTTTATTTCGTAAAATTATCTGCCTTGGCTTTATTTTAACTGTTTTAGCCAATGGAATTAGTGTAGAATTGGAATACTTTATTGTTTTCGTTGTTGATTCAGAAGCTTGTCTGTCCGAGAGAGTGAGATATCCATGGTGTCCTGACAGAGACTACGCTTTGTGTCCGTGTTATACCGAATCTCCCCTAGGCTTTTATTTATAATCAGAGTCTTCGCCCCATTTACAAAACGGAGCGACGTCCGATATCAAAGAGCGAAATTTGCACCAGAGAAGACACGGATTAGCTTTTAAATACGTTGGTACAAGCCTTAGGCATATTTAAACAGGATTATTCAAAGAAAAAATAAAATGGAAAAAAGAGAAAAGCCAGTGCCAACAACACGTCGATGACTAGCCTTGTAATCGATACTGTCTTCATAGAAGAAAGGATTACAAATATGACCAGAAAGATGCAAACATGTCTTTCCTTACTAGGTCTAGTTAACCATTTCCTAAACAAGCAGGAGAATTTGACGACTCTAAAAGGATTAAAGGATTAATTGATTTGGAAAACTTGAGACAAAAGAAGAAAAATGCTGATAAATAGTATTTTCTCATTTAAGTTTTGTCTCATTATTTTCTGTGCTATATTTTACGCAAATAATATCTTTATCAACATTCATTAAAATGTCATTTGGAAAAGCTTTAAAATGGACCAGTTCACATTGTTGGATTGGCGAGATTAAAGCTAGACTCGGTGATTAATGTTAAATGGGTCAAAATTTTTTGATAAAGAAAAAATAAGACTATCGATAAATTGCCGCCATTCTGTGTCGAATTAGTAAATTTTTACCAAATAGCTTCTATTAACCATTCTAAATTCCAAGTCTAAGTTCAAGGTAGTCCAGCCATTATTAGTTATACGGTTTCTTGCCGGGGTATATGACGATTTATTCCCGGCTTGAAAAATGATGTCACCCGAGCCGAAGGCGAGGGTTGACATCATTTTTCCAGCCGGGAATAAATCGTCATATACCCAGGCAAGAAACTGTATAACAAATTTATTATACTACAAAGTTTTCGACTTATTATTTATCTTTTTGTCCATGTTAGGCAGTGAACTGGGTTTACCATTATGTTTTGATAAACCGTCGGTGTTGTTATAAAATGTCGAAACTACGACTTGAATCAAGCCGTAGTTACGTTATTTTATAACAACACTTACGAAATACTAGGCCCCCCTATTTGTTTGTCCGAATTTACGTCAAGATTCACTGGATGAAATCGTTCCCTATTATTTTATCGAAAGTACCAATTTCCCCTAATGCGCCCCAAAGGAAAGTAAACATAAAGTGACGTCATGTTCAACGACACGTCACTGAGTTTCGCGAAATAGGTCAATGTGTTTTTGACTGACCCGAAGCGTGGTATTTTTACAAATGGATAAATAAACAAAATTGAAAGGTATTTATTTTCTTGAATATTAACATTTATTTGTGTCCTATTATTTGACATATTTCGTTCCAATAAATAGACACAGATTTCTGAAGAAAGTGAACGAATGAACGAATTTTACTTGTGTACACTGGCTGCATGACACATTCCCAGATTGGCAAAGGACTTCTTTTAGGATCTTGCATAGTCTTGTCGAGCATTTGTCTGGAGAATTCTTTAAATATCTCTGCGTTAAATGTGACTGTGAAATTGCATTTTGAGATCACCACTATTTGAGGTTCATTGAAGAACACACACTCCAAGAGTGAGAGGCCTGGGTTCGACTCCTAGCAGAGAGCATCTTTTGTGATGATCAGCCATATGTTGAAGGCTTATTTTCAGAATTTTTATTCTTGTGTCTCAATGTTTTCTGATTATTTAAGCCTTTAAAGGCTTTTGAATTAGGGACGTCAAAACAAGGTCGTGTTTGGGAAAGGATTTGGTCGTATCTTCAGCTTTCATTCAGTATGCAGGGACCTTAACCCTTTATTACACGTACAGCATAGACATATTGTGTGAAGTAATCGAAGAAAAATAACACAAAACGCACCATGTTTGGGTTAAATATGTTTGTTTTGGAAATTCGCATTGAGAAAATTTGCTTTTTACTGTCGCATAATGTGTAAACACGGGTCGCGTTATGAACGAAGCGTGGGAAAAAATGGCTGCCATTACCAGTTCGAATTTTTGTGTATGTTACCGGCGAGGCGCCTTAGGGGAAATTTGATATCATACCGCAGAAGCCGTTAATATCAATATTTATCAGATCAGCATTAACCAATCAAAATGCCAGAATTTTCTTTGCAGTATAATAAAATACGATTTACGCGGCGTCGGATTTTTTTGTGCGACGTTGTGATCATTCGTGACGTATACAATCTACGTATATTAATAATGAGAGATAAATTTGATCGTTTTGTAGTATAACGTTGAAAACGATTGACGACGGAAGAGTATAAATGGCTTGTAGATTCAGCATTATAAACATAAATTCTCTTTTAACCCATTACCATACAGTGACTCTTTTTGACTCCCAACAAGATGATGGCTTTTGAAAACTTTGTGAAAAATGAAGAAATTGCTTGTGACAAGCAATTTCTTCATTTCCCACAATGTTTTCTACACAAAAAGACCAAAAATGTAAGATTCTATTCACTTTAAATTGTCGTCTGCAATATCTTTGAATTTGGTCAAGTCTAAAATTTTGTCGTTTGGTAAGGGGTTAAGAAGTAAGTGACTATAATTATATAAGTGCATACGTTGTTTCAGATAGATTGGTTGTTCTCAATAACGTCCGTCATGGGTTCCGAGTGGATGAAGAACATGTGCGGTGCAGCCCTCGATGATGATCATATGAGGCTCGTACCCTATCCCGCCACGGAGCTAGCCATTCACGTGACCACCAAAACAGTACAGGCATTCGGATTGATCGGTACAGTCATTGTCGGACCAATCGCAGCGCTCGTTAGAAAAGAAACAAGAAACTGGGACGGTCTAAAGCAAAAAATGTCGCGAGCTGGTCGGAATGGACTTATTATCGGTGTAATCGTGGGGCCAATAATGACTTATATGAAGATTCGCGGCGAGGACCCGGAGCGGGTGTTTGATCGTTGTTATAGATTACGGTATAACAGGGGTCAGGTCAGGTGTGATCAGTTATCCCTGCTAGGTGCTGGGCTCGGGTCTGGGGCGGGCGCCATGACCACGGTCGGGCCGCTGTTCGGGGGTCTAGTTGGCATGACGAGTGGAATATTTCTGTCCGCGTTTATTACTAATGCTGTCTTGAAGAAATAACGCGCGTATAATATCAATGTCTCAAATGTGGCTTCAAGATTTGCATTTTGAATGCATGGCAAGAATAAAGATGTAAAATGTCACGTAATTTGTTTTCGTCAACATCCAAGAATATAAACATATTGCGAATCCACCAGATAGCTAGGACCAACTGATTAGAAACTACATTGTATGGTTTTAGTTCTTTGACTAAATCGTTTTAGTGAGATATCTAATGACAATTATGACACATGTGTTTTAAGAGTGACCGAAAACAAAAGTTTTAAGACAAATTAATTCAGGTTTTAGATGTAGGGTAACGTTTTGCATAATGTATTGAACTACAAACTATACACAAACTTTGTTGCTTTCGTTGACATAATGATATTTAGTTAACCCATTACCACACCATGATTATTTTTGACCGTCCACAAAATAATGGCCATGGAAAACATCGTGAAAAATGAAGAAATTGCTTGTGACAAACAATTTCTTAGTTTTCCACGATGTTTTCCATCCAAAAAGATCTAAAAATTACAGTTTCCTTTCACTTGAAATTGTCGTCTGCAATATCTTCGAGTTCGGACCACCCTAAAATTTTGTCGTTTGGTAATGGGTCAAGATGTTCCATCCATCATCATCTACCATACACTTCGTACAACTTCGGGCGCCATCTATGGCAATGGAAATTGACGAAGGATATCTTCATCAATCTCCTTTGCCACGAATGACTCGGAAATTGACGAATATATCCGGATTTTGAATTTCGGATGCCATTCCCAATTTCCGTTGCATTGGATGGCTCCTGAAGTTGCACGAACTGTTTGGTATCTAATGATGGATGGAATGCCTTAACCCTTTACCACAAATCAAAATTTTAGGGTGGTGCAATTTGAAAGCTCCAGCAGACGACAAAATCAACGATACAACGTGTGAAAAATGTGAATATCATAGCATGGAAAATATTGAGACAAAATGAGAAACAGCAGTTTCTTCTTTTGTCTCAATGTTTCCCAAGCTTATCTTCTTTGGGACGTAAATACCAGGTCTTGTTTGGGAAAGGGTTAAACGGTTTATGCATGTATGTCCATTTTCTGTTAATGATTTAATTGTTATAATGCATAATCAGAATTTATGTGTATCATAGTTTGGTGCTTATTTAGCTTTACTTGTTAGGCCGAAGTCAACGGGCATTGAATTTGTATTCATATACGTTAATTGGTTAGATAGAAAATGTTTAGTCTAATAATTTTACTTCAAGAGCGATCAAACTAGCAATTCATGTGATAGAAGTAGCGAATATTTACTTGTGGACCCATGTTTGATTTCAATTCCCATTTTTCTGTCTATCGTTTTAAACCAACGTTAATAATTTCTCGTGCTCTGACTCTTTTTTACGATCTGCAAAAGCAGTATTTTCTTCTTTTCCTTTGTGGTTGCCCGTGCTATAAGAAGGAAATTTGTAGTTTGTCGTTCTTGGGAAAGGGATAAGGTTTAGTATTATGTGCCATAAGTTGTTTCGGTATAAATCTTCAATCATTAGATTGTATATTTCTACAAAATCTTGTGTTGTTAATACATATACATTGTAGCACCCTGATGGTTTAACCCATCCCCAATGGAAACTATTTGAACCTGTCCATATTTGAATAATGTGTTATAGACAACTGAAATAATTCGCATGTCAGAATGATTATTAAAATTGTCTTTATATTTTGGAAAAGCTGACAGTCATTTTTTTTTTTTTTTTTTTTTTTACATTTCTTCAATATTTTCCAAGAGTTTTAAACACATAGGTACATCAAATTGCGTATTTTCTAAAAGAAAAATGATGGTGGCCACCATGTACCCTCACCCTTTGCATCCACATTTTATGGTCTTTCTGTGGTAAAAGGTGTTTGCGCTGTTATTTGAAGCAAATAATGGGTTACAAATATATTTTGAAACAAGACGGTACAGGGCCGTAGGACCAGGGGTAGGGGATGGGGCTAAGCCCCCCCCCCCCCCCCCCCCCGAAAGTTGGCCATAAATGTCAAATTTCCTCATTTTACTCGGAAAATTTAGGTAGAATCCAATTAAAGGGGCCCATTCTAGGTTTTTATGCTTCCGAACGGTTCGGGAACTCATATTTGTGATTGGAAAAACAAATTGCAATGCATAAAAACCTCAAACACGGCGAATAACCACCTTTCCTTTGCTATAGATCAATCCTTTACAAGCGTGTTTACACATTCTATTTTTACTTCAAAACGAGACAAGGTCAAGGTCAACGAGACACTCCTCCGCGGTATTTACACACCGTACAACCGGCTGTGTCGATGACTGTGACCTTATTTGCGAGGGATACGTGAAAATGTTTATTTTGTACAAACACTGAACATTTATACGCGTTTTTATCAACCAAAGATCCTTTCGTTAATTTATAAAAGTAAATTCATTTGACCTACCATGCACATGACATCAGATGCCGAATCTGTCTTCGCAAACTTTTGACGCAGTCGGTTGTACGCTGTGTTGAATCTCGCTGAGCACAGATGACGTACCTCTGACGTAATTGATTTTTGAAGATTGGGCATATGTAGCCGTTACAAAACAAAAACAAGGACAATAAAAACGGGCTGCACGTTATTAATTGACTTGGATTTTAATACTTAATAAAGCTTGATAAGTGCTAACCAATGGACGTAAGTGATCTACCCCTTCAGGTTGGTAATTTCATACGTTATTTCTGGTTTGTAATTATTGTGCCATTTGCATTTTCGACAGCCTAGCTTGCCCCCCTTTAAGCCCCCCGCCACCTCCCAATATTCAGACACAGGGGCTTGAGTCCACCCAATATAAAATTGCTTCCTATTGGTCTGATGTATTGTTAATTTCCAATGACTTTCGAATCTTATCCTTCTTACTTATGATATCGTGTCAGTCAGGGCGTGCATTCATCATGAACGTATTGATAAACCCCTTTATCGCCATTTCCATAATTACAGAATAGTCCATATCTGATGGACCGTCAGGAAACATTAGATACAATCATGATGAAGAACATGAAAATACTTAATTCTGTGGTGATCTTTGTGAAAGGTCAACGTCCAAGCAGTTCTACATGGAAACCTTTTTCATGAATGTACAAATGCTTAAAGTTACGAAGAGAAAACGCTCATCATCATTAGGCCTGCTGCTGATATGTTTGATTCGCACGAAAATGTTACTTTGAAAGTACGAATTACACCAACCTAGCGAGCCTGTGCATCCCACACAGTCTGAACAAAGTTGAGACTTTTCAGATTCAGAATAGTCTTATTGTTTTAAAAGTTTTCTAACCATCATTAGATACCGAACTGCATCTCCGGTGTCATCCATGTCATCGGGGATAGACGATGTTATCCGAATTTTTCCGTTCCGTTGTTACGGAAAACTACAAAGTAGTAGGCGAAATTGCAAAAAGTGTTTGATATCATTCTAACGACTGGAGGAATACGTTATAAGAATTAATTTTACTCGTATTATTGTCTGTCAAACCATTGGTATTGGCATTATTCAAGGGAGACGGCTGACACACAACAATAAGCTTAGGTTCCACTAAGACCCCCCCCCCCCCCCCACACACACACACACACACACACAACAGCCACCGGAAGTCGTCCTTTGATGACAATTATGGCCAATCACCGTTTGTTGCCATTGCACGTGGGATGCTTTGCTCGGAATTTGGTCAGAGCCTCGATCTGGTATAAAGAAACCGGCTGATGTGTTGCTATGTTTAGTAACAAATTGGAACCGTGTCTGTGTGTATACAAGGTTAATTTCCCTTAAACCCATTGTTTACCACCGGAAGCGGCTCATAGATACGGACTAAAACGATAATTGAAAGGGGCCAATTGATATAATTCAAGGGAGACAACTTATGCACAATTGATTTAATCAAATGGAGACAACTCACAATTAAAACAACGACAACAACAACAACTTACTTGTAGATGCCATTCTTTAGCAGCAAGCTTGTCTTCACTTTCCAATTTACATCTACAATAAAAACGAGGGAGATTTTTTTTACAGGAATTCAAATTGCTCTATTGCTTGCAAGTTTACATCTTCTTTAAAACCTATTTTGTCGTCTGCAACAGCTTTTAAATTCTAACAGTCTAAAATTTTAGCGTATGGAAAAATGTTTAGGCCATTCATTCATAAATATATTACATTAAGAAGGCCACATTTTCAAGCTTGTCACTTACACTCTTGAGATAAATAAATGCACACTCTTGGTGACTTTTGTTGATTTCCGGGGTCAAAAACGTTCTATCTTGTTTTGGCTATACCAAACAATGCATGACTAAACCCTGTCCCAAATAAGAAAATCTGAGACTAGTTTAAACAACCACAACATCTACCGCAGCAGCCAAAACATTTGATTTTTGTTTGAGCAATGTCTAAAATTTTACCATCGTCTAACATCATTTTCATTCCAAATCGGAATTTATTTATGAAAAATTATTTATTATAAAATTTATTATAAAAAATTATGAGCTGATTCAAGCAAAGTTTTCATTGTGTTATCAAAAACATTTTCTTTACAAGTAGATGTAGGCCTATATGACAAGTAGAATGCTACTAGTATTCATCTGCAAAAGCAATTTCTGTACTTTACTGATGCTATATTAAAGTAGGACTGAACAAAAGGCAATATTCAAATCAGTTACATACCTGACAAATATTCGAATTATATCAAATCAACATGATAATTTCCACAGCAACACAGGAATTTCTATCACTTATTGTAGTAAACCATACAGTAGCCCGTAGTATGGCGTATAGTATAGTATGATGGTGTCTAGCGAATTGGGAAAAACTGCGGAAGGAATTAAGTGTGACCCTTAACTAGCGATATGTCGAGACACTGCTGGAATGTGAGCTTTCTTCTATCAAAAATGTACGATTCCTTAATATTTCTGTGAAATACATACAGGAACATTGATAGTAAAGGAGCCTTTCTCGTTGACACGAGAAAATGCTCCTTTTCTTTCAATATTTCCAAGAATTTGGACGAAAATGGATTTATCTTTTCACGAAAACGGGTTAAGGATCAATTCCATGAACCTGTAAGCGCCGTGGTGGAATCGATATGAATTTGTATTAAGATGATTCCGGGATAGCATCAGATGTTTGAAATGTTATTATATTTGAACATTTTGTTGATTCTGTTGCTCGGTTAAGATCGAGAGGTAATGAGTTAAATACCTAGCTAAAATATAAAAGATGATCAGTGTAATCAAGCATTTAGATACTTTTTGATGAAGTTTGAAAAACAACAACAACAACAACAACAACAACAACAACAACAACAACAACAACAACAACATAAAGAAATAAAATAACAATAAAATATAAGTAAAAGTGATGGCAATCTGAAGTTTCCGTCCGTATGGACGTTCAATCGTTTCCGAGAGACGATGTATTTGCCTCCCTAAATCATTAAAAACAAGATGATTGTTCAAAAGTAGACAGAAAACTCTGCTGTTGGTCATCTTTCCCTAAACAGCACATTAAGGTTAGGCCTGGGTAATCAGTTATGGAACGAAATCTGTATGGTGCGAATCGACGATTTTAAGCGATTCTAAGACGATTTTAAAGGGAAGTAATTTTCATTGCTCTCAAATTTTGAATTTTTGACTTTCGTTGGGTTTTTTCCGACTTTTTCATACAATTTAGAAACATTTTCACAAAAAATTGTTTAAAACATTTTCCGGAAATCTGAGTACGCTCAATTATTTCCGTTGTTACCAAAACAGGCGATAATTGCATCTTACGGACGTCACGGAATAAGTCGAAATATAACGATTATACTGGAAGTGCATTACCCAGTCCTTACCTTAAGACATTAAGTTTCTAATCGGGTCCTAAAATTAAAGAAGCTGCATTCCCTTCTTATAATGTTTTCATAGACTTTCTTTAACGGGGACGTAAAAAACCCAGGTTTTTATTTGAAAGGGATATCAGGCCATTTTTACGCCTTGTCAAACAAGCTCTCACGCGATTCTTGTCCACATATCTGATTAATATGTCTTCAATATGTACGAGAAGGAATAAAATCTACTCCAAATTCCGCTTCACTGAAAACAGTGCCATCAAATTGTCGTCTGTCAACTCCAGACGACAGTTTCTAGAAGTTTATTCTCTCGTTTGGATAAAAAAGTCGTTGCTTTTCAACAAAAATCTCGTAACTGCAGCTTAAAACAAGCTGCAGTTACGAGGTTTTTTGTTAAAAAGAGACGGAATAGTGAGAGAGCGTCTAATAAAACGTCGCATCATGTTTATTTGGTCTTACAGTGATGGGATGTCGAAGGGTTGGTGCGAGACTATTATAACTGAGAACCAGTTGAGATGGGTATAGACTCGTGGTATTTGAGACCACTATGGATCCAGATCAGACTGCGCATACATACAGGGTCCACGATGTCCATAGCATCTTCGTTACTGATAACAAATGTAAAGAGCAGACCACGTACATTATGTCGCATTCCATTATCACTACCTATCTCATCACTTGCAGGATCCATGCTTCTCTAATATACTTTCTATTATATGCATTCGAAAAAAGAGAACAACTATTGATATTGATTATGCAGTGCACATAACATGGGTCCTATTTCAACGTCCATTCTGTTAATGCTGGTATTATGCACGTACAATGGTTTTACACTGAAGCCCCGAATGTCTCCAGGTCTCCTAGACTAGGAATTTCCAATTTATTTCTGAGACAAAAATCGATGTCTGCTTTAATGCCGTCCAAGAAATTCAATATTTTGTCACGTTCTTTATGGGACACTAACTAGTACATTCATATTGACAGAGATTTAGCCCTTTTCCCAAATAGTTACGTACCTAAAATGCTTGGGAAAATATTAAGACAAAAGAAGAAAATGCTGGTCACCAGCATTTTCTTCTTTTGTCTCAATATCATCTGTGCGAGTCCTATCTTCATCAACATACATCTTGTTGTTCGTAGCAGCTGTCATTTTGGACCAACCTAAAATGTTGATGTTTGGGAAATGGTTAATCGCCTAACAAAACAGCATTTGTTTACAATGGCATGTCTACGACTCTCAGTCAATGAAATCTTTTGAACGCATAAACAATATGGGGAATCACGTACAACAAAAATACGACAGCCGACGTCGATAACACCACCACCACCAACAACACCACAAACAAGTGCTTCTTTTCCCTACAGTACGCTCTTTTATTAGTAAAAATAGACTTTCTTCACATTCACTTAGTATTCAAGCAGGTCGATTTTCGAAAAATAAAAAATCCTCGAAATGAAAGAATATGTGTGCTATGTAATAAAACTGATATTGAAGATGAAATTCACTTTATCTTGATATGTCCTCGTTATGCTAAAGTAAGATGAAGATATATTGATATGAAGTTCTACAGAAAGCCAAGTATTTTCAAATTAATATCACTCCCTACATGTACGGATAAAGACACCTTAGCTAATCATCTAGGCTATGTATATCAAACTAGCACTGTATGAACGTTTCAATACAAATATATTCGTAAAATTCCGTTTAATTCTGGTTTACGGCAAACGTTTCTGTGTTTGTGACAAGTCTATTGTTTTGCAGAGTGAGTGTGTTTTTGTATGTGTCTGTATTTGCGTATGAGAGAGAGGAGCGACCTTCACCTATAGCAATGTAATGTATTTATGAATTCATTGACTATGTACTTATTACTTGTCTGAATAAAATGTATGTATGTTTATCAGATGCTGTTGAAAAAGAGTCATCACATCCAACAAATCTGAGATATTTAGCCTACACGTTCCCAGCTTCGATCCAAATTCAAATCGGGTCACATATTAACATGTTTATTGAAGGCTGTCCCCAATTATTTGTGTCACATAATTGCATGTCGTGGTAAAATAGAATGAAATAATGTTAAATACACCCTTCTAAGAACAACATCGTGCTATTATTTTAATCTCCAAATGTTTTCAGAAACATTCTCTCTACAGGAATGCAAACCATAGAATATGATTGTGTAGGTGGATCGAATGCAAGAATACACCGATAACTAACAGTACTGTTTCTCCATTTGCTTCAATGTTTTATACTGTATTATCTTTAACAACATCCATTTCGTTATGCACAACGGAATCAAAATTGAAACTGCGCATTTTGGCGTTTCGGAAATGGTTGAAATAAAATGTAATTTCGGACGTTACCAACGATATGTTGCATATAATGCATTTTTTTAATTGCAATTTTACATTTCGTTTTTTGTCGAACAATGATGAATTTGATCTAACAAAATAAACAGGTGCACAACAATCAATCATTTTGTGTTTAATACTGTCCCTAAACGCAATTTTAAAGTCCAATCAGATGGATTGCAAAGTATACCTCACGATAAATGACCTGGCAGATCATCCCATAATAATCGAATGGAATGCTCTGCCAGGTCAATTCTTGTCCGCTATAACTAAGATTTACACAATTGATTTAGAAGTGTTGGTAAATAAGACCTCTGATATAATCACAACATGTTAAATATAAGCTTATATCAAGAAGAAGTTCTTTAGAAATCGAGACTTGCATAGGTCCTGATCGACTTGTGTCATAGCGTATAGTCTGACAACGATCGATACATCTGATTTAGAGTTATTAAATATAGTTGTGCAGGCAGATTATATTCCATGTTGGTCTCAAATGCAATACGTCAAGTTTTCCAAAACCTATCTCAATCATGATCGACAACTTGATAGATATCAATAATTATTGTTGTCATGAATTTATTGCAAATGAAAACTGTTAATTACGATATTAGTACATTACAAATGACCTTAACATAATTGTACTAGTTATATAAAGACATAAAATAAACTAAAATAAAACGATTTCCAATAGACAATATAGATAGATAGACAAGGTATCGATTATATCAACTCGATCAAGTCCGATCAAGCGATCGATGCTCGAGCGATACAGATCAAGCTCGATCACCTCGACCTCTTACGATCACCCATACCGACCAAGCACGATCTTCACATGACTCCACAAATATTGCTATGAAATAAATAATATTTGATGGATTACGAAACAGGTAGAAATTATTGTCTATGATTAATGATCAATAAATATGTAGTCTGTAAATTAACATTCTCTCGAACCCTTTTCCAAATAGACCCTGGTTTGACCTCACTCACGAATGATGATGGGTTTCAAAATCATTAAGAGAAAAGAAGAAAATGCTCAGTGACAACATTTTCTCCCAGTGATTTCCGTGCAACAATATACATATCGTCGGTCATTTTCAAAAACGTCGTAACTACAGCTTACATAAGCTGTAGTTACGACATTTTCAACGTGACCAGCGATATTATGCACATTAAGAAATAGCTATCTTGTCGTTTTGTCTTTGATTTCGGTCATTTGTTGTTTTGGAGGGGCTTATATAACTATATACATGTATAATCGACGCATTTTAAAAATACTGATTTGCGATTGCTCCTCGATCTGAAGTAGTTTGATCATACAAAAATGTGACAAATTCCCCGTAATTGAGCCGGTTATGTTGTCGGTCTTCGCGTCCCCTTAATTCTGTTCAAGTTAAGTTTGAGTTTTCCATATGTCATCAAAACTATATATCTTCCCCAATTCTATTTAAAACGCCTTGTTATTTGTCTATAATGACACATAAACTATTTATGGTTAGTTCCCCTACTTCGGGAGTTTGACCACTGGGTCCCATGTTACTCACGCCATTTCATCTGTTTTCGCGTAAATTTGAATCTGGGTTATAGTAAAACATTATAAGTTAATGTTAATACTTTTTTTTGAAAATAAAATCGCCAGGGGTGTAATAAAAAGGGTCCATGAACTCTCAGGTTGGACATTTTCTGAAGACGCGTTCTGGCGTTTGCAACTGCAGAAACACTGTCGTTTTGTCAATTAAGGTGTCGTAAAGAAATGGTTGAAATTGATGTCAAACAGTTTTCATCCAAACAACTAGATCTAGTTAACTCGAATTCTGGCTCTGGAGTGGTATTCACCAATCAGTCTAATTCTCAGTATGAGTGTATAATTACACAACAATTCATTTGATTGGCCGAGACATACGTCTCGTCCAATCAGATGGATTGTAAAGTAATTTAGAATTAGACAATGAATTAAGTACTGTTTGTGAAAGCGACCTCTGTCGTCTGCTGGACGTAACGTTAACGCGACGTCATGCTCACGTGACATCACTCTATCAATTACCACACGAAATTGACAAGCTGAAATTGACGAGGCTGTGAAATAAAAACGTCAGCGTAACATCCAGTTGACATCCCGTCGATCTTCGGACATACGACGGCGTGTAGAGCCGGGGAAACGTGCACGGAAATATAGCGGAAACTGGATTCTTTGTTTCGAAAGGGATTATACTTTTAATGTTTCTAACGTTGATAACGCATCTGAAAGAACAACGTGAAAAATAAGAATAATTTCAAAGATAAACGTTTTGTGTGTGTTTAGATTGATCGTGGACGTTACACCTACAAAAACAAAGCAAATGTTTTGCAATGAAAATTGAGAAGTCGCTTTGAAGTAACGTTTCGTGTTAAAAGGGGAGTCACTAAGAAACGGGAAAATATTTCGAATTATAAAAATAATTGAATATCAATACGGTGTCATTTGATTCCATAAGACTTAAAGACAGTGTTTCTGAGTTAAAGATTTAAAATGAAGAACAAAAACTGTAAAAGTTTACATTGTTTATTTCTTGTGTGTTGTTTATTCGTGCACGCGTTTTGTGGGACGGTTTATAAAACAGTATACAGAGAAGGAAGCGGTAAGTTAGTTGTGTTTCCAGGCTAGCATCGGCCGCGGACATGGCGCAGTTGGAAGCGCATCTGCCTCTCATTCGAGAGGTCCCGGGTTCGATACCCGGGCGCGGCAAATACCCTTACTGACAAAATGTCACCCATCAATGGTTTGATATTGTGAACCTATGTGGGGGAGCAGCTGGAGGCTCGGTAAGGGTGTTGTGGTAGTACTGGTATGAGAAACGCCAGGAATCCATGGTTAGGTGCTCCAGCCTCCGCGATATGACCTTAGTAGTTGAAAACGGCGTAAAACCAAAATAAATCAAATCAAATCCAGGATACCACAACCGTTTGTTGAAACACCATAGATCTATAACTTTCATTCTGCACAAACTCTTTAACAATTTATTAGAAGTGCAATTTGCTAAATCATGTCTCTTACCTTTTCAGTCATTGTCATTTGCAGTGCCTGTCCTAACATAAATTATACATATAAACATACATTGAAGTTCGTTTAATCTAAGACCACGCTGAAAATTCGTATAAACAAAATTCTAGTATAGTTTTATACTTTACATAGCAATGGAAAGTCCCTACTTCCGGTTTGCCCATGGTGGACATGTATTTTTCCTATCCGTTTAAATGCAACGCATTTATGCATACCATTTCGAATCGCAATAAGAAATCAAAGAACGAGAAGTACCTTACTATTGAATGACCACTACATGTTCAATTTGGACTGGTCAACTTGCATTGTTACAAGGGATCGTCTTATCTGACTAGATATGAGTATTGCTAGTAGAACAAATGGGTTTTCTCAAGCGTTTTTCAAAATTACATTACAATGTGAATTCCTACTTTCGGTTTGCCCATGGCCTATCCGATTCGCTGCATCGCTACCTAAGAAATCAAAGCACGTTAAAGACTTAAGTATTGAATGAACACTTCATGTACAATTTAGGATGATTAGATTCCATAATTTCAAGGGATCGTCTGAACTAAATAGGCATGTGTATAACTAGTAGAACAAATAGGTTTTCTCAAACTTTTTTTTCTAAAAATTGCAAACTGTTAGGGGTTTTCACATAAAAGAACAACTCAATTTTTATGTCTCAACAGTTTTTGACTGGATGGAATTCAAAACCGTTCAAAAGAATACTTTATGCTCAATCAATTCGCCGCCACAATCAAAACATTAGTCTTGTACTTTTTGTTACACTCTAGTAAATCTCCTCGTATGTGTCGCTCGTTCTTTGTGTTTTTTTTGTGTGTGTGTGATAAGTACAAATATAGGTCCCGATTTATGACATGGCAGAGATGATCTGCCGGGTGAATTATTGAGACATATTCATGGTAATGTTTGTATTGTGTTACAGCTTAAATTTCAAACATTCCTTATATATTTGGCTTCATTTTAGCGGCTGGTAGTTGTCACTTTATATGGCATTTCTGTATTTCTCTTTTGTACATTTAATTTATTGCTCCGCCGGACAAAAGTAGCCTAATAAGGATCATATCCGTGGCATTGTGGCTGTTGTGCGTTCGTTCATCTATGTCTGTTATCATAAACGTTTCCTATTCCTGCTGTTATCAAAGCATTTTAGATTCCATAGACTAAGATTAGCATGCACTCTGATCTATTCAACACAGTCTGTTCTCTATTGAATGATTATACGAAGAACAAATAATCTATAGTGGTCAAAATGTTCCGGTTTGGAAAATTTACTTGATACGATTTTTATATTCAGAAGGCTAATGGATAAACAAGTACTTTTTTCTATTTAATTAAAGTATTTTTACCTATTCTGACCAAAGGCTAGCGAGGCTTATGCCACGGTCCTGTTTCCGGCGTGCGTTCATGAGAAAACTTCTCCAAAATTACTAGGCCAGTTTCAATCAAGATTCAAACAGGAATCTTCTAACATAGGAATCTAACAGGAATCTTCCTTGCATGGAGCCTTTCGAATTGTTTTGTTTTGTTTTTTTTGTTTTTTTGTTTTTTTTTTTTCGAAAAATAATTTCATAGTGAACTGTGGTTACTATGGTGCACTTTCAATTTTTTGTGTGTCTTTTTTCCTTCTTTTTTCCAAAAAATAATTTCACGGAGAAACGATTCAGGACCATCTTGGCCCTAATTCCTTGCTGAAATATTCGGTTTCCTTTCTTGTTTAAGTTAATTTTAATCGCCATTTATTCAATTGCAACATTTAACACTTTTGTATTTGCTTACTTCCCCTCCTATGTTGTTTAACCCTTTTCCAAACGACAAAATTTTAGGGTAGTCCCATTTGAAAGCTACTAGAGACAACAAAATTGACGTTGAGAAACATCAAATGCCTGTATAAAATAGCATGGGAAATATTGAAGCAAAAGGAGAAAATGCTGGTTATCAGAATTTTCTTCTTTTGCCTCTATGTTTTCCCAAGCCTTTCCTATCAAAGACGTCAAAAGCAGGTCTTGTTTGGGGAAGGGTTAATTAATGTATAATCTGGCTGAACACAATAAAATGGAAATTATAGACTAGCACCAGCATATGCAGACATGCAATCCTATTTCGGTTTTCACTGCATGTTGACTTAACCAGACACTTGTACCATTTTATTCACTACTTTGGTATAATTTTTTAAGCGCGATACAATTCATTTTGCTGTACATTACAGCAATCTTTTACTTGTTGTATACTGGCAGGGACTAAAGTATCACTGACCCATAGCATATCATAGCAATACGGCGTGCGCTTGTTTTTAGCACAAAGAAAAACAAAACAACAACAACAACAAGAAAAACTCAATAGAAATAAATGAAACAACGCCCAATAATGTTGATATTCAGCAACGTCTTTTTGTCTCTTTGTTTTCTAAAGAGAGCAGTCAATAGGCCTACGACGATTGTTAATGTCAGGCCAAAGATGAATTGAGATTGGATATTGAAAAGGGGGTTTTCATGGTATAAGAGACACCATGGATCCAGATCAGTGCGCAAACATATACGGTCTGATCAAGTTCCACGTTGTTCTTTACCTCTTCCGTGTCCAGCAGTAACCGCGGGAGAGTATATTGGTTCCTGCAAACGTCATCATGACGCCATTTGTATGAAATATGGAGCATTTGGAACACCTCGGTCAGAATCTAGTTCTTAAAAACGCTTAATCTAAAACATCGTAAGCAGTCTTAAAAATCTCGCTCTAAAGAACGCCCCTCTGGAGACATGGTCGTCTCATATGTTATGAGGTAATATTCTCCGAGGGGGAAAGGTGTGGCTTGAAAGTAAAAAGAGAAAGTTGATTTGATTCGAATTACACAAAATATGTTGTTAATGGTGATAACATAACAATGGTCCATCGATTTACGACGATCGATCACAAGTTAAAGATCACCATGTACGATATACATGTATACGTATGTTTTGATATTTTTCACTGAAAAGATCCAGTTATGACTTACATAATTTTGACTTTTTTCAATTAAAAAATATTATGCAGTCGACAAATTAAATGTTAATAAAGATACAGATCTAGTCTGTGCAAATAAACTTTTAGCACATAAGTTGGCAAAAGGGAAACCATTCGTATCAGCAAGTCCTTCTTTTAACCCAAATAGCTTATTCTATCGCGTCAAACTAGACCTTTTGTTTGGGGATGTGGTAAGATGACTTGATTCTGGGGTAATAATACATCTAAAGAATATATCAGGTATACAATGTCGTTTCAGAACCATGTGGCATTTGGTGATCACCCATATGCTCAAGGTTCAGTCTTTATCAT
Source organism: Fragum sueziense (assembly GCA_963680895.1). NCBI lineage: Eukaryota > Metazoa > Mollusca > Bivalvia > Cardiida > Cardiidae > Fragum > Fragum sueziense. Next base: position 2,901,284 of record OY804594.1, read on the forward strand.
TGTTGGAGTATAATAATATTATATCAACAATCGTAGTCCGTCACGCTGAAAGAAACTTCCCGGGTAGTGTGAAAAGTGTCTATCTAGCCAGTCTGCACATTCCGCCCAGTCTGACTAAGGTCAAAACTTTTCACTGTGCGGTATATAATGCTCATTTTTCAAAAACAAATTTATGGTCGATGCCTGCTAAGCCTGGTTCGTTTCCCGAATTTTGTTTTATATAGCCTACTTCCCGAAGATCATTTTATGATGACAGATCACAATTATATCACTACTTTAAAGGGGCCCATGCTAGGTTTTTATGCTTCCGAACTGTTCGGGAACTCATATTTGTGCATGGAAAAACAATTTTCAATGCATAAAAACCTCAATCACGGCGAATAACCATCTTCCCTTTGCTATAAATCAATCCTTTACAAGCGTGTTTACAAATTCTATTTTTACTTCAAAACGAGACAAGGTCAAGGTCAACGAGACACCCCGCGGTATTAACACGCCGTACAACCGGCTGTGTCGATGACTGTGACCTTATTTGCGAGGGATACATGGAACGGGTTATTTTGTACAAGCACTGAACATTTATACGCGTATTTATCAACTAGGCCTATAGAACACCAAAGATCCCTTCGTTTATTTATAAAAGTAAATTAATTTGACCTACCATGCACCTGGCATCAGATGCCGAATCTGTCTTCGCTGACTTTCGACGCCGCCGGTTGTACGGTATGTCGAATCTCGCTGAGAACAGATGACGTACCTCTGACGTAATTGCTTTTTGAAGGTTTGGCATATGTAACCGTTACAAAACAAAAACAATGACAATAAAAACGGATCCGAACGTTATTCATTGACTTGGATTTTAATACTTAATAAAGCTCGATGAGTGCTAACAATGGACATAAATGAGATACCCCTTCAGGTTGGTAATTTCATACGTTATTTCTGGTTTGTATTTTTGTCCCATTTGCATTTTCGACAGCTTAGCAGGCGCCCCTTTAAGGAGCACAATCTCGTTCATGTACAGTATGCACAAACCTTTTGATAAAAACATATCGTCAATTTACAAGAAATCTATTCTTAAAATAGAGAGGAAATGGTCTTAATAACAATTCAATGGTAATTCTTAGGTAACTCAGTAACCTTCGTCAAACTATCATAGAATGTAAATATAGTGGCGTTCAAGATAGTACTTTTCCTTGAAAATCCGAAAAGAAAAGAGTTCTGGTGAAAATTACCATTATATGTATTCGATTCACATAATTTTACATGGCAAATCTCTGTCAGCTTGTTGAAATGTTAGTAGAATAATTAGCACATTAAAATTGTGAATAGTTTCGTATTTTTCTCGGATAATTGCCCTCGATTTATCATTTCTCTCACTTTTTACTGTGTAAACTTGTGACATAAAAACTTTAAATGGCCCAGTTTTAGACAGATGTGCGAAATAATGGATCACTGGGCTTAAAATAATGCACAAATGACAAAAATCGACAATTTTCAAGTCTTACATTAAACTGGCACAGTTTCGCAAAAATGAGTTTAATCTTCGCATAGTCTTTCTCGTAATAATTTCAAGCAAAAACTCCTTTCAACAAAGTCAATATGACCATGGCATGAAAAGTATGAAGGTTTGGCATGAAAGGACAACTTTCCCACTCAATTCCTTAACAAATAATGTTGTATACTAAGGTTGGATGAACGGAATATAACTTGGGGGATACTGTGGATGGATGGTTTGTATACACATATTTGTGCATTACTTTAAGCTGAGCGTATGGTTAAAGTAGCATGCCATTAATGTTTTTTGTCAAATCTACATATATATTCGCCTTAGAATCATCTGGACACATTTTCCCCCTATTTGTCGTTTGCCTATCTCTTTACTTTACGTGAATTTATCAAACAGTATATCATTATTCATTATAAACATATGTGACCCGTCACGCTAAAAGGGACCTTACCCGAACTCTAAAAATCCAAATTTTGACAAACTTGTCACGCTCGGTACAGGTCAACCAGATCCCGTATGCGACAAATGAACATAAAGTAAGATAGGGAAAACATTTCGGATTTAGAAATTTACATAGAAATGAAAAGTGTCGGCCCTAGTCTGGCTGCGCGGACTGCGCAGACTGACTAGGGTCGATATTTTTCATACACCCGATAAGGTCCCTTTTAGCGCGACGGGTCACATTATTAATTATACTCAGTTCCAAAAGAAAGTGTGCACTTTCGATTTTTGCTTTTACCGTTATTTTCGCAAAGTTTATGGCAATTTAAGGTGCAAAAGTGATGGCATACTTCAGATTAGACCATAAAGAAAATTGGCATCAAAACAGATGTCGGTGGAATTGCTCATACTGCATACACGAAGCGAGATCATAATGGTGTTGATGGTGTTGAAATTTCCACTCCTTACAGCTTCTTCTGTGGAAAGAGTTACACGCTTATATGCTGTTGTAGGGTTTGACCAGGCCTTCAAAGCCATTTCCATGCTAAAATTTGAAATTTCCTGTAGACTTTACGTGTGCGTCAACGTTAGTAATCGCTACGTTAGCAGTCTAGTAAATTGTCGTCGAACGGTGCAACAACGTTCTACAACAAATGTATATGCCACTAAGATGCCATACAAATGGACACTTGCTATTACACGGGTGGTAAACAGAGAAACTAGCTCCAAAAAGAGTCAACGGTATTTCGTTGCCTCGTGACATCCGGTCTCTACCGAGGTTGTTGCTTAGAGCGAAAATCTGTAAACAAAGGTATGTCACGAACACATTTTTTCTACAATTATTTCTTTTACAACGAGTTTTTGAAAAATCCGGCGATGCTGTAATATGAAGAAATGGTCGAAGTTTATTGTGCACGAGAATATACGTTGTTAGTAAGCAAAGTTTGAATACAATCGTTGAAAAACATTTCAAAATCGAAAGTAAAAACTTTTTACTTTCGATTTTGAAATGTTTTTCAACGATTGTATTAAAACCCTGCTACTAATACCGTCTACTCTCGTGCATAACAAACTTCGACCATTTCTTCATATTACATCATCGCCGGATTTCTCAAAAACTCGCTTTAAAAGAAATAATTTTAGAAAAAGTGTTCGTGACCTACAAATTTTCGCTCTATGCAACTACCTCTTTTTGGAGCTAGTTTCTCTGTTTACCACCCGTGTATTAGGACATAAATACCGTACAAATTCAAATTTGTTGAGGGCTTTTGTTTTCAATAGGTTCACCAACGTTAATTGTAATTCGTTTCACGCTAATGCGCTGTGTACCAATGTAATTTAAAAAGTTTTATACTAAGGTATGCCAAAAGGATTTCAGTAAGTTTAATTTCAGATCGATAACTCATCCAGCACCTGAGGCACACGTAAAACACTAAAAATGCAAAGTCGCAACCGAGCCGAAAATTCGTGCGTGATATGTGATTTCTTCATCAATATAACGTTTGTCAATAGTCTCGAGACGTGTCGTACAAAATTTCCTGACAGTAGACGATATACATTTCGAGATATTAAAAAGATAAAAGTGCACACCTACTTTTGGAACTGAGTATATTTTGAATCTGAAATATTGATAGGGATTCCAGTTTCACATGTTTATAATGTACATGTATATTACTTTTCCCCCATTCGCCGTTTGCCTAGAACATTATTCATTAATAGAAATATTTTTAATCTAAACTATTGATGTTGGGATTCCAGTTTCACATGTATATAATGTATATATTATTGACTGTATGACTGTGAAAACAATGTCAATGCTGAAAACCTCAAGGCAAAAACGCAAGTATTCATTTATATATTTCACTAGCACTATTTCAACCTTTCCAATAATCATGGGAGTCAGAGACTTATTTGGATAGATATTGCTTGGTGCACATATTTATAATTATGCAAGATTTAGGGAAGAATGACACATTACTCTTATGATGTATTGTATTTTTAATTCAGCTTGTTAATTAAAAACTCGCCCAACCGAAAATCCATCCGTCATATCTTAAAATTTCCGTCTCCAGTATATTTAAAAAAAATGTACATGTACAGAACAGAGAAGATGAATAATCGTGCGATTAGAGAATGAAACATATCTGCGTAAATTCCAGGTAGCATAATAATGCCAAGACTCAGAAAGCCTTTTACACACTGTGTGTGACTGTAATTCTGAATTTTTCGTCGTCCATACTAGGTTTGCAGTTTTTGGCTTTTGTTTATAGAAAATAGACACAAGACTTCACTTTGACAGACTGATTTGACCTCGGCACCGTAAGAGAGGAATTGCAACAAGAACTACCCATAAGAAACATTAAAGCCATGTATAGGCTAATCTAAGATTGAAAATGCATAGGCATTGATATTTGGCGATAATTATTGACTTTTGTGCCACGTGTTTTGTTTCATCACAGAGAATACACGGATCTGATATGAAACAAAAGCTCACAGTACTTTCGGTCGTGAAAACAGACATACAGAAAGGATTGCGGATCTGTGTGGATTTATACAAATAAAAATACTTCTCAAACCAAGAACCAGATAAATTCGTAACTCCGTTCATTTGAAAATTAAATACCATTTTCAAGAGGGTAAACCTTCATATTGTTCAGAATGGATTGAAGCTACATTCGTTATGTCGACACGGGATAATTCGAATTCCCACTTAAGTCGAAGTGAATGTCTGGTTGCGTCTTCACCAACTTATATAGAATTGTTTAAATAAAATAATTTCGAAATGAAATATCCATTGAAATTTAGTAGGAAAAGGACAGAAATTGCTCGTTTCGATCAATTCTTTTCCCTTTCCTACTATAATTCAATTATGAACGTACTTGATGGGAAACAAAATGATCAAAAATGAAACTGAAGAAAATCGGATATGATTGCGCAAATTTTAGTATAACGGGCCCCAGATCTTGATAGGGAAATGATTAAACAAGAATTACGCAGATCTGTACGCAAATTGTGCAACTTAAGTTTCTATTTTCACATATAATTTGTATCTTAATTCTTGGATAATGACATTACAGAAATTTCATCTAACATATATAAATGCAATGAATATAAATACATTTGAATTATCTTAATTAATTCACTTAGATACAAAAATTAACTCTATACAAGATTGATTATAGAAAATGATTGAAAAGACAGATAAAACTGATTCATCATATTTCTTCAAACCTTCACAACTATAATTCCTTCTCACACGTTAATCCTTTTCCAAACAAGACTTTAGTCCTGATTTTTGACGTCCCTAGTAAAATGGCTTGGGGAACATTGAGGCAAAAGGAGAAAATGCTGATCATCAGCATTTTCTCCATTTGTCACAATATTTTTTGCTGTATTGTATACAAAACAGTTTTTTTTAACTACATCAACTTTGTCCTCTGCAAAAGCGTTAAATAATTGGAAAAGTCCACATTATTGACCCCTGGGAAAGGATTTAAAACCATGCTGAGAGGGACGATTCTTGGATTCATGACATATACCATCCATTGGTCAGAAAACAAACGTGGTGAAGGTGGAATAGGTGAATAAAATATGACTGCATATGAATGCCGAATTGTCTTTATTTATTTTGCTCTAGAAGAGATTATGTTGTTGTGAAGTTTAGGGTAAAGGTTTTACATTCATAGTTAACATTTGTTAATGTTGTATGACATATCACAGATATATTAAAACCGACCCATCACAAAAATGATACGTTGAATTAAAACGATTGGTTGAATGGGGTTTACGACGGGTTTAACAGTATTTGAACCTAGTCTAACCTTTTCTTAGTACCTTGGACACCTGACCAAGAATTCATGTCGTTTTTTTGCCAGAACATCCTCTGTGGGCATCCAGCTACTCATCACATGTAAGCTTTGCCATTATCCATCAATTTATGGAATCACATAAGGATGTTCTGGATGTTTTGGATATCAGCCACAGAAATCGACGCAACATAGCTTTTCAATGTGATGTGTAATGGTATCAAAGACTGAGGACCAATAGAGTCGGGAATAATACCGGTCTGTTTTACTTTATCTATGTCGTAATTTTTAAGACAAGTAGGAAAAGCTATTTAAATGATACAAACGGAGTGCAATTAAAGACCACAAAATGCTGTTTTAATACATGTATTGGCATTATAAAACAAAATAAATTAACATGTATTAACGTACGATTAATCAAGTAATGTTTTGTTTTGACGTCTACGACAAGGGAAGTTTTGGAAAGTATTCCGAAGAAGAAGACTGTGTATTTTTTCTTTTTTTTTCCCCTTCAATATTCATGCACAATCAAACCAAAAACAAAAATATACTCTTGCAACTTGCTCTGAGCAATAACTTTACGTTTGCTTTTAAGTTATACTCCGCTCATCTTTTTATCGTACGATTGGTCAAAGTGTATTGGGACAAAAACATGTAAATAATATGATCAGCAACCGCACAAAAAGTTATCAAGACAAGACCAAATTAGGCAATAATTATTTATTGACAGGGATACACTTCACGAATATCAAAGTTTATCGATTGATTATCGATTGTTTATGTAAGTACAGACAAAATGATAATGACCTTGGCTGGTCATGAATTTAATTGTTATGAAAAATGATTTACTAACGAGCGTTGCTGTCAAGATTATGTAACTGAAGTCATCGCCCAGGCGATACACGTAAATCAAGGTGACACTCAGAATACACATCTATAAATCATACAAGCTGGACAAAAACTGGTCAGCTAATTGGTTAAAAACTTGACAGAATGATTGATAGAAATTTACACCAAGTAGGACATGATTCTAGTAAAATGTGACCACATAATTATCCACCGCTAGAGGGCGCTTGGACCGGATATTATGAAAAATAAAAACATGGCCGCCGGCGATTGTCGTCTGGCTGCAAGTGTATCCAACCCTTTCCCAAACAAGACCTGGTTTTGACGTCTCTATTAGAGACTGCTTTGGAAAACATTGAGACAGAAGAAGAAACTGCTGATAACCAGCAGTTTCTCCTTTTGTCTCATTATTTTCTATGCCATATTTAACACAAATCTAATCTTTGATAGCACCCATTTTGTCATATGTGGCAGTTTTTGAAGAGGATCATCCGAAAAGTTTGCCGTTTGGAAAAGGGTTAAACAACAAAGCGTTTAACAGTCGCTATTCCAAAGCTGAGGCAACAAAAATAATGTCTACAAATATTTTTATGGATTTTTTTGTACATTTTAGGACAGAAATGATTACGGCAAAGCGAAATTATGCTTAATGTCAGCATTTTCTTCTCTGGCTTCAACATTGTCCGACACACTCTCTATTCAGGACGTCAAAAACAGCTATTGTTTGGAAAAAGGTCAACAAAACTAATTTGATTTCGTGTGGGACAATGATGTAAACATACAATTAGTTAGTACATGATCTGTATTGTCTTGTCTTTTATTGACAATAAACGTCCCGACTTGACCCAGATGCGGATTGAGCTGTCAATAGTCGCATGGCTGCTGATCGTGCATGGGGGCCTAACCCTTTCACACAATGGAGCTTGTTTTAACCTTGCCTGGTAGAAACAGTTTCTATACAAAACCCTTTCCAAATAATGACGCCCCACATGGTAAAGACTTTGGAAAACATTGTGGAAAATGAAGGAATTGCTTGTGACAAGCATTTTCTCCATTTCACAATGTTTTCTTCTATCCAGAAAGACCAAAACATGTAAAACTTCATATGAAATTGTCATCCGCTACACCTTTGAATTTTGGAAAGTCTTAACAAGAATTTTGACATCTGGTAATAGGCAAAGACATGAAGAGAAAAAAGGTAATAGCTGAAAATCAGGTTTAGTATGAAGGTTTGAAGTCGCGAAATTTATTTATTCATTGTAATTCATTTATTTTCAGGGAGTCCTCCAAAACCAGGTCAAACAGTAACAGTGCACTACAGAGGTAATTAGTTTAGTCTTAACCCATTACCAAACGACAAAATTATAGGGCAGTCCAAATTGAAAGATCTTGAAGACGACAATTTCAAGTGAATGGTATTTTTTTTTAGTTTTTAGCACTTTTTGGATGGAAAACATTGTGGGATATGAAGAAATTGCTTGTCACAAGCAATTTCTTCATTTTCCACCGTGTTTTCCAAAGCCATTATCTTGAGAGGAGTCAAATGGAGTCACTGTGTGATAATGGGTTAAAGGGGCAAATGCTAGGTTCTTTGGGGATAAGAGCAACTTTGGGACAGTCAGAGTTTGCATTGCTGTGTTATGGATTGCATTATCTAGGGCCAAAAAGAAGGATGTTTTAGCTCTGGAACTAAGATTTTCACTGTTTATCAAGATCCAGCTTCCCATGAATTTTACGATAAATATGAATTGCGGGTAGGGTAATTATACAGACTTGATTTAGACGGACTAAATGAACTTTATTTGAAATTCCATTGGACAGAAATAATCGAGCTATGCATGTTGGCAATTCCACAGGACATTTCTTGAATATATTATTTACATGTTTCTATGTCCGACAATCTAGCATGGGTCCCTTTAAGGTAGTCCATCCCGAATGAGATTTATGCGACGTAGGAATTATTCGGACAACGTCGTAAACATTCGACATTGGAACGTTCCAACATCGATATGAAATTATTCTGCAAATGACAAATACAAATACATTACTTGGAATTCACCATTCTAGTGTATTTTGTTTCACGAACGTAGGGAAACACTGTGCACCTCAAATCAACCAAAATGCACGGGGGAACTCTGCGGTATTCATCACGTTTATAAACGTTCTCTATTTTGAATTTTGGCAGTTTATGATCTATAATCTACCATCAATAATATATGAAAATTATGACAAATTACAGAATGTCAGATAGGTGAGACATTCAGGTCAGTTTTAAATTGAATTCTTTATCATTATATTACAATTTGTCATTGAGAAACGGGTTCAAACACGTGCAGACCAAGATGGGATATTGATCTTTGTCTAATATCACATGATCTGTTGTATTTGAAAAGTACATTTATCCCAAAACCTGTATGTATATATCATTACATTAAATGTCGAAGATATGATTGCTATTAACCCAAACAAGACGCCCCTACTAAAATAGCTCGGAAAATGAAAGTGTGAGTGACTCGTCACACTAGATAGACCCATCTTGGAAGGCTGAGTAGGATCGAAAATCTTCAGTCTAAGCTATCTTTCTGGAATCATAAATATCTTATTTCATGTTCATTTTCAAAATACGATATCTTGCTGAGTGTGGCCCGCTGCTGATACAGTTGACATTCATTATGTCGACATCGGATAAATCGAATTATACTGACGTCCAAAAGAAACGCCTCAGTCCTAATAAATGTCCGATTATTCAGTAAATCTGATCTGAAATTACAAAAACTTATTTCCATCTGTAAATTTGATTATCTGTTGTTAAAAAATGATGATAAAGAAATTATCAAATTGTTACAGTTTAGAAAAACGGCACATTAAAATAGAGCGGTATCAGAATTTTTATTTGAAAATCAGTAGCGCATGGTTCAAACTTTACTTGCGACGACAAAAGATACCGTAAAACGGCTTATTTGGTAACCACAATCAGTGAATACTAAACGCGACGTCGATTTCAACGTCTCAAACCTGAAACCCAAATGACGTTAACGTAAGAAGCGTTACGCGAGGTCTATCTGACTTTGGACGATTGGCAAATGTTTCTGTAACTCTAACTCGTCGACCAAGATGCCAGATCGTGCAATGAAAGACGTCAAAACGTCAGGGAGCTTGTTTTTCACTTTCCCGTATTCGAAAATGGCTTTTCTACGAGCTCTCTTTTCTGAGCAGTGTGTCTATTTCAAACGTTAATGGCAACAACAACAGTTACCCGAAAAACACTTATTTGACCACCACAGTAACAGACTACTCGACAGAACGTCGATCCCAATGCCACAAACCTAAAACGTACATGACGTTAACGTGGAGAATTGCCTTGCTTTAAAGGCGTTAAATGAGGTCTAGTTGAGCGTGGTCGATCGATAGACGTTCGCGGAACTCTAACGCGTCGATCAAGACACCGAAACGAGAAACACAATATGTTAAACCGTCTTGCAACTTATTTATGCATTCGTCGCATTTAAAATTTGTCCATATTACGCGCTCCCTTTTCAGAATTTAGTCTTGGTATCCTTCAATTTGGATGTTTCATTAAACAATCTTTAAACTCGGGGTTGAATATCCACAAACACATGCCGCTGTGTAAAATATGACCAATTTCATCACGTGATAAACATACACGAAGCGCACGTAGAAAGCGTGACCAGTCACCGGAAATGGACATATTGGCGAATAAAAACGCATATTTTTTCATTTGCCGTAATTGTCGGTCAAAATGATAATATACAGTATACGTTTTACTAACATTGTAGCAGACATAAGGAAAATAACGACAATTTTCATTGGAGCGTTTCTTTTGGACGTCAGTTTATATTTGTGTCGATGTGAAAATCTGGTCCCGTCAACATCCATGGATATATAAAAAATCAAATAAATATTTTCGACACAAACATAATTATTGAAGTATAGTGGAACAAGAGTGCCACAGTCACAATATATGCCGCAAAGCTACAATTTCAATAAGCCCAAGAGACTCAGTTTTAAGGAGCATAACTCAGACAAAAACCAATGAAACATAAAATCCTTACTTCATGCACATCTACCCATATTAACGTAAGTTTGGAGAACGGTCATGTGACTTACAATGTTTGTGTTATTCTGCGGCACCAAATGCCCATGCTATAATTTTCATCAATTTTTTAAAGCGAAACAATCCCTTTTATGTGATGGTGAATGTCAAATGAAGTATTTTATTGTTCTAAATGTAAACATATGCCAGAAAATATTAGATTTTTCTTTGAAAATATAGAAACGTTTGTCATAAAACTTAGGCTTAAACAGGGTGTGTGGGGTAAGATAAAGTCAAACATCTTTTTTATTTACGTGGAAAGGTGTGCTGATTTTTTTGTGTAAAAATAGCTCTTGGTATTATCTTCAAAATATCCAAAAACAGAATATATTCATTCCATGATTTTTTGGCGAATTGAAAAAAAGTTGCAAACTTTTCTAAAAAAAAAAAAAATGTGATTTTTCAACTTTGTTTCCAGAAAATGGTTTTAAAATATTTCTTTCAATCATTTCATCACATTTGTGCATATGTTAAGTCTCTACATTGATATAACATTTGAAATTATCCTTTCAGAATAAATTTCTATATGACTTTAAAACACATGGGTAATTTTGCGAAAATGGTCATTACTAGTCAAGGGCAGATAACTCTGAAACGAAAACGAGCCAGAAAACTAACCCTGATTTTTGTTTATTTTGTTCAGGAAAATGTTACTTTACAACATATAAAAATATCATTGAGCGGATAAAAAGTAGCCCCCGTGTCCAAACTTACCTTAAGGTGATAACATTGACCAAGTTTCAAAAAAAGATTTAGCCAGAGAAACTTCTAGGAGGAGTTGACTAGAAAAGTTGACGTACGTACGAATGGACGGACGGACAGACGGAAAAGATGGCGCCAATATACGACCGCCTCCGGTGGCGTATAAAAAGGATATGAATTACTCGTCTCGAGCAATGGCTTTCCTTTTCCAACTATAATTCAATTATGAACGCAGTTAAGGGCCAATAAATGCGGATATGTCGAGGTATTTTAAATGCTCCTATGACTTCGACACAAGGGGTGTCGATTGTATATTGGTTATATGTACTTGCCGGTTGCACCTTTCACGGGTGACGGGTAGTACATGTTTCAAGTTTTAACCTTATTTCAGTCCGATCACGACATTATCACTGGTGGTGAACTCGGCCAAAGTGTGGGACGTTTTTTCGCGATCATAGTATTCCGTCGGTGTTGTTATAAATAATCGTAACAACACATTTTATAACAACACAGACGGTTTGTCAATACATATCGGTAAACCTGGTGTATTTTTAGAACAAATTCATTGTTATTAGAAAAACGCTAAATATCTGTACGTTGTTGTAGCGAAAAACGTCCCTCGCCTTGGCCGAGTTCACCACCAGTGATTATTGCATATGTTTACAAAATTGCTCTATGCACAAAACTAAATATGGAACACAAAATTACTGTAATTTTGCATGTGATTGTTCGAATCTTACAGGTGTGTCACACCTGCAAGATTCGAACCAACACATGCAAAATTGTATAGAAAATTAAGAACGCTTATTCCTTTATTTATATGTGACCCACCACGCCAAAAGGGACCTTATCGGATGGGTGAAAAATATCGACCGTAGTCAGTCTGCGCAGTCCGCGCAGCCAGACTAGGGCCGATACTTTTCACTTTTATGTAATTTTCTGAATCTGTAATGTTTTTCTTATCTTACTATATGTTCATTTTTCGCATACGGGATCATGTTGACCTACCTGTGCTGAGTCTGACAAGTTTGTCAAAATTCGTATTGTTGGAGTTCGGACAAGGTCCCTTTTACCGTGACGGGTCACATTAATCACCTTATTGTATATTTACGACATTATGGTACATATTTAAAAAAATCCTATATGCACACAACACAAAATCGAACTCTAAACTATTGTAATTTTGCATGTGATTGTTCAAATCTTGCAGGTGTATCACACCTGCAAGATTCAAACAAACACTTGCAAAATTTTATAGAAAATTAAGGACGTTTATTTCTTTATTTATATAAGTAAAATTTGTAAACATGTGCGTTAATATCGTGACTGTACTATACTTTTTCTACTCAGGTTATCTGAAGAATGGTCCACAGTTCGATTCTTCCTACGACCGGAATGAGACGTTCAAGTTTAAACTCGGAAACAATGAAGTGATTAAAGGATGGGAGGCCGGGATCAGCTCGGTGAGTAGATTAGGATCGTACGATGGTGCTAGATTTAAAAATTTAAAAATTACAGTTTCAAGCATATATATTAATACAAACAGAATGAGTACAGCCGACGAAAGTTTACTAAGATATTGAAATAATAATAATAATAATAATTTTTTAAAGTTTTAAAAGCGAACTATTCCTGTTTGGTTAAATTTCAAATGTATTTCTAAAATGCCTTTGACAATTAAATTCCTCTGTAAATTCCTCGTATCCGATCTATACGGAACCGGTACGAGTTTGAAAAAGTCGTCCGAAAATTTCGCATTACAACGTTTAAATCAACCAGACCTTTTAAATGAGAATGGTACATGCAGATTTACCTGATACTTTACAGGCCTATATTAATTTTGTTCTCTTTTCTAGATGAACGTTGGAGAGATGTCAAAGCTAGAGATCGCACCAGAAGACGCTTACGGAGAACAGGGCAATGGACCATATCCTTTTCTGTTCATAAATCGTTTAACCCATTCTTACACAAAGCCTTGTTTTTACGCCCACAAGAAATTTTGCTTGTGAAAACATTGAGGCAAAAGAAGAAAATGTTGATAATCAGCATTTCTCATTTTGCCTCAATACATTTGTACTTTCCTGGTTATATTGTACACAAAACAACTCTTTATCAACATCCATTTACCAAACGACAGGAAATAATGAAAGCTGCTGCAGAAGACAAAGTGACATACAGATAAGCTTTGTGTGATTATAACATGCAAATAATTACTGTGATAATACTAGGAGAATATACTGGCTTTATTATCTCAGTGTTTCCATTAGCCTTTCCTATCATCGACTTCAAAACAAAGACTTTTGTGGAAATATTTCTTCGAATACATTTTCAAAGAATCCAATTTCGCATTCTCATAAACAATTTCAACTATTCTAGATCAAATATTACTTGGAATATACACTTTTCAGAGGAAAACCCGATTGTTCAACAGATATAGGTTCATTTACAATTATGTAACTATATTGCTTCCTATATAAAACCGCCATGTATTTTTTTCCTTAACGGTTGCTCACTATACCTAAAAATGCTGAGCTGGTGTTTTACATCGAGCTGTTGAAGGTGGAAGGTATCCCAGCACCGAAAGCCACACACATGGGTATAGGCTCGAACGTCCAACCTACACCGGAAAGTTTACCCACCAGTCCAGTGTTCGATCCCCCGGGACAAGGTCTACCACCCCAAACATTTCCGGGTCAGGGTGTAGGTCCAGGTCAGGGTCAAGGTCAAACATTCGGCAGTAGTGGAGGTCAAGGTAAAATCTTTACACCACCCGACCCACCAGCCCCGGGTAACCAGGTACAACAATTCAGGGGAAGTTTGATCAGGCAAGATCAAGTTGTCATACCACAACAACAACAACCCGCGGGTCAAGGTCAAGGTCAATTGTCAAGTAATTCCATACAGCCACAGACGTTTCCTGGATTCCCACCACAACAAGGTCAAAACATTCAGAACAACCAAATTCAAGGTCAAAGTTTTGACATAAATTCCCAACAGACGAACATGCTTCAAGGTCAGACGTTCGGACAGACGTTCCCAGGTCAACCTCAACCACCAAACAGTCCATTTGACCCAGCTATACCACCAAGTCCACCACAAGGCGCCCTACCAGGACAAACCTTCACCCCTCAAGGTCAGCCACAAGCTCCTCCCACACAAACATTCGGTACCAGGTTCCCGGCATCGTCACAGAACTTTATCTCTCCACCACAGTTCCCACAGACCGCTGCTGCAGCCCCGAGTTTCACGGCACCTGGTGCACCTTTACCACCGTCACCAGGACGACAGTCTCGCTTTAGCCCCGCCCTGTCTTCTACACGACAGGTGTCACTACCACAAGTCCCGCCCCCGGGACCGGCCCTAGCTCCCAGTAGCGGTGTTTTACCTCCGTCAAGCCGCGGTAGTATACTAACACCACCAGGTCAGGACACACAGTTTGGTAGAATAACTACTAGTGTAGGACGGGATGGGTTCGCCCCGCGCAGTCCGCAAGGTCAAATGTCATTTGGATCACGACCAGCAGGTGACAGAATACCGGGCAGACAAGATTTTCGTGATGCTAGAATCCCTGATCCGAGGTTCGATCCTGCCATGAACGATTTACGAGGACCGCCTATGATGGAGGGCGTGGACCCGAGGTTAGCTCGGCGTGATCCCGCATTCCCGGACACATTCCCGCCCCGGGACTTTAGGGCAGGCTCCGGTAGATCGATGACGGACTTTATGAGAACACGTGGTGGAGGATTCCCTCCGGATTTCCCACCACGTGACATGCCACCATTTCGAGGCCCGAGGAGATTCCCCGACCCAAGATCATTTAGGGGATTCCCCGTGAGATTTGGACGAGATATAGATCCGATGTATGTGATGATGGAACGATCTCGACGAGCTCGGATGAGACGAAGATTTTAATGTACCAAATGCTCTATCTATAAATGCCATAAACAATATTTTGTTCTTTCTTTTCTGTACACGCGACGTTAGATATATTGGCGTTCTTGGCCTTTTATATTAAAAAGGGACCCAGACAAATGGCCAAAATAAAAAAGTTCTTAGTTAGTCCACGAAAGGAATGTCATTATGTCTAGCGAAAATATGTACACATTTCTTCAATACACTGTGCATAACCCACGTGACTTGTAGCACCTTAATTCAGACTGAGAAAAGGGGAAACGACCATGAATTCAGAGAAGACCTTTGTCAATAAAGGGGGGGGCTCATTTGCGCCCACGCACAGATTTTCTTGTAACTTTACTCATAGAATGCCCCTGACCTATGAACTACAAAAATATATTCGTTTTACTCAAAGAGTGCATATAGGTCTTTACGCGGCACCTTAAAGTGTTCCCTGTTTTCATTGATACCCGTCTAACAAAAACTCAATGTTGGCTATCTAATTTTGGTATAAATCCACAAGTTTTAATACAAATAGCAAGAAGAGTCATTGTAGAAACTTTTGATACCAATACTGTTGGTCCCAACATGCGCAAAAATTCTTAGAAATTTATTTAGTCAGAAATTGTCAGAAAAATAGACGAGAAATTTTCAAAACCTAAAATTCTATCAAATATTTTTGTATGTTCCCGTCTTTGTCAACCTATGAAATTGATACGAAAGTTGGCCATATATGTTCCCTGTTTGTATGCAAAATTTGGTGAAAATTTAAAACCGGTAACATTGTCAAATAATGAGAATTGTGAACAACGGCACCTTAAGATGCCCCCGAATTTCAATGGTACCTGTCTAGCAAAAGCATAATTTTGCTTACCTAGTTTTGATATCAGCCCCAAATTTTAAATCGGAATAGCAAGAGAAGTCACTGTAGAATATTTTGGTACCAATTTTGTTGATATCAACATGAACAAAAAAAGATCTTAGAAATGTATTTAGTCAGAAATTGTCAGAAAAATAGACGAGAAATTTTCAAAACCTAAAATGCTATCAATTTTTTTGTATGTTCCCGTCTTTGTCAACCTACGAAATCGATAAGAAAATTAGCCATATATGTCCCCACATATGCATGCAAAATTTGGTGAAAATTTGAAACCGGTAACGTTGTCAAATAATGAGAATTGTGAACAACGACACCTAAAGATGCTCCCGGATTTCAATGGTTCCCGTCTAGCAAAAGCCAAATGTTGCTTACCTAGTTTTGATATCAGTCCCAAATTTTAAATAAGAATAGCAAGAAGAGTTATTGTAGAACATGTAGAACATTTTCAGACCAATATTTTTTAATACCAACACGCCACATAATTTCTCAGAAATCTATTTAGTCAGAAATTGACAGAAAAACTACCCAGAAAATTATATGAAACCTAACATTCAATATAACTTTTTGTATGTTTCCGTCTTTGTCAACCAATGGAATTAATAAGAAAGTTGGCCATATATGATCCCTGTTTGCATGCAAAATTTGGTGAAAATTTGAAACCGGTAACATTGTCAAATTATAAAAATTGTGAACAACGGCATCTTAACATGCTCCTAGATTTCAATGGTACCCGTCTAGCAAAAGCCCAATAATGCTTACCTAGTTTTGATATCAGTCCCAAATTTTGAATCAAAATAGCAAGAGAGGTCATTGAAGAACATTTTGGTACCAACAATGTTGATGCCAAAATGCAAAAAAAAAAAAAAAAAAAAAAAAAAAAAAAAAAAAAAAAAATCTCAGAAATTTATTTGGTCAGGAATTGTCAGAAAAACAGCCGAGAAATTTTCAAAACCTTCAATTTAAATAATTTTACTTGTATGTTCCCGTCTTTGTCAACCTATGAAATTGATAAAAAGGTTAGCCATATATGTCTCCTAGTCGTATGCAGAATTTGGTGAAAATTTGAAACCGGTAACATTGTCAAATTATGAGAATTGTGAACAACGGCACCTTAGAATGCTCCCGGATTTTAATGGTACCCATCTAGCAAAAGCTCAGTATTGCCTACACAGTATTGATATCAGTCCCCAATCTTAAATCAGAATAACAAGAGGAGTCATCGTACAACATTTTTGTACCAATATTTTTGATACAAACATGCGAAAATGATGCATGTTCTTCTCAAATCTGAGATTATCAAAAAGTTAATATGTCAACAAAGCAGTGGCTAGTTCATCATTACAATAGAAATATTAGCAATTTTGCATTCAAAGGCACAATTAATGTACAATAAAAACTGTTTTTGTGTTCTTTTTATTATCTTGAGCAGTGTAGTAAAGAAAAAAAATGTTTATATTTTTAATAACTATGCGATAATGCTCTTATAAGGACCTAGCACTGTAACCGGAAGAAGAAGAAAGTAGTCTAAGTGCTGATAAGCCACAAAGGAAAGTTAAAAGGGTGACATAATAGATTAAATATGTAACATTATGCATCTCCTTTATTTTTCATCCCCACATTTTATAATTTACTCTGCTGTTTGGGATTTTTCTTCCATTATATTATTGGTGGATGGGGTACGACAATGTGCTCATTATTCTTTAAAATCATGTTTTTGTGTGAAAAAAAGTTAAATTTGATGCCGTGTGTAAGTTGGTTATGTTAAATAAAGACACAACAAAGCATAATGAGCTATTTACAAATGTATTTGAAAATAATTAAGTAAAATCTTAGATTTTACATTCTTATAAATCTGGACCCTTTACACTTAAATTAAAAAACAACACTGTTACCGGTTTTATTTTTTCTTCATATTTTACCATAAGCATGGGCATATATAAGGGCAATTTTTTTGTAAATTTTATAGGTTGACAAAAACTGGAACTAGGTGAAATTAAGACCTGAATTTGGTCGAAATACTTAAAAACTAAAAGAATTGGCGATGAGGTCATACAAAATCTTCTAGAAAATTGTTTTTTGTTGAGTAATATATATTATTCTGGTTTATACACGATGAGAAATTATCAGACATTATTTTTGGGGACAATTTGGCTCGAATACGACAAAGCTGGGTGTATATGGCCTCGTTAAGTAAGGATACCTCCCATTTTTAAGCACAAATCTTAAAATTCTTAAAAAAATATTTTCCAGAAAAGATTTTTAAAAAACATTTCGGGAATAACGTGGTAATAAAGAATACTAACTTCATACCAAATTTCATCAAATTCCGAGCGTGGGCACAACCCTATGGGAATTTCTGATAGGGCGAGACCCCCCTTTTCGTATCATTACAACCCATTGACAAGAACCTTCCTGTTGAATGTGTGGCCATTAATTGGCATGAATTGGATTAAAGAAAGCTGGAAATTCGAGAAGTTTAACCTTAAGTGATTGAAGTGAGTGGAATCGCCTATCTGTTATTTGGATCGAAAAGATTTCAATGAATTTAACAAGGCCAAATTGCTCAAATTTCTTGTGAGTTTTTGTCATATGCATGCCTGTCAATTGCCTATCATTAAAAAGGAAGGCCTTCTTGCATGTAAATACTGATGGGACCAACTTTTTAGGAAAGGTATTTGCAAAGGTGTTACCTGAATCGAGCGGAGTTTCCCTAATGTTTCTACACTCCAGATCGAATCGTGACGTCACAAGTCACGTGGGTTGAATAAGTCTATCTTTTTTACATACCCGCCCTTTTTTATTAATAACTATTGACTGTTATGAACACCTGGCCCCGGTTTCTCGAAAAGACTTAAGCACGTTCTCATGCTCAAATCTGAGCACCGTGCTCAAATCGCACGAAATCCACGTGAACTTCAATCGAATACCCTTCAACGTTGGAGAGCATCCCTTTGAAGTTGAGCATGTTCTCATGAGAATATACTTAAGTTTTTTCGAGAAACCGGGGCCTGGTTCCTGATAGAAAGTTAATAACTTGGTACTCGTGTTCATTTATTTTTACCCCCAGAAAATACGTTGCATCAGCGCCACGCAACTTGGCATGCTTGACCCAATTTTTTCAGTGTCTAAATTGTTGAGCCCAAGTCCCGAGCTCGGTACTTCTTATTTATTTGAAAATTAAGAAAATCCACGTTTACTCGCATCCTCTGGTACCCCGTGGTCCCCTTATTTGCTACGCTACATGTCATGTAGCGTAGCAAATAAGGAGACCCCGACACATGTAGCGTAGCAAATAAGGAGACCCCGACACATGTAGCGTAGCAAATAAGGAGACCCCGACACATGTAGCGTAGCAAATAAGGAGACCCCGACACATGTAGCGTAGCAAATAAGGAGACCCCGAAACATGTAGCGTAGCAAATAAGGAGACCCCGACACATGTAGCGTAGCAAATAAAGAGACTCCGACACATGTAGCGTAGCAAATAAGGAGACCCCGACACATGTAGCGTAGCAAATAAAGAGACTCCGACACATGTAGCGTAGCAAATAAGGAGACCCCGACACATGTAGCGTAGCAAATAAAGAGACTCCGACACATGTAGCGTAGCAAATAAAGAGACACCGACACATGTAGCGTAGCAAATAAGGAGACCCCGACACATGTAGCGTAGCAAATAAAGAGACCCCGACACATGTAGCGTAGCAAATAAGGAGACCCCGACACATATAGCGTAGCAAATAAGGAGACCCCGACACATGTAGCGTAGCAAATAAGGAGACCCCGACACATGTACGGTAGCAAATAAGGAGACCAAGGGGTATACGTGGATAGTTTACTAGAATCAAGACATCAAGTTTCTCTACATAAGTATTGTACTAAACTATAAACATTCGTGAATATGTGAACAGACTGATCATTGTCAGTATTTTAGTTATCCCATTCCAACACCTTGTTACCTGCTATCACTCGCGCCTTTCAATCCTCGGGTGGTATCATAGATACTAGTAAATGGCGGGTCACTGGTGTACTGGATGAGTCATATTTTTTCCTTTCTTTGTTTTGTTTTAACGCGCTTCCCATCTATATTTTGTAGTGTCCTGAGTTGACCATATATCTGACTATGTACATGTCAAATATTAGCCCAAAGATTTCTAAAACAACAAAATGATTCAACAACACAGTCATAACTTCACCGATTTTATGTGAAATCCACCTTTCGTTGCAAATTCAGTAAAACGCTCAAGTGAATGTTAAAGCTACTATTTCCCAGATTTGGACCCAAAAATTGTCAAATACAAACGAAATGTACACTTTTTAAGCTTTATATGACCTGATTAAATGATTACGAGAAACTATTGAAGCAACGACTCATTTTTTCGCAATTTGATACCAAATTCATGAAGCGATGTCGAAAGTAGGTCAAAACAGAAGGACATGCGACTTTCTTAAATGACGTCACAACATACATGATGACGTCATATTGAAATTTAAGTATGAATCTCGTTTGAATCATGGTCCGCGCTGTATGCGCATGCGCAACAATTTGAAAATAATTCTAACCCCATCAGTGATGGGGTTGAATTTAGGCTTGGATTCTCCCTAAATTCAGCTATCTGTCTTGTAATTTCGGCTCATGCTCTGTCTGAATCGCATATTATTAACCATCCCGAGGTGGTCAACACAAAAGTTTTGCATATTTTTTCAAAAAATTTCATTTTTTGCAATTAGACCATCTGTTACCGTCGCCCTTTAAAATCTTTATCACAAAATGGAAACCTATTATATTATCCACCAACTGATCGTTTGTAAAGACAATCAATCCGTTATATCGTTTTAGTCATACAAAGTTTGGTGAGTTACAAATTTATACTTTTTGACATTCATAAAATATCGGATTTTTTAGCGTCGTCGTTACATATTCAAACGTATCCGGGCGCTGTCGTAAACATTCGATGGTGGAAAGTTCCACCGCACAACGTTTTCGACCGCGTCCGAATAATTCCTACGTCGCGTGAATCTCGTAAGGGGTGGACTACGTCATCGGTCAATCTGAAATTAATTTTACATGACAATCAGCGAACTTATGATATTTTGATAAATAATTGTTTTGTTTGAAGAATATGTGGGTTAGTATTTGACATACTGTTACCGTAAGATATAAGTTATGGTCTACCCAGGACGCTACAAAATATGACTGAGAAGCACTTTAAAACGCAACAAAAATTAAAATAGTATGACTTTCCCAGTACTCCTGCCATTTATCGATGATACTGCCCGAGGTTTGCAACGGCCCTTGTGATAGCAGGTAATTGGGTATGATTCCCATACACAAGATAAAGGCTTTGGAAACCATTGTGAAAATGGAGAAATTGCTTGTCTTAAGCATTCTTCATTTTCCACAATGTTTTCTATCCGGAAAGACAAAAAAACCTTATAAAGCCCTATTTCTTGAAATTGTCGTCTGAATCATCTTTGAACAATGATGAAATTTTGTCTTTTGCAAAATGGTTATCGACGATTTTGTTCTCAGCTTTCATACATTATCCCAGGTCAGAGAGAGCAAGATGGATAACAAACTCATCTAAAAGGCTTCGGGTCAACCGGTTGTTCAGTTTGAAAGAAAAAAGAAAGAAAGAAAAACAACAACATCAAAATAGCCTAATCGGAACTATAAAAAACTTTGTTTATGGTGGTCGAAATTGAAAGCTACTGCAGACGACAAAATTGAGGTTGATACAGATAAGATCTGTGTACAGTATCGCCAAGAAAATATTAACGCAAGCGAAATGCTGGTTGACAGCATTTTCTTCTTTTACCTCAATGTACTCTCGAGTCATTTATAAAAGTGACGTGAAAATCAGGTCTTGTTTTGGGTAAGGGTTAAATATACCGAGAGTAGATCTAACTTTTTTGAATTTGAACCAGTTGTTAATTTTGTGGTTTGGATAGGGTCAAATACAGAGCCATCTTGGTCGTGGCGCGGACCGAATAATTATGCATATTTCTATTTCTATAAAGTTGCTTTTCAAGTTTTCAATAAAAACCTCATAACTGCAGCTTTAATCAAGCTGCATTTACTTGGTTTTTGTTGAAAAACATTGACATTGTAATCCCAGTTATTACTTTTATAAATGACTTGCATAATACTTCAATCATATTTTGTCATCGAACTGCATCACCAGGAAAAGAAACCCAAAGAATAAGTTTGACAATAAAATGAATCAAAGAATGCTCAACCGTCATTATAAAAGAAAGTGATAAATTCAATTCTTTCCCAAACACGACCTGGTTTTGACGTCCCTTATAGAAATGGCTTCCGAAAACATTGAGTCAAAAGAAGAAACTGCTGATAACCAGCAGTTTCTCCTTTTGCCTCAATATTTTCTGTGATATATTGTACAGAAATCATATCTTTAATTTTATCCATTTTGTAGTCTGCATTACCTTTCAAAATTGGACCTCCCTAAAATTTGGCCATTTTGGAGAGGGTTATAAGAAATCATTATGGCAAGTTGCTGCAGGTGACAAAATATATATTGATAAAGATGTGGGTTCCTTACAACATAGCATGGAAAATACTGAAACAGAGGGGAAGGGTGCGAATGTTGATTATCACCCCCTCCCTCTGTAAGTTCATACTGTCCCAAATGTTTTCTAGCAGAACCTCAAACCTATGCCATTTTCGGCAAAGTCTTAGAACTTAGGCCTATGCATTGGAAGTAATGACATTAGAATGGGAGACCGGGTACTTTGTTACACTTTTTGCAATTTTTGTCTATAACTCAACAATTTGTCCAATCTAATTTCTTCATATTTCTAAATGCACACTGATTGTTGCATAATTTCTTGACAGTTTTAAATATTTGTTATTAATAAGTTGTGGTAGATCTAGGCTATTAACCGCAATCCAGCCATGTATTGTAAGAGGAAGGGGTCATATAGCCTAATAGAATGCGATTTCAGATTTTGAATCATAACTTGAGTTATTGTTTAAATCTCCAAGATTTTCTTTTCGGAAGTTGTTGTAAAAGAAATAAAGTTGCAGTATCAAATTCATAACATTGTGCTTGCCCTATTGTGCTTGCCCTGTATGATAGAATAACACAACTTTGGTGTTCTAAGGCTTTGAAACCAGCAAATATCTGGTAGAATGCGTTCTAATATCATTATACTTAGAGGCAAAAGAAAGTATACACTTTTGTTTGTCAATATCTCTCTTAATTTCCATCATATCGACTCAAATTTTTGTACTTTTCATTTCTACCTATAAACCAATGATACAGTATTGATAATTTTTTCCTGAAATTGCTCGACTACCCATACTTATGCTACATGCCGATTTTGCAAAGTTTGCACATGCGACTTAGTGGAGCATCAAATGTTACCGTTAAACCGTGTAAGATTTCTTTGTTCTTTACCACAAGAAATCACAACGTTAAATTTTATCTAACATTATAGCCCAATTCTCGGTGGCTGGTAGAAATCGACAAATAAGCCACTTTTTTGCATTAAGGCCCATTTTCCTATGACGCAGCATGATGTGAAAGAAAGCTGACACTATAATACACTTAGTCAGGTGTCTAGAAACATTCTACGTAAATTTTCAACAAAATCCGTCAATAGACTTAGAAGGGGTTATGTCAGGTAGGTTGATTTCACCAAGTCCCCTTTTGCCAAGACGCATCTTAACCCTTTCCCAAACGACAAGAATTTACGGTTGCCCAAATTCAAAGATATTTCAGACAAACAATTTCAAGTGAATGGAATTTTACATGTTTTGGTCGTTTTGGGTAGAAAACATAGTGGGAAATGAAGAAATTGCTTGTCATAAGCAATTTCTTCATTTTTCACTATGTTTTCCAAAGCCTTTTTCTTGAGGGGCGTCTAAAAGTGTCAATGTGTGGTAATGGGTTAAGGAAAAACAATAACAATGTACACATAGTCTTGGGTGACTCGAAAGTTTCTGTGAAAATTTTATCAAAATCCGTTGATAAATTTAGGGGTTGTGTCACTGTCGATGCTTGCATCAATTAATCGATTATATCCCCTTTTTGGGTGACGCTGTATGCTATGAAAAGACCTTCACAACGGAAGGACGAACAGAAACACGGATAGATGGAGAAGGTTACATCAATAAACGACCACCTTCGGAGGCGATTAAAAGTCGTACATACTATTATGAATCGTTTATTCAGAAAACGTTGAATAACTAGGGTGTATACTTATTTTTGCCTCTCAGTATATATTATTATTATTTAATTTTTTAATTAACTAGATCTATTTGATTATTTAATTATTAATATTATTATATTTTCATACACAGCTTACAATGGTCTAGATCTTACGTAGCCTACAGTCTGATCAAAATCCACTCTATTTTGTAGATCTATTAGGCCTACCTTCTGTAGCCTACCGCTTGAATCGGGCCGCGGCCTTAGCGCATCTGACCCTCATTCGAGAGGTCCCGGGTTCGATACCCGGCCGCGTCTAATACCCTTTCTGACAAAATTGTCACCCACCAATGGGTTTGAAATCGTTAACCTAAGTTGGCGAGCAGCTGGAGGCTTGGTAAGGGTGTTGTGGTAGTACTGGTTTGAGAAACAACAGGAATCCATGGGTAGGTGCTCCAGCCGCCGCGATATGACCCTGGTAGTTGAAAACGGCGTAAAACCCCAATAAACTCAAACCTACCGCTTGAATCAATTAGCTGTGTGCAGCATGGATCATGATTCTCAGACTGCATTCATACATAAATATGAACGCTGCTAAATCTATGGCGGTTTAATCCATTACCACACAGGGACGCCTTTTGACTCCCCACAAGATTAAGGCTTTAGAAAACATTGTGGAAAATGAAGAAATTGCTTGTGACAAGCAATTTCTTCATTTCCCACAATGTTTTCTATACAAAATGACCAAAAATGTAAAATTTTATTCACTTGAAATTGTCGTCTGCAACATCTTTGAATTTGGACTAGTTTGAAATTTCGCCGTCTGGTAATGCCTAATGGGTTAAAATGCCATTATGGACCTATGTCCCACACAGGATCCATAAGCCTACGTAGGCTATTCTAGCTAGGCCTATGTACAATACATTTGGCCCAAATATGTGACCATTCTCCCCGTAAAGTGATCCTTCGTTGCTCTTCATATATCAATTCATGAAATGAAAGACTAGAGCCTCTGTGAAAAAGAGCGTTATGTGACAGCAAGGGCGGATCCAAGATTTTTTTTCCAGGGGGGGCGGGGCGGTGTGTGTGTGTTCCAAACCCAAAAAAATTCCAGGGGAGGTCCAAGCCCAAATTATAGCTTAAAATGTAGGAACCCCCCCCCCCCCCGACCCCCCCCCCCTTCTAGATCCGCCCATGGACAGGATGTCGTGTCGAAGAACAAAATGAACCCAAAAATTAATATACTTTTGCTTACTAAATAGCAAAGTTATCCCCCTTGTTGCAGAAGACGCCATGAAAAATCTCTTTCCAGTTTCTGAAAAAAGGTGAATGTAAGTATTCTTGAGACAATAAATCATAATTCATTGCAGAAATGATTAAGGTAACGTTGATTTCTACTGGACAGGATGGCAAAACACTTGATAAAAGTTCTAGTTTTAGTTTGATCGATTCGCCCCAAGTAAGTTCGTACCAAGAATTATATCTATGCTTACAGTTACAACCAACAGACGAACGTTTATTTTTTGGATATAATTAATTTGATGAGTGTTAATATTTGACAAGGCACACTTTTTCTTTAAAAATAATTAAGATCTTATCTTGACAGTTTTCATTTTCATACTGCGCAATAGTAATAGACTAATAGTAATCCGAGTCTTCTCTGATGTAAATACGCTTTTTGATATTTTGATTTTTCGCTATTTACATCAGAGAGCGTTGCTCTTTGAAAATATCAAGAAGTTCGCAACTCGATGTTGCGCATCGTTCACCGTCCGATATTAAACGATATCCTTAAAACGCCTGATGGTATCGATAAATGAACCATTTATTGTTATGGCTGCTGAAAAAATTACGACCAAAAAGTATTTCCAAAAGGTTTACAGGCAATGTTTTGCAATAACCCTCACCTGAGCAGCCTTTGTTTACCTTGACCTTCCTTTCAAAACCAAAGGTTATACTCTTCCAGCAGGCCGATTTGAAATGAAATTTTTGGTCAGGTATGACAAAAATGATTAATTGATCTATACCCTACAGTGTTTTACCGAGTGATTCGATATGATACACAAAAACAAAGCTTCACTACTTGTAACGTTACCGAACTTTCCGCTGATTTCGAAGAGCAACGCTCTCTGATGTAAATAGCGAAAAATCAAAATATCAAAAGCGTATTTACATCAGAGAAGACTCGGATTAGACTAATAGTAACGGTTACATCCCAGTTGGTCTAATCCCAGTTCGTCTAATATATAAAAAAATTGGATTAGACAAAAAAAATCCCACTTCGTCTAATACCTGTTCAGACCTTGTTTTATCAATTTCCCATTTCGTCCAACATGATATAGATTACAAAGAGTTTGAGGGATATGAATCAAAAAGGTGTTAAGTGTCAAAACAGGTTGATACAAATACAAAGTTCAATATCAATACTGCATTTGATTAATATTTCTATTATTTCAAGTAAAGGATTATTAAATTGATAATTAACAATTAGAAAATATATATAGAAAATATATCAAAGTTGTATTTTTAGATGAAATGGGAATTTCTAAAAATAAGAGTTTTAGACCAAATGGGACAATTGAATTTTAGACCAAATGGGATTAGACCAACTGGGATGTCCACATAGTAACCACCTGAGAGTTTGGGCTTCAGCACTCCTGGCTAGTACATAGGCGGATCCAGAGAGGGTTTAGGGGTTCAAATTGATGTTTCATTTTCAAGCAGAAAATCAGTAAAAATTGT
Source organism: Fragum sueziense (assembly GCA_963680895.1). Lineage (NCBI taxonomy): Eukaryota > Metazoa > Mollusca > Bivalvia > Cardiida > Cardiidae > Fragum > Fragum sueziense. The sequence goes on from OY804594.1 coordinate 2,928,393, forward strand.
GTGATAGTCGAAAATACAAATAGGGGGGTTGACCGTTATATTTTCCTAGTATTATACTAGGAAAATGAAAAGGTAAACCCCCTATTTGTATTTTTGAACTCGCTTTAAAGAAATCCTGGATCTGCCAAAGCAGACAGCAGTATCTGTGATATAAACAATGTTTAGAGAAGATTTGTAATCAACCCTTTCCCAAACAATACTTGGTTTTGACATGCCTAGTACAATTAGGAGAACATTTAGGCAAAAGAATATTTCAAATGTTTTGATAATCAGCATTTTCTCCTTTTGTCTCAATAATTTCTTTGTTGGATTTGACATAAATTCCATCTTGACCAGCTTACATTTTGTCGTCTGCCAAAGCTTTGAAATTAAACCTGACTTTTGGGAAATGAATAGATCTAATTTACTTTCATTTGTTTAAAGTGTTGGGTTTGGGTTAGTGGGGTTGAGGGGGAGTTTGAGCTGCAGGGTTCAACATTAACCTGTGCCCGACAGACATTAACTGCCTGCTGCTTGGTCAGGGCTAGTTAGATCCCCAAGATGCAAGACCGACTGGTCAGCCTCATTTCAAATCTCAAGTCACTAATACCATAATGAAAACATGGGATATGTGACACAACAAGAACATGGGCCCTTCAAATTTTCATTCATTTGTGATTCAAAACTTGTTTTTATCTTATTAAAGGATTATTGTTGTTTACACATTTTCCCCATTATCCAAATATTTGGTCAGGACCTGTGCATGTTTGGTCAGGGCTAGCAGCATCTAGCAGCAACAAGCCCGACTGTCTGGTATTCAAAAAAGTTAATGTTGGACCCTGAGCTGTTGACTTAAACTTGTGGATAGGAAAATTCAATAAAGCTTTTCTTTTCTTTATGGATTCAGATCCAGTATGATTTTGTGCTTGCAGCTTCTATGGGACTGGTGGTATTTCAGCATTTATAGATCTTCTCTGAATTCAGGGTTAGCAACAAATAAGAAGAATTGTCAACTTGGATACCCATGAAGAAAGTACTAGACAGATCCTTTCTCAGTATGTTGAGGAAAGCTAAAAAGCAGCTTCCAAGTTCAAGAGAAGTGAGGACTTCAGCCGAGGAGAGATACAGAGACAGGAACGCCCCTGAAATTTTGTACGAAAGTGATAATTTCGTTGCTATAAATAAGGGTTATGACATCAAGGTAAACAGTGATGATCCGAAAGAGATGACCGTAGAACAACAGCTACGAGGACTCTACCCACAACATGTTGATAATAATATATGCCATGGATTTAGGTTAGTTCTGTGTGCAACAAATAAGCCTATTCCCTCTGAATCAGGGCTACAGATACAAGGGTGAAGGCTTTTCAAAATGCAAAATATCATTTATAGTACATCATACCCCATGTTGTGTGTGCTCATTGGATTTGTCTCGTCAAGACGATTCAAATGAGTACCCATAACATACAGTTTGGATTTGAAATAATAAATTTAGAATGTTCACTCCCTTTTATCTGTTGCTCTTCACAATTACGCTTCTTGACACCCCATAGAATAAATGATGCGGAAAAAATAGTGGAAAATGAAAAAACTGCTTGTGACAAGCAATTTCTTCATTTCCCACTATATTTTCTATCAGGAAAGACCAAAAAATATTAATGTTGCTTTCACATGAAATTTTCATCTGCAACAATCTTTGACTTTGGACAAGTCTAATATTTTGCTGTCTTGTAATGGGTTAATAAGAGGGTTTCTTAACCCATCCCTGAATGGCAAACATTTAAACAGGCTGGTTTGATATGGAAGAGGCTATAGACAACAAGATGGACGTTGATAAGATAGGTATTGTACATAACACAACAAAGAAAATATTTAGACTAAAGGGGAAAATGTTGGATTTCAGAGTTTTCTTCTTTTGTCTCATTTTTTTCTAACTTTTTTAATAGGGACGTCAAATCATGATCTTGTTTTAGCAGAATGTTAGACTGATCCAAATTCAAAGATGTTGCAGACATCAATTTCTAGTGAATGAAATTTTACAACCTCTTGTTAGAAAACTTCCCAATAAATTTTTGTTCTCTTTCAACAATGTTTTGTCATCATGACATCATTTGTATGAAGTATGGAGCATTTGGAACACTTCGGTCAGAATCTAGATCTTAAAAACGCTTTATCTAAAATATCTTAAGAAATCTTAAAAGATCTCGCTCTAAAGAATGTGCCTCTGGTTTTCCTAATATAATAGACTAGAAATACATTTAGGCAAAAGAATAAAATGCTGATAATCAGCATTTTCTTCTTATGTCTCAATATTTTCTATGCTATATTATTCACAAATTCTGTATTTATCAAGACCCATTTTTGTCTTCTGCAACAGCTTTCAGTTTGGGCAAGTCTAAAATGTTGCCGTTTTGGATTGGGTTATAAGAGGAAGCTCTGTAAATATTAAGGAAAAAGTAGAAAACTCTGATCATAGGCAATTTCTTCAATTGTTTCAATATTTTTCAATGTTTTTCTCAGAAAGGGACATGATAACCAGGCTGCATTATCAAAAGACTCAAATGTTGTGTTTTTTATAGGTTCGCTCATCGATTAGATTATGCCACAAGCGGTGTATTGTGTGTTGCCCTGAACAAGGTAGCTAACTCATGGATTAGTGAAGAGTTCTCACGGAAGAGAGTTACCAAACATTACCTAGCATTGGTGAGCATTCGAATTTTACCACACTGACTGTTTAGTGGGGCTGTTGTCTTACTTTTCCGTCTGCCTTTTTTCACTCTGTCTATACTTCAACCTTTCCCTAGTATTAACCCTTTCCTAAACGGCAAAATTTTAGGGTGGTCCATTTCAAAAGCTAATGTAGCTATCAAAATAGATGCAGAAAAATACTGAATTTGTGTAAATTATAGCATAGAAAATATTGAGGCAAAAGGAGAAACTGCTGGTTATCAGCAGTTTCTTCTTTTGTCTCAATGTTTTCCCAAGTATTTTCTATCAGTGACATCAAAACCAGGTCTTGTTTGGAAAAGGGTTAAAGAAGTCAAATCTATGTCTTCTTTAGGTAAGAATTGTACCAGGTGAGAATTATGAAGTGAGGTAGTCCAAGGCCGGATCCAGGATTCTTTTCCAGGGGGAAGGGGGGGGGGTGTGTCCAAGACCAACACATGACTTTAAATGTGTGACATGTAATGTTATGCAAACTTTATAAAGTAAAATTTTAACTTCCTACTAATGCTGGGTGTGTACTATATTCTTTATTTTATATTTGAGAAAGGGTTTCGCTGTTCATTACAATTTCCAGGTCAGAGGTCATGTGAAGGATAAGTTGATCTACATTACGGTACCTACGGGTAGACTTGACGACCCAGAGAACCCTACATGGTACCGTTACTGCACCCTGTATCACCCCCGATGTGTAGGGGCCACAGTCACACAGACTCTTGTTATATGTCTACAGAAAGGTCAAATTGGTGGGGACCCCGTTACAAAAGTGTTGATGCGGCCTTATACAGGTGAGATTCAACTATTAATTAATGGTACCGTTACTGTACCCTGTTTGACCCAGATGTGTAGGGGCCACAGTCACACAGACCCTCGTTATTTGTCTACAGAAAGGTCAAATTGGCGGGGACCCGGTCACAAAAGTGTTGATGTGGCCTTATACAGGTGAGATTCAACTATTAACCCAACACCACACACTTTAGCCTTTTAACACCTTACAAGATAAAGGATTTGGAAAACATTATGTAAAATGAAGAAATTGCTTGTCACAAGCAATTTCTTCATTTTCCACAATGTTTTCTTACCCAAAATGGAAAGATTTTTAAGTTTTCATCAACTTGAAATTGTAGTAGATCAGTGTCAAGGTCACTGAAATACACCCTACTGCACCCTATATGACCCCAGATGTATAGGGGCAACAGTCACACAGACTCTCGTTATATGTCTACAGAAAGGTCAAATTGGTGGGGACCCTGTCACAAAAGTGTTGATGCGGCCTTACACAGGTGAGATTCAACTATTAATTAATGGTACCATTACTGTACCCTGTATAACCCCAGATGTGTAGGGGCCACAGTCACACAGACTCTCGGTATATGTCTATAGAAAGGTCAAATTGATGGGGACCCTGTCACAAAAGTGTTGATGCGGCCTTATACAGGTGAGATTCAACTATTAATTAATGGTACTGTTACTACACTCTGTATAACCCCAGATGTGTAGGGGCCACAGTCACACAGACCCTTGTTATATGTCTACAGAAAGGTCAAATTGATGGGGACCCTGTCACAAAAGTGGTGATGCGGCCTTATACAGATGAGATTCAACTATTAATTAATGGTACTGTTACTACACTCTGTATAACCCCAGATGCGTAGGGGCCACAGTCACACAGACCCTTGTTATATGTCTACAGAAAGGTCAAATTGGTGGGGACCCTGTCACAAAAGTGTTGATGCGGCCTTACACAGGTGAGATTCAACTATTAATTAATGGTACCATTACTGTACCCTGTATAACCCCAGATGTGTAGGGGCCACAGTCACACAGACTCTCGGTATATGTCTATAGAAAGGTCAAATTGATGGGGACCCTGTCACAAAAGTGTTGATGCGGCCTTATACAGGTGAGATTCAACTATTAATTAATGGTACTGTTACTACACTCTGTATAACCCCAGATGTGTAGGGGCCACAGTCACACAGACCCTTGTTATATGTCTACAGAAAGGTCAAATTGATGGGGACCCTGTCACAAAAGTGGTGATGCGGCCTTATACAGATGAGATTCAACTATTAATTAATGGTACTGTTACTGCACTCTGTATAACCCCAGATGCGTAGGGGCCACAGTCACACAGACCCTTGTTATATGTCTACAGAAAGGTCAAATTGGTGGGGACCCTGTCACAAAAGTGTTGATGCGGCCTTACACAGGTAAGATTCAACTATTAATTAATGGTACCGTTACTGTACCCTATATGACCCCATATGCATAGGGGCCACAGTCACACAGACTCTCGTTATATGTCTACAGAAAGGTCAAATTGATGGGGACCCTGTCACAAAAGTGTTGATGCGACCTTATACAGGTGAGATTCAACTATTAATTAATGGTACCATTACTGTACCCTATATGACCCCCAGATGTGTAGGGGCCACAGTCACACAGACCCTCGTTATATGTCTACAGAAAGGTCAAATTGATGGGGACCCTGTCACAAAAGTGTTGATGCGACCTTATACAGGTGAGATTCAACTTTTAATTAATGGTACCGTTACTGTACCCTATATGACCCCCAGATGTGTCGGGGCCACAGTCACACAGACCCTCGTTATATGTCTACAGAAAGGTCAAATTGATGGGGACCCGGTCACAAAAGTGTTGATGCGACCTTATACAGGTGAGATTCAACTATTTATTAATGGTACCATTACTGTACCCTATATGACCCCCAGATGTGTAGGGGCCACAGTCACACAGACCCTCGTTATATGTCTACAGAAAGGTCAAATTGGCGGGGACCTGGTCACAAAAGTGTTGATGCGGCCTTATACAGGTGAGATTCAACTATTAATTAATGGTACTGTTACTGTACCTTGTATGACCCCAGATGTTTAGGGGCCACAGTCACACAGACTCTCGTTATATGTCTACAGAAAGGTCAAATTGGTGGGGACCCGGTCACAAAAGTGGTGATGCGGCCTTACACAGGTAAGATTCAACTATTAATTAATGGTACCATTACTGTACCTTGTATGACCCCAGATGTGTAGGGGCCACAGTCACACAGACTCTTGTTATATGTCTACAGAAAGGTCAAATTGGTGGGGACCCTGTCACAAAAGTGTTGATGCGGCCTTATACAGGTGAGATTCAACTATTAATTAATGGTACCATTACTGTACCCTATATGACCCCAGATGCGTAGGGGCCACAGTCACACAGACCCTCGTTATATGTCTACAGAAAGGTCAAATTGGTGGGGACCCTGTCAAAAAAGTGTTGATGCGGCCTTACACAGGTAAGATTCAACTATTAATTAATGGTACCGTTACTGTACCCTATATGACCCCAGATGCGTAGGGGCCACAGTCACACAGACCCTCGTTATATGTCTACAGAAAGGTCAAATTGGTGGGGACCCGGTCACAAAAGTGTTGATGAGACCTTACACAGGTGAGATTCATTTATGGATTTATGCTGTTAGTTTCTGCATAAACTAATCACTATACAGTGACGCCTTTCGACTCCCTCACAAGAAATGGCTTGGGAAATTATTGTGTAAAATGAAGAAATTTTTTTTGACATTGTTGATGACTTTTCAAAATAAGATATTTTTTTTATTGTTCATTGAACCCTAAGTTCTTGTTACATATTTGAATTGTCTCTTCGATTGTATTACAGGTCGTACTCATCAGCTTCGAGTCCACACACATTACCTGGGCCACCCTGTTGTTGGTGACTTTACATACAGTGACAGACAAGACACGGCACCTGACAGAATGATGTTACATGCCTACAGGCTAAAAGCCACGACGCGGCATGACGTTATTGACGTCACAACGTCAGACCCATTTACACCTGACGACGTGTCGGGATGGACGCCAAGTGAAGATGTAGTGTCATACGATGAAGCAATGGAAATAGCGGACAAGTTTGATCCCCATAAATCTGATGAATTTATAAGAGACCGTTTGAAAGTGTATGATTATTATGAAAATAAAAGAACTTCTTGACGAAATAATACTTATTTTGTTGTCAAAGCTCTTGTGCACAAAAATCCAAGAGACAGGCCTGCCTGTAAGAAAATGTTCTCATAAACAAAGCCAGAAAATGTATTGACTAGTCTTAACCTATTCCCAAACGATGGCTCTTTTTGACTTTGGAAAACACTGTTGGCAATGAAGAAATGGCTTTTGCTTGTAGCAATTTCTTTTTCCCCACAATGTTTTCTACCTTTAGCAACCAAAATATGTAAAATTTCATTCATTTGAAATTTTCATCTGCAATATCTTTGAATTAGGACCAGTCTAAAATGTTGTCATCTGTTAATGGGTTAAACCTTCCCACCAACAAAACTATGACATACTAAATGGGTCAAAAGTCTATATAGAGCGTGCACGCATACAAAATACGCGTCGACGTATATTTTCAACTGCTAGCGTAAATTGTATGCGTCGACGCGTAAATATGAGCGTCGACGCATAACATTTACGCGAGCAGTTGAAAAAATATGCGTCGACGCGTAAATTTTACGCGAGCAGGAGTAAAAAATGTGAAACCGAGGCTGGCCAATGGGAGAGGCGGTTAGAAACCATTCCCTTTATACCATAAAATTAACTGATGAAACGAAGGATCTCATTGGTTAATAGATAAAATTCGCATCGACGCGTATATTGACGCGAGCAGTTGAAAATTTAGGCGTCGACGCATAAAATTTACGCGAGCAGTTGAAAATTTATGCGTGCACGCTCTAAATAGACTTGACCAATTTGGTACGCCATACAAAACATGGTCCCCGAGACAGCTCTGCAATATACATTGGGAGATAGGAATAAGAAAATGCTGATAACCATGCATGGTCTAGAATTTGTTATATAACCCTTTCCGAACCAAGACCTGGTTTTGATGTTCCTAACATAGAGGACTTGGGAAAACATTGAGACAAAAGGAGAAAATGCTGACAATCAGCATTTTCTTCTTTTGCCTCAATATTTTCTATGCCATGTTATACACAAATCTACATATTATGATCAACATCCATTTTGTTGTCGGCATTAGCTTTTGGATTGCATCAGTCTGAATGTTTGCTGTTTGGGAAAGAGTTAATTGGTCTTGCAGATTCGATGATCGATATACGCCGTCGATGGTAGGTTTATCATCTGCGTCTATCCGTCCATGTGCACGTACCAACCGTTGGTCACGTGACACAACAATTTCAGACAATCTTCAACAATTCTGTTAATTCCTGACAGAAATGAAAACGGTTTGAAGTAAAGAAGGCGGAAACACGCTAGGGAATTACTGTATGTGGTAGATCCTTGAGAATCAACTGATAAACAAATAAAAATGAAAATTTAATTTGTCGCCAAGACCCTTTTTATCAGCTAATTTCTGAAAGGTTTAACAAGTCTATCTAATTCCTGACGTGTTTCCACCTCCTCTTTCAAATTGTTTTCAATCGGTCACGTTTTAATAGATTTTTTAAGTTTGTCTGAAAGTGTTGTGTCACGTGATTCCCCACCAGAGTGTTCATCAACAATTTGGGATTTTTACCCGGGACATCGACTTAAGAAATATTTGACCTAATCAAACAGTGGCAGATCCAGATGTAGTTCGGTGGGTTCAAACGAACCCCCTGTGTAGCCTGATTATTTCAGTTTCATGCAGAAATTCAGTCAAATTGTGTAATGCTTGTATAAAGACCCCCGCGCAATTTTGTAAAAACGAACCACCCTCAAAGAAATCTTGGAACCTCCGCTGCAAAATCCTGAGTAACTGAGATAACTCAAACATTTTTCAGTTCTGTTAGAAGTATTAAGGTCTCGCTCTCACGTCTAATTTCAGAACCTTGATAATTTGATTATTTACATATATTTGTTGATGCAAAATTTCTTTGAATGAGAAATGGTAAACCAAGACCCTGTGGGGAAATACCTTGGTCTAATTCGCATGGCGACTTTCAGGACCTTCAGCAGCAATCATCCTTTCTGACAAAAATGTCACCCAACAGTGGTTTGATATCGTTAACCTATGTGGGCGAGGAGCTGTTGTGGTAGTACTGGTATGAGAAACAACAGCAATACATGGTTAGGCGCTCCAGCCGCCGCGATATGACCATAGCAGTTGAGAACGACGTAAAACCCCAATAAACTAAAGCAAAACTAATACTTAACATGCCAGTCTTTCGGATGAGAATTTAAAAAGCTCAATCCAATTCTTTGTGCAATACATCTGCGGCTTTGTTGTACTTTAAGAAATACCACAGACGATACGTAAAAAGATAAAATGATACATGAATAAATCAGAAGCAATTAAAGATAGTTTACAGATCGTATGTTCTTTTCCTTTACATGCCTCTCTAGACAAACAAAATCATTGTTGCGATGAAACAGCCAAGTATGGCTCGACTACTCGCTACATGCATTATTCATATGAGCCAAGATCTGGAAAAAGCTCCTTTATGGCTTATATATGATCGAATAAAGGTACAGATAAGAGCGGATGAGCACAATGCTTTTTCAAACGTGAAACCATTGGTTTTCATACCCTAAATTTTGGGTACTGATTCGAAATGTCTTCCTGAGACTAGTAAAATAAATACTAGTAGATCTTCATGTACAACTCTGCGTTTGGTTTTGAAAAAAAAAGCAATAATAATAATGACGGTGATGAACACATGTTGATATCAAATGTAATAAGGGGCCATTTTTCTAGACCCCAGCTTATTTACTTTTTAACAATTGTTAATTAAAATATTTTTATACGCCCGAAGGGTCGTATTATGTTATGGCCCCACTCGTCTGTTTGTCCGACCGTCCGTCCGTCCGTCCGTTAGCAATTTCTTGTGTGCGCAACTCCTACATTTTTGATCGGAATTCGATCAAACTTGCCACAATGAATCTCCATGGTGCCTAGTTGTGCATGCCGCTTACGGAATTCAATTTAAAACTCTTTTCGTTCTTGAATCATCTGCCCCCGAATTTAAAAAAAATGCCTATTTTCTTGTGTGCGCAACTCCTCCTACAGTTTTAATCAGAATTTAATCAAACTTGCCACAATGACTCTCCATGGTGTCTAGTTGTGTACACTGCTTACGGAATTTAGATAACTATTTTCGTTATTGAATTATCTGCCCTTGAATTTTAGAAAAAAATGCCCATTTTCTCAAAAATGCCTATTTTCTCCTTTGCGCAACTAATACAGTTTCAACCAGAATTTAACCAAACTAGCCACAATGAATCTCTATGATGTCTTGTTGTGCAAACAAATTTTTGATAACTTTTCATGTTTGAATTATCTGCCCTTGAATTGAAAAAATAGCCAATTTTACTGACAAGCCCCTCTCGGGTGTATATGCGCCGTTCTGCGAAGCTCTTGTTTACAAAATGTATCTCAGAAATCAATCGATTTCAATTAATTTCTAGAATTCACATTTCCAGGGCTTTGTTACATTTGATTACCATCAAAATAATTGACATATAAACTTTGTAAAGTGATCTTTTTTCTCATAAACCGAACGATGTATAATTGGTCAGGGATCCACAAAAAAGGCTCTTATAATATAGCATTTAGAACTGTCATTTCCAGAGAAGCCTGTGTTTGAGTTCAGATTGATCGGGACCAATGTTATTCTCTTGCAAATGCAAAAGGTCACGAAGAAGGTATATTAGAGAACAACATGGATCTTAATCTGACTGTGTATATATGCAAAGGCTGGTCTGGATCCAAGTTTGTCTCACATGCCATAACTATGTACCCTTTAGATCCTGGTTCAAAAATAGATTTCCGACTTTTCTAAAAGGCATTATTTTGAAACTTTACACATGTGTAACGGACCACAACCCAGCACGTGGTCTCATGACCATATTTATCAAGAATAGGGCGGCATATTAGGCCCCTTACATATATAGAATAATGTTGTCTTCTTGCAAATGATTATATCTTTATCGGCACGTAAAATCGTGTGTTGTGTTTGTGAAACACAAATGTCATCGAAAAGGCCAATGTTAAGTTTTTGGATAGACAGACGGACGGACATACAGACAGATGGACACGAGAAAAATAATATGTCCCGATCTTTCGATACGGGGCATAAAATGCATTTCAATCAAATTTCACAAGAATTACTCGTTCGTGACTGTTTCTCAGATTCTTTCAAATGATTTTTATTGAATCAAAACGTCATAAGTTATCGGTTTTTACTGGAATTAGGCCTAAGATTCCCTATCATGATGATTCGTTTTAATATTAGATGATAATTACTGCGATAAAAACAAGAGGTTTGAATCTTTGATTCCCTTGTTAACAATATCTCAGTCGATGAACTGTTCTGATCACTGGATGTCTCGTATCCTTACAACGTCGTCTAATAGTATGGAAACTTGACTTGGTCATTTGGTTACGTACTATCAAAGTTTTTCATTGTTCTCTTTTAGGGCCTATTGCACAAAAAGAGTTAATAGCAAGCCCTGGATTATGCAATGTATTTATCAACAGATTAGAATTTAGATCAGACTTATTTCATATCGTTTGTCGAGAAAGGGTTAATACTTTTCGGTTTACTGCTTGAGCAACACAGTAGGTTCCTTTGGGACAAAGTAGCCTATACCACGACTTACCAACCGTAGATATTGTGCGTCTCGCAGTCGCTTAAGTAAATCCAGTTTGTTTTTGTTTCACTCTTTACGAATGTTATTCTAATGAATAAGGTAAGAATTTACTTTGATATATTTCTATCTAATCGGAGAAACCCTAGGATCTTTACGTTATCACCCGCTAAATTCACTTTAGCCGGACCTACTTTTTATCGTCATTCGGACTCTTTAACCGCATCACACACCATTCTTGAGAAATGTTTTTATATAACATTTCGATTAATCAATCTCTATGTACACATTAGTTGTTCGTTATTGTGAATGCAACTGCGTTTGGATGTATCATTAATTTTTTATAAATTATTTTTTGTAAATAAGAGTTTTGTAAAATTCTATTTATACAGGGTGTCCCAAAATATGTGTCCCCATTTTAAACATATATAAAATTGACAAATGTTGTCACTGAGTAAAATTAGTTACATAGGTAAAGAATGAGTGTAATGAAAAGAACTTGTTCGATTCATGGAATGAATGATACAATAGGGCCAAAAGTACCAAATTTGCCGGATATAGCCGGGATTTGATGCCCACCAAAACCGTTCCAACGATTTTCTTGAAACCCCTCAACAATTCTTGTGGCAATCTCCATCTAGGTCTCTACGTTGTCCTTATTTCTGCGAAAATTCATTTTCTCAAAATATTTAAGTCGCAAAGTGCAGAACGCAACTGCACCTATTACCGGACTTGTAATAGCAACCGGATCCTGGATACGTAAACAATCGGGTTTGCAGGCCTTGTCAGTCAAAGAATGGCCGTGAAATCTGTTTTATGCATATATTTTGTCAAAATAAATAATTGCATTTCTTTTCTGACAGCAGGGATGGAATTTAATTGCAAAAAAGCTATTAAGAACGATCGCTATGCTTGCGTGGTGGCGCTTAATGCCATCCGTTTGCGTCACAAACTGTACCGCCCCCTGATATCATGAATCGTCACGTTGTTGAACCGTTACTTAAACTAGGACCCTAAATACTATCCCAAATCCTATTTTTGCCTTTTTTTGTGATTGGCTGTGGAGAAAATGTATCTCAGATGTACAAAAAATCAACAAAACAAAATCATGAAACGGCTCAATTTTGTCTGACAAAAAGCTATTGGTTGTACTTGATTGGTCATACTCTGTTTTCATTCCGAAATGTGCAGTCAAATTAAGTGCGTTTGGACGTAAAATAAGATAATTATCGCAGAGTGTCCTATCGTAAAATGTCCAAAACATGTAAAATATGTTTGTTTAGCTTCTTTAGAAAAATTCTGGTGTCTTTTCCGTTGTAGCCTAATTATTCCGAGTCTATTTAGTAGCACAATCAAGTCCTCCACCAAAATGACAGCCCGAATTGTTTTTGGATTGTTTTGGTTGGAAAATGATATTTTTACGCTGGGATTAATGTGGATTAGGTTTGACATTTTGGTAGAACTTCTCTAATGTGAATTGTATCGATTAATCGTCAGTGCCAGTGTCAGTGGTGTGAATGATTATTTGTGAAAAGTCATTATTTTTTGTCTCCAAGTTCAATGGATTTTGCAGCATAGATCTGACAAGTTACATTTATATCATATGAATAGATTATCACCTCAGAATATCGGATAGATTATCTAAATGGACATAGGATTAAAGAAGGTAAGTCATGTACTAATGTTGCATAGTTAGAATAGTTAGATGTTTTATTTGTATTCTATGATGGAGATAATAGAGAGTCCCCCCCCCCCTCCCCCTCCAAAAAAAAAAAAGAGGAGAGAACACGAACCTTCCCCCATTTTGTGTTTGTTAAGTCTGTCTTTTATTCAGATACATGTATCATCAGCTAACGCAAGGGCAGATCCAACTTTTTTCCAGGGGTTCGGCTTTCTTCAGTGAGATCCGTTTTATGTAAAATTCAATTTAAATAGTTTGGATATATAGAATCCTTTGACTCTTTAAGCATAACATTTTGTTAGTATGCAGCGGCGGATCCAGGATTTCCATGGGTGACCGTGGGGTGGTTCGTTTGTACAAAAAGTGGAGCTCGTTTTACAAACTGTACACAATTTTGACTGAATGTTTTAATGAAAATGAAATAATCAGGCTCCATACGGGGATTTGTTTGACCCCCAAGTCCAACCCCTTTAGAGCTGGCACTGTCATGGAAATTTGTAAAGACCTCTAAAAAAGCGGGGGTTCGGGGGCAGCAGCCCCCGACGTAATACTAACCCTATCCCAGGACCCAGACAAGACCTGGTTTTGACATCCCTACTAGATATGGCTTGGGAAAACATTGAGACTAAAGAAGAAACTGGTGATAACAGCAGATTCTCCTTTTGTCTCAGCATTTTCTGTGCTGAATTTACACAAATCCTGTGTTTATCCACAACCATTTTGTCGTCTGCGGCAGCTTTGAAGTTGGACCACCCTAAAATTTTGTTGTTTTGGAAAGGGTTAACAAGGATATCAAACTTTCACAAAGTACTCCTTTCACACTGCTAATTATAAATAAATAGTTGAACAAGAAAGGGTAATAACTAAGAAAAAATAAGATATATCTATAGGTATGTTAGAGTATCTGAATTACAATTCTTGTACACAGATCTCTATTACTATAAAAAGAATGTAACTGACAAATTCGAGTTGATCAGACATAAGGTGACAGTTAAACGCTCTCGATTAAAAAGTCCAGATGTCGGATGGCATGTGTGATCCCATAACATATATCTCTTCGATGTGTCTACATAAATAGAGGTTTAAATGAAATTTAAAAATCTTCTTCACCATTTCCTAATCAAAGAAAAATAATGTCAACAACGTGTATACGTCGGCATTATCTTTGACACTAAACTTTCCTTTCACAATCACATCAGTAGTAAGGTCAACACGGCAAACAGAAATCTTGGACTCATACACAAATCCTTTACATTTATGGATAAAAAAAATGTTTTTACTTCTATATAAGTCAATGGTTCGTCCTCATCTCGAGTACGGCTCTGTAATATGGAGTCCTAAATTCAAAAAAGATTCAATTCTACTGGAAAATGTTCAAAGACGAGCCACTAGAATGGTAAAGGAATTAAAAAACAAGTCCTATACTGAAAGACTCAAAGCACTTGGCCTACCATCATTGGAGTATAGAAGAGAAAGAGCTGACTTGATCCAGATCTACAGACTTATAAACAAAATAGACAAGACGGACAAACCGATTATTGCATTAAGAGAGGAAAGTGTGACCAGGGGTAACAGTCTAAAATTGTTCCAACCAAGGCCCAGGACTGACTGTAGGAAGAACTGCTTCAGTGTCAGAGCTATAAAAAACTGGAACAACCTACCAAATGAAGTAGTATTAGCACCATCCCTCAACACATTCAAATCTAGACTTAATAAGCAATGGAAAACAAACATAAAATTTGAACCGAAATGCTACAAGAGTAACTGAACCCTGAAAAATAAAAATATATATATAGATTAATAACATAAATAATATAATACAAACAAGCAAAATATTAAGGTCTTTTTTTTCTATACTTAGTTCATCTATAACCTTAAAGTTACAAACTCAGAGAAGGAAAAACTATACAATGAACAAATATAATGGCAATTAATACGTACAAAAGTAATACAAATAAATAAAGTAAATTAAAACCATAACTTGAAATCTGGTAAGGACAAGAAAGTGATGGACGGCCATATTTCTTGTCCAAGCCTTATATCAAAAAAGAACAAACAACATTTAAGTATATTAAAGTATATATTGTAGCAAATACATAATATATAAGCAGAAAAAGAAGCATAAATCATAATTTATATTAACCGAATATTCAGTGGAAATAAAAGTGCAGAATACAACAAATCAATAAGCTAATTTTAAAATCTATGAAACTAGATACAGTGACAATGAGACAAATAGAGGCTTTTTTCAAATACTCAGAAAGAAAATAAGAATAATAATGGTAAACAAATAAAGTAAAACAACAAAATAACATTTAAGTAAAATAACAAAAAAAATATAACAGCAAAGAAAATTTATGAGAGACAAAGAAAAATATTAACCTAAGAAATATTTCGTTATTAAGGACACTGGAAAAGGACAAGAAAGCGATGGACTGCCATATGTCTTGTCCTAACCAGAAAAGAAGGAAGGAGAGGAAGAGAGGGGAAAAAGAAAAAAGAAAAAAAAAGATTTTTTTTTTTTTTTTTTTTTTCTTTTTTTTTTAAATAAGGAAATAGAATCTTGTTCTAATAGTTGACCATGAATAAATAAGTAGGCTACAGGGCATATAACTAAACATCTAAAATAGGTAAAAATAGGGTAAAAAATAGGGATCTTTTAACTATAAATATATTTTTATTGTAAATAACATAATATAATTTTTTAAATCATTCAATGTGCACCACAGATTAAAATAATTGTATGTAAATGCAAATAACAAGTTTGAAACTTAATTGCAATGAAATGTGTTGAGATTGATGATTCAATTAGCAAGTGTGTTTGCAATTTAACAAAAGTATTAAGAAAAAAAAATGTAAATGTAAAAAGTTTACACAAAGTAAAAAAATAACACTCGTGAAGTGAATAAACGTGTATAGATATGTGTGAACTGTGAAGATAGTGAGATTGTGTAAATATTTTGTGAAAACCGGAAGTCCAAAAACACAAATGGACTACCAACTATTTAACTGGGAAAACAGACTGATAATGGGCCTAAGAAGCATATGATGCTTATGGGATCCACTCTAGTGGATCGCATCCGGCCTCTACGACTGTATGAACTGTATGTATGTGAAACACAAATGCTAAAAGTTTGCAACAGATTATGAGATGAGAGGGAGTGAAGACATTGTATTTGGAATATTATTTGAAATCCAAACCCTATGACATGTTGTTGTCGGTACTCATTTGAATCGTCTTGTTGTGATGATTCCATTGATATTGAAGAATACTCACAACACAGGATAACTCTTTACCAAACAGCAAAATTCTAGATTAATCCAAATTCAGAGATGATGCAGACAATTTAAACTGAAAGAAATTTTAGATCTATATTGTTTTTGTCTTTTTATGTAGAAAATATTGTGGGAAATGAAGAAATTTGACAAAAGTAATCAATTGTCTCTCCCCATGAATGAATTGTTTAACCCATTTTCACATTAAGACTCTTTTTGGCACCCCAAAAGAAACATTGTGGAAAATGGAGTAATGAAGAAATTGCTTGTGACAAACAATTTCTTCATTTTCCACAATGTTTTGTACTAAAAAAGACAATGCAAATTTAAATTTTATTCACTTAAATTATTGTTAGGCCTAATTGTCAATAATTTGCAACATATTTGAATTTGATCAGTCAAATATATTATTTTGCTGTCGGGTAATTGACCAAACACCGACTGTCAATCAAAAACATCGATTAGCCAATGGACGGTCAGAAAAATGTCATGCCCCAATTGCTCTTAGTTGCACGTGTTATCGTATCGATTTATCAACTGACAATCAAAACAATCGACATGCCAATGGCAAAGAATTTTGTGCTATCAATAGACTAGGTTTACTTTATGTTTTGATAAACCGTCGGCGTTGTTATAAAATCTCGTAACTACAGCTTGATTTAAGTCGTAGTTACGAGATTTTATAACAACACATACAAGATACTATTTTGTTTGTCGGAATTTACGTCACGATTCACTGGATAAAATCGTTCCCTATTAACGATCACATCCCCATTGTTTGTCTTAAATTCTATGTTGGGCGGAGCGATCTGTCGATTTGCGTTTGGTCAATTGGTTAAGAAGCATCTGAATGGGATGAGCAACTGGTGGCTTTGGTTAGATGTTGTGTTTGTACTGGTGCAAGAAATGTCAGGAACTCATGGTAAGTTACACTGGTCAGCTTCATAAACAAAACTGGAAGTTGTTGATTGTGGTATTAAAATCCCAATCAGTCAATATTTCTGTGCCACAGTGGTGATGAGAGAAGTTTGAATTTGTTTGTACATGCATGCATAGTAAGCTGTGTGTGTATTTTGATTATTTATACAGTTGACTCTTGTTTTGTCAACATTGGTTAAGTCAAATTGCTGCTTATGTCAATGTGAAAATCTGGGCCTGTTGTTTTGAATAAAAAATGTGTCGAACTGTATATGTCTCAAGGTATTTGAAAGGCCCATTGACTTTGACATATCCATTGTTGACTGAAGTTACTCTTGAAAGCTGAGGTTCCAGATTTTTACAAACTCTTATAGCTCAATTGGCAGAGCAACTGGCATGATGCTTATTTTTTGGCGTGATCCAGCAGGATTCAGGTTCGAGTCCTGGTGGGAGTTTCTGGCAGCAATCTTGAGGTCAAAATGTTATAGCACGGTGCACCAAGCTTTTGTAATATGCAGTTGACACTTGTTATGTATGTCAAAGTCACATGGGATATGGAATTACCTTGAGATATCCAAAATTTGACACATTAGATTTTGACAAAAATTGACACTAGATCTATATCACAGGGATAATTTTGGGGTGAGATTTGTGCAAATTCTCTCATTTTTTCTGCAAGAAATCTCATTCAAATTTGCTAAATGGGAGAAAAATCTCACAGAAAAATGTAAAATAGAAAGAAATTTGGCAAATTCTCTCACTGAAAATTCATTTCTCTCATAAGTTTTGGTTGAATGAGACATTTTCTCTCATGCAATTTCAGAGCCAGAATTATCCCTGATATCATAATTGAAATATTGTTGACAAAGGAGAGAAATTGGCTGAATTGAGCAATTTATAATAAATCATCTTTTTCTACTACATTTCTTTGATGAAATGTTCTGTCTAAAATGTAAAAAATACTTTACTAAAATGAGAATTTCCTCTTTTTGAGCAATTTCTTCTTTTCCTATAATGGTATACTACATAATCGCTTGAAAACACTATGATCTTCAGTTCTCGGGTCTATTAATCAAGGTCTGATAGTGCCCATCCCCTTGTAAAGGCATCCATTTGCAAATCAGTGAAAGGATCATGAAATATTGAGAAAAAAGAAGAAATTACTGAAAAGTTCTCGGCTTTTTTTTCCTTTTCCATCAATGTTTAAATGCTATTACTAACATATAAATTTCCAACTTTTGAAATCAATTATTTTGTCGTCTGCAACTGATTTCAAATTGATCAACTCTAAAATCTCTCTGTTTGGGAAAGTGTTAAACCAAAGTATTGTGTATGCAGATTGACATGATTGAGCGTTACCTCTATTAGCATGGTAAAACTCAATCATGTCAATCTGCAATCATAATAACTCTAATTTAAATAAAATGATTATATTTCTATTTTCTTTATATTTATTTAATTTTCATGAAATTCATATTTTTCATTTTTTTTTGTCCGAAGCATCCTTTCCACCCTTAACTCACCGAATTAGATCGTAAAACGACCCATATTATGCCCATATAAAGTTTTGGGTCATTTTTTCTCCTTTTTATGCCCCCGTATCGAAAGATTGGGACATATTGTTTTACTTGAGTCTGTCTGTCTGTCTGTCTGTCCGTCTGTCCGTCCATCCGTTTACAATTTCTTTCAACATCTTCTCCTCCTAAACCATTGGACCAATTTTGACCAAACTTGACAAGAATCTTTCTTGTGTGACACTTTCCAAAACTTGTTCGTGAATTTTTGATTTGTCAAAAAATATGGGCTTGGCAGGGTGGGGCTTTTCAGACTTAGAGAAATCATAATAAAATTCTTTAAAAATCCACCATTGGGCCAATTTGAATCAAACTCTGTAGGAATGTGCCTTGAGTCACTCTTTTCAAAATTTGTTCACAAATTTTTACATTTGTCAAAAAATGTGGACGTGGCAGGGAGAAAGGGGCTTATCGAACTTAGAGAAATCATAAGAAAATTCTTTAAAAATCAACCATTGGGCCCAATTGAACTAGATTTTGCAGGAATTTTCCTTGAATCACTCTTTTCAAAATCGCTCAAAAATCTTTACATTTGTCAAAAAATGTGGGCGTGCCAGGGTGAAAGGGGCTTATCAGACTTCGAGAAATCATAAGAAAATTCTTTAAAAATCAACTTATGTGCCCAATTGAACCATACTTTGCAGTAATGTTCCTTGAGTCACTCTTTTCAATATTTGCTCACAAATCTTTACATTTGTTAAAAAATGTGGGCGTGGCAGGGTGGAAGGGGCTTTTCAGACTTGGAGAAATCATAAGAAAATTCTTTAAAAACAAACGGTTCGGCCAATTTTAATCAAACAAGCCAGGAAAGTCCCTTGAGTGACTCTTCTCAAAATTGTTCACAAATTTTTACATTTGTCAAAAAATGTGGGCGTGGCAGGGAGGAAGGGGCTTATCGGACTTGGAGAAATCATTAGAAAATTCTTTAAAAACAAACCGTTCGGCCAATTTTAATCAAACATGCCAGGAAAGTTCCTTGAGTGACTCTTCTCAAAATTGTTCACATCACGAATTTTTAGCTCCACTGGCCTTCAGGCCAGCGGGCTATTGTCATTGCGTTGTGTCCGTCGTGCGTGCGTGCGTGCGTGCGTGTGTGCGTCCGGTCGTCAACTTTTTCTTTAAAAATCTTCTCCTCAGAAACTACTTGATGGATTTCAATCAAACTTCACAGGAATGATCCTTAGGTGGTCCTCTATCAGATTCCTTCAATTAATTCTGATTGAACCGTAAAGTCTGGAGTTGTCTGCCCTTGAATTAAAAAAAACAGCTGTTTTCACTTGTTTTCACTCTAGCCACTACAAATATTGATCAATCAAAACAAAACTTGGTCAGAATGTTGGTGCTGATAAGATCTTGCCTGAGTGCAATTTTCAGCTTGATCTGAATATTACGTCTTGAGTTATGTGCCCTTGAAATTGGCAAAACTACCATTTTTGACCTTATTTTTACTCAAACAACCATAAATATCCACCAATCAACATAAAACTTTCACATTATCTTACTGACCATAAGATCTTGTGTTGGTGTAATTTTCAGCTTCATATGAATCTTAAATCATGATTTATCTGCCCTTGAATTTGACAAAATAGTTGTTTTCGACTTTGATTTTACACTCTTTACACCCACAAATATTGAATAATCAGGTCAAAACTAAACAAGATGTAGGTGAAGTTAGGATCTTGCTTTAGTGTGATTCTTAGCTAGATAGGAATATAAAATCATCAGTTATATGCCTTTCAATTTGACAAAATTGCTAATTGTGACTTTTTTTTTCACTCTAACAGCCAAACTCACTCTACTGTCTAATAAAGACTGTTGCAAAGCTTGGTAACTAATAGATTTTATATGAATGTATTTTCAGCTTTCTAGTTACTTTGTTATTGCTTTAAGAGCAACACGTATTGAAAAATCTAGTGAAAACTTGTACTTGATATTACAAGAAATTCAGGTTTGACAGCCATTTGCATTATTTTTGGAAAAGGGTTTTTCCCAGAATCTATTTTTAGCTCAAAATCTATTTTTAGAAATATGAAATATTTTGGAGTAATCAATGTTCTGTTAATTTAGATCTGCTGGGAAGAAGGAAAATTTTAATTGCTTGTGACATCCTAAGCTAGAATGTTCTCCCATTTCCTTTTATCCTTTCTCAAATGGCAAACATGTAATTTTACTTTCTTTGCTTCAAGAACTTCACATTTTGAACAGTTTAGTTTTGTTACTTTCTTTAAGCTCTATGAAACACAAGCATTGAACAATCTAATCAAAACTTGGATTAAATATTACATGAAATTCAGGCCTGTGGAGCGACTCAAGACCTTCAGGTCTTCTAGTTACATTTGTCAAAAAATGTGGGCGTGGCAGGAAGGAAGGGGCTTATCGGACTTGGAGAAATCATTAGAAAATTCTTTAAAAATCAACCAATAGGCCAATTCGAACCAGAACTGGATGGAAAGTTCCTTAAGTGACTCATTTCAAAATTGTATCTTGAATTTTTGATTTTATAAAAAGTATATATATATGGGTGTGGCAGTGTTGTGGAAATTTCATGCATTGAAAATTATACTTTACTGCAGGTTGTCACAGAGATACTTAGTTTTCTTCTAAACTGTTTGGCCTAGAACCTTGAAATTTGTTAATTCTACTGCTCTGATGTTATGCTGTTAGGAAAAAAATTAACCTGAATCAAATTGTAACTGTTCAGTGAATAGTTCCCCTATGTTGTGGGTTGACTGGGTTCCATATAAAAATGATAAAGAGGGCAGTGTCTGACAATCTTTTCTCAAATTAAAAGACAATCTTTTCTCAAATAATTATCCCTATGCTGTAGCTTCTCAGGGTCCCCCCCCCAAATGGGGGTTTTGCACCCCCAAGATTGAATCTTGCACCCCCAATTTTTGCAGGCAGCCTTCTATGTCTCATATAGAGGGGGTGCAAGTATGCTGTAAAATGACTGTTTTCACCCCAGATTTAAAAGTCAGTGGGAACCCAGGCTTCTGATCATAACAGAAAGAGTCCTTAGTTATATGCCTTTTCAATTGACTAAATTACCATTTTCGCTCATGTCACCTATGTTCAGGTGAGCGATGTAGGACCATCATGGTCCTCTTGTTTTAGTATAAAAGTGGGGAAGCATATCCAAGAATACTTTGTGACAAAAGCACCAAATTTGGCACAAATATTCCACAGAGTATATACCATTTTCAAAACAAATGGTATATATCATGAAAATCCAACATGCCTGACATTTTCTAGGATGGCCGCCATCTCCACAGAAAAAAAAATCAGAAAAAATACTTCTTTTCTAGATACAATCACCAACATTCGCACAGATGCTCCTCAAAGTATTCTATTTTTAAAATGTATGGTATCCACCATGAAAAAAACAACATGACTGCAATTTTCGAAGATGGCTGAGATCTCTAGTATAGGTAGTGAATATTGAGAAAACCCTTCTTTTAAAGATACAAGCACAGACTTTGGCACAATTGTTCCTCGGAGTAAACTATCCTCAAAACATATGGTACCCACTATGAAACACCAACATGGCTGCCCTTTTCCAGGATGGCCGCCTTCTCTATAGAAGAAAAAAATCGGAAAAATCCTTTGAAATACAATCACCAAATTTTGACAAACTTGTTTCAAAGTTTTTCAAAGGCTTTTTCCGATTTTTTTTTCTATAGAGATCGTGACCATCTTGGAAAATGGCAGCCGTGTTAATTTTTCATTATGGATACCATCTCTTTTGAAAATGGTATACTCTGAGGAACATGTGTACCAAATTTGGTGCATATCACAAGACAT
Organism: Fragum sueziense; assembly: GCA_963680895.1. Taxonomy (NCBI): domain Eukaryota; kingdom Metazoa; phylum Mollusca; class Bivalvia; order Cardiida; family Cardiidae; genus Fragum; species Fragum sueziense. Next base: position 2,950,955 of record OY804594.1, read on the forward strand.
GCATACAAATTTTCACGCATCTGGGGCTAAAAATAAGAAAGATAAACGACTTAGAATGACCCCTACTGTGTTCCAGTCCATCTTACCCCACCCACTTTATTTACCCATATCTCGGAAAATAAGCCGAAACCAGGTTTTTTACACATACAAATTAAAGATATTATGTAACCCTTTCAATCCACACAATTTAAAGAAAATCTATTTTTTGACCCCTTATTGCAACCCATCCTTTTATTCCACATGACGTTTTAAAAAATATGCCATTTTTAACTGTTTTGCCAAATGACGTCAACGACGTCATCTTTTTCATTTGACAAAGTTTCTTTTTCCAAGCTAAGATGATCAAATTGATCCTTTCAATTTTGTCTTCCATGGCCATTGTGGCTTAAATAGATGAAGTGAAAGTCTGAACATCATTAAATTTTAAAGGGGTGAAAATAATCACAAGAACTAGAGTTCGAAATGAGGAAAGATGTTGTTTCACTGAATTTAGATGCTGGCGCAAATGGTGCTGTAAAGGGGGATCGTTTTTGAAGAGACAAACGTTTTCTTAAATGACGTTGTTGAATATATTAGGAAAGTAACTATGGATGTTTTATATATCAAAAAACAAAACTTTATCATATCCCCTTCTTACCTATGTAACTGATTTTATCTGATAACGAAAGGTTGTCAATTTTATAGATGTTTAAACTTTGTCTCCGTTTAAAGCACCATTTGCACCACCATCCAAATTTTCAATGGAACAACATCTTTCCTCATTTCGAACTCTAGTTCTTGTGATTGTTTTCATCCCTTCAAAATTTAATGATGTTAAGACTTTCACTGCATCTATTTAAGCCACAATGGCCATGGAAGACAAAATTGAAAGGATCAATTTGATCATCTTAGCTTGGAAAAAGAAACTTTGTCAAATGAAAAAGATGACGTCATTGACATCATTTGGCAAAACAGTTAAAAATGACATGTTTTTTAAAACGTTATGTGGAATAAAATTTCAATGTAAATATAGATGTTCTATATATCAAACAAAACTTCATCATGTCCCCTTCATACCTATGTGACTAATTTTACTCAGTGACAACATTTGTGAATTTCATAGATTATTAAAATGGGGACACATATTTTGGGATACCGGTATATAGCTATGTTTACAAGAAGCCATTTTAGATATTGTAGACAAAATAATTGTTCATTCAAAAAATTCTTGGTTTGCAATAGATCTAGTGCAACCAATTATTTAATATACTTAGTCCCAAAAGAAACGATACATAACCTGAAATCATAACATTTCAAAAATTGCAAGCGTACGCATTTGGTCGAAATATACATTGTTGTACAAGTCGTCTAGCAAAGTAATGTCAGAATTTGAACCGTTTCCAATGACCCGTTCTTCAGGTACGTCAATTTTAATGATTTGCACGAGTTCCACTATACCCACACTCTCGGGTAAATGTACAGGTAAAGCAGTCGGCGTGTTATACAGGGCTTGTACCCAAACGATAGAAAAACATTAAACGTTAATGAAAAGTTGTGAAACGGAATGCCGAGATTAAATCAAAATCGGCGACTTTGAGCAATTGGAATGTTGGAATCTGGTTAACGTCACGTTGACGTCGCCGCTCAGTTTGGAGCGTCGCGCATTACGATAACGCGTCTGGCAGGACGATACAGAACACGCGGATCAGTTGATGATCGACCCCGTACAGGAAGGCCACGAGGGATTACAAGTGCCCAGGACCGTCACATAAGGACGTTACATTTACGTAACCGCTTCAGGTCGGCTCCATCAATTGCTGCTGTAACGCCTGCACCCGATTGTATAAAGTTTGGTTAGCGCTAACCAAATGGTTAAATCACCGTTTTGGTTAAATATTCCGATAACTCACCTAAACTCGATTGTATAAAAGTTTGGTTATTTTTTTAACCCAACAAATTCTAGTTAAATTTAACCCACCTCCGGTAGCTTGGTTAGCGATTTAACCAGACTATTTTTTGTTTTGGCCGCCATATTGGATTACCGCTTCAAAATTGAAAATGTGTTCGGGAAGCATTTAAGACGATTTCAGGGCTGATATTCGGCGAAAGATGTTATAAATGTGAATGGAAGTGTTCTGTGGTGCTAGAAATGGTGTAAACAAGACATTTAGTGCTGAAGGACCAAGTTCAGTGTTTCGCACCATCCAAGTTTCGCACCTCGACTGCCATTATTGAATCATAGGACTGACTGAGCTAAAATTCAATGGAAAGCGTGTAACCAGACGTCAGAATGGAAAATATGGAATTGAGGATTTATTATTGAAGCTCCCATGGGTGTAAACATTCTGCATCGATGATGTGTTTGTCTCGTAAGTTGTTTTTGCTCCCCCCCCCCCCCTCCCCCCCCCCCCCCTCTCAGATATTTTTTGCTCGTCGATTGAGCTAATATTTACTTATTCAACAGACAAAAACCTTTGTTTCAATGACACTTGTAAGAGCTAATAACGCATGTCAAAGGTTTATTCATTTGAACTATGATTGTGATTTGTGAGTCCTTTTAGCACCTCAGACAGTAAATGCATCTAGATCAGCCTGTGCCTTTGTGAAGTCTGATCAGGATCTATGCTGTCCTCTTCAAGCTCTTGTGGTTTGCTTTATTTTATGAACTGCTATTTGAGAACATCATGATTAATGAATCTTAATCATATTAAGTTTGCACAGGCTGATCTAGATCCATGTTCTCAAATGAATGAGATATTTTCAACCTTGAAAGTCAAATACAATTTATCGACTCAGGGATAAATATTAGCAGGGGCCCAGTCGCCCATGGCCCCTAGAATTTGGGCTGGGCCCCTGAATATCTAGAGAAAATGCCCATACCCTTAATGTTAAGAATCAAATTTTGCTATTCTGGGCCCCTAAGTTAAAATTGTAAGTCTTTATCCCTGCGACTGTTGCAAACCTTTTATACAGGGTTACAGGATGTAAGACATTTTTTTCTCTGACTGTTTTTTTTGTATTTTTTAGCTTTTAATCTAGCATAAGTTACACCAAAATATTGGTGTACAGTCAGTATCAGGGTCTAGTATTGGCATACAGAGATTAGAATTATATTAAAAAAATTGTTATGCCTTGCCGTTTTCCTTGTATCAGTGTTGCACAATTTTGACTCAATTTCTACATTTAAATGAGCCAGGATCTGGAAAAACGTCCCTTATAGCATTTGAGACAGCCAGGTTTCAAGATCATCCTGTGCCTAGGTACAGTCTGACTGGGATCCATGCTACTCTCATACAGTTGCTACAGGCCATGAAGAAGCTGTAAGACAACGACATGGATCCTGATCAGACTGTGCGTACGCACAGGCTGATCTGGATCTATGTTGGGCTCAAAAGCCTTAAGGGACGTTTTTCCAGATCCTGGCTCAAATAGAATAAATCAGGCTAAAGAGTGGGGTTCGTTTTAATTCCCCTGAACCGCCACTGGATCCGCCACTGGTTATCGGTTATTTTTTTGCATGTACATACATTATAAATGTAGCATACTTATCAGGGTTCTTCGCAGAATACTTTGAAGCCGTAGTGGCATTGGTAAACCTTGAAAATACATTGTGTTCATGCAAATAATTGTAAATAAAAACATAATGGGAAAAGAAGAAATTGCTCAATTTGAGCAATTTCTTCTTTTCCCATAATGTTTTATACAGAATTAGTACATTTTAGTTTGTAAAAATGCACCATTGATCAGTTTTTTACCTGAAATATCTCTAAAAATATGTCTCTCTTTTGTGACCATTTTAAAGAAATTAAGCTGTGGGGTACTTTTAAAGCTGTAGGGGCATTTCACTGAATTACATGAAGCTGTAGTGGGGCCGAAACAGCTTAATGGGCTGGGGAGAACACTGCTTATATATACATGTATAGCAATTTTCCCCAATTTTAACTTAATAAGTGATCATTCTTTCTTCTTTCAGGTGTGAAAGTTCAGAAATGGGGTAACAGAATGCTGAAAATACTAACAGAAAATAGTGGTTAAAAACTTTAAAAGTGATATTGATGAGAAGATCAAACATTTTGTGACTTACTACAAGTGGGGCTAGCTAGAAGAGGTGAAAGAACTCCAGAAACAAGAACGGAACAATTTGATGACTGAGCGCAAAATGTTTGTAACTGCCTATAGGCAGTTACAACCGTTTCACGCTAAGCCATTTAAATTCATTATTACAAATGAAATAGAAATTTTTATATATTCAAGTCATTGGTATAATGAAAGTAAATTTCAATCATGCTATTTTAAAATCCTTAATCCTTTCCACAAGAAGACCTGGTTTTAATGTCCTTAATAGAAAAGGCTTGAGAAAACATTGACTCAAAAGAAGAAAATGCTGGTAAGCAGAATTTGCTTCTTTTGTCACAATATTTTCTTAGCTCTGATGTTAACAAATTCTATTTCATTTTGTAGTCCTATCATTAACAGAAATTCTGTGGTCTGCAGATTTCTCTGAATTTGGACCACCATAAAAGTCATTTTAGATTGGGATAAGCCTTTCAGAAAAATATTAATAATGATATGAATAAACACTGCTCCAATTGGAAAAAATGCGCAAAACTTTAAATGTTATTCAAAGTAATTTGTGTGAGAAGCTGTCTAGAAAAATAAAAAAAAAAAATATTGATAGAAAGAATAAAATGCTGGACCTTAATTTTTTTTTTAATTCTCAAATGAGTAAACTTCTGCAGTCAACTAGATAGATTTTCATGATGTAACAGTTGTTTGAAAAATTGCAGAGAAATACTGAGGCAAAAGGAGAAAACATTGAGAAAAACAGAAAAGAATGAAAGAAATGTGTTCTGATATATTATATATTTTTCCTTGTTTCTTTGTGAAATATTAAATATAGTTAAACTAGTTCTGTGTTATTCTATCATTGAATAAATGAAAAGCATTTGCCACATTTTCTGCAAATCATTTCCAGAGAATAAATTTCTTTACTACCCATATTATAAATGGAAGCAATGAAGAAAAGGGAGAACTATGGATAACCACCACTTTCTCCCTTTCCTTTCTCTGTTTTCTACCTTTGTATTGCTTAAATTAATTTTGTCTTCTGCAACTTCTGAAAGTCATGGTGCAGTTGGAAGCGCATCAGACTCTAACTCATGAGGTCCTGTGTTTGATCCCCGGTCGCAGTAAATGTCCTTGCAGTCAAAAATTAACTCCCACCAATGGTTTGGTATCGTTAGCCTATGTGGGCGAGCTGGGGCTTGGTTAGGATGTTGTGGTAGTGCTGGTATGAGAAATGACAGGAATTCATGGTTAGGTTCTCCAGCTGCCATGATGTGACCCTAGCAGTTGAAAACTGATTTAAACCCAAATCAACCAATCAACTTCTTTAAATTTGGATCAGTCTGGCACTTTGTAGATCTACCTGTCATTTGGAAAAGGTTTGACAGTTTCCCAATCAATTATGCCTTTTTACACACCGAATAACAAAATCTTTGGAAAACATTGAGGCAAAAGAAGAGAATTCTGATAAACAGTTTTTACCCCTGTTGTCTCAATATTTTCTGAGCTTGAATGTACAAAAGTCCTATCTTTACCAATTCAAATTTGCATCTACAGAAGTTCAGAAGCTCCAAATTATTCCTTTTTTGGGTTAGAGTTAAACTTAAAGGATACAAATGTATCAGAAATGTTTCTCAAACTAGACCTGGTTTTGACGTCCCCAACAGACGAAGGCTTAGGAAGTATTAAGTTAACCCTTTCCTAAACAACAGATTTAGACTGTACCAATCTGAAAGCTGAACCAGACTGCAAAATGGATGTTATTAAAAAGAAAAAAACAATTTATGTATGATCTAGTACAGAAAATGCTGAGGCAAAATGAGAAATAGCTTGGTTTCAGCTGTTTCATCATTTGTCTCAATGTTTTCTCAAGCCTTTTCAAATAGTGATATCAAACCATGTCTTCAGGCTTTTTTGGGAAAGTAACATTTTTGAATTTGAGTCAGTCTAAAATTTTGCCATTTGGTAAAGGTTTCAAGCATATATACATAGGAAAATGCAGAAAGGAAAGAAAGGGATGCTTATGACGGACATCTCCCGAAAAAACGCTACATCCTTTCCAAACAACAAACTATCATGGTTAAAAAAGAAATGGTTAGATTGATCCAATTTTAAACCTGATGCTGACAACAACACAGATGAAATAATAAAGATAGGATTTCACTTTGTTTATATAGCGTCGTATATAGCACAGAAAATATAGAGGCAAATTTTTTTTAAAAAAATGCTCATTTATTATAAGCATTTTCATCCATTGCCTTTATGTTTCCCAAGGTCTGTCAGAGGGATAAAAACCAGGTATTGTTTGGAAAAGTGTTAAAACGTCAGAATCTACTATATTTGACAGAGATCTGTTGAATCAGCACTGCATCATATAGTGGTACAATTAAATGCATGCATTTGGAAGGTTTGTCTCGATCATCTTCATTATTTGTAAATATTGCGGGAAGCAAAGAAAATGCTGGTTATCAGCATAAATTTCGCATAATTTTCCTCAATGATGAATGGAGATCGTAGAGATCATAAAACGAGAGATTGTTTGGAAAAGACTTTATATCTAATTGGTGTCAGAAAAGAAAATATTGTGGTAGAGGAAAATGTCCTAAAGGTCTACCAACACTATTGCACCATCGTTCTAAATTGAAAAGCGGAATGAACTTCGAGAGAAAAGTGGCTGTCACTACCGCTATGCCGAGAATCTAAAAATAGAACAGACTCGTCAATACACATTTGCATACAGCGTGTACAGCTTATGTCTGCATGATATAAACCACAGTCGGAAGAGAAAAGACGGTTAACAGAATTTATAACTTTGAGTAGGCCTGTCGATATGCAGAATCTCGTAATCTAAACAAAACGCAAGAATTGGAAAACTGTGAGAAAGAGCGTAGATCGCTAGAATATTTTAAACCCTCTGTCATTTTTGAAATCCTCTATTGAATTCAGTTTACATTTTTAATCTCAATGACGCGTATTTGTTTTGCTATTTTGAAAGATATTCTTAAAATATTATCGCGAATTCCTCTCCTTGCAAGTTTTCACTGTCGGATGGTGCAAATAAGTTGACAATTTACGCGAAAAAAGGCAGGAATCGGAACTGGTGAGAACAGTGCATGACGGGAAAAAAGCAGCAGAATTTAGACTAGAAGGCTGACCGTTTTGGTTAAAAATTTAACCAGACTTAGCGAATTTAACCACTTGGTTAAATCGCTTTATACAAGCGGTTAACCATTTTGGTTAGTTAACCAAAATGGTTAGGATTTAACCGCTGGTTAGGCACTAACCAAAAGTTAACTTAACCAACGTTTATACAATCGGGTGCAGGTGGTTAAAGTTGACTTTTTGGTAATCAAATTTTCCCTAAGACATTTGAATTTAAGGTTATATGAGAATAAATTAAAATGTAATGTTTACAAAAAATTTACTCACAATCATATCTACACATGTATGTATCGTTTCTTTTGTGATTAAGTATATTAGCTTACAAAGACAACGGTAACGTGTATCTAGTTTTTGAATCATTTTGAATTTATGTCTCAAAGTAATTTGACATCCCACCTGACTTCACGACAACGTGTGTCTTCTGAAGAACTTATTGTCGCTTTTCAACAAAAACATCGTAACTGCAGCTTAAATTGTTTTAAGCTGCAGTTACGCTGTTTTTGTTGAAAATCAGCGTTGTGATACATGGTGTCTCTTTCCAGAAATCTTGATGTTACTGGATGTTTATAACCATGTACATTGCTGCTCAATTCCTTGTTGGACTGTCTACAGTGTTACTGTGCAATATGGTATGTTTACTGGCTCATACAAACAGTCTATATACAGGATTGTATCAACGTGATGATACACTGGGTGGGAAAAACTGTCCAGGTAGGTATACATTTGTATAACTATCTCCGTATTTATGCCCGTATCTATGAAAAAGAGGTGGAGGGATAATGCTTTTTACAAGAACTAAAATGATTATGTCGGGACATTTTGTTTTTATAAGATATTCTACCATAAATAAATACTTTACATCAATAATGTTGTCATATTTTCATTTTAATTGAATGTTCCTTCTGTTCTCGCTGATATTCTTATAGTGAGTAGACTTCTATATGTTTGATATCATGAACATCCCATACATTTGCTCTTTGGCTTAATGAATTTAGAACGTGGAAAAAACACCGGGGGCCTGAAATTATTTCTATTTTCACCGCTTCGTGTCGCATCATCTACGAGGTTACCATTTTAACTGTTTCCCAAACGATAAAAAAAATAGCATGGACCTGCATGAATGGGTTTGCAGATGGCAGAACTATTTTATTTTTTTATACACGAAATTTTAACAATGTCACTATGTTGTAAGCTATAGTCATAAGCCACTCCAATGTGGCGTCTATGGAGCAGCGTGAAAGAATATGTCCGCACTGTGGATATGAAGGCCTAAACACTATCGGGACAAGATATAGCCCATTAAGGGAATTATTGACGAAATATCAAGCTGCACCGTAGACGGCATGTTGGAGTGACTAAACAAAGGAGCTGTATGGATAAGGCGAGAAATCTCCCTAAAACGCTCAAATCGAAAAGTCTATTTTCAAAAAATGGACATTGATAATACTTTAATGCTTTACGGTTAGATGTATACTAATGGAAAAAAGTAACTGTGCATGCTTATTTTCTTATTCATTATGTAAATATACGACGTATTGACAAGAAACATCTCTCGCAATTGTCCATAAGAGACGCTTGTTAACGAAATGTCGAATGCCACCAACTGCACATGCACAGACGTTCGACGTTAACGTCCTTTTCGTTTGAGTGTTTTGTTGCACTGCGTTCTTCCTAAGCGAGATTGAAATTTGTTTTTATGGCGAAACTGTTGTTAACTTGTTTGTTGTTTAGAAAAACATGTAAAGTTGTTTAATTGAAAAGAAATCAACTCGTTACGTTTATCCAAAGATGCACGTTAATGCATGTTTGAGGCAGTAGCCCCCTAATGCCAAATCAATAGGTCACCAAGCGTTTTGGTTTGCACAGAAACATTATATAGGCACTTTTGAGACAATTTTAACAATTTAGAAACACACGCAACTTGCCACATTCGATACGTCGACGCGTGACGTCATTCCGACAAGTCAACCATAATCGGAACAACTACCGGTGAAATCGATTGTTGTCGGCAAAAGTTACAGCTAGGTTGATTCCAGAGTTAAGTTCTATCAGCAGAAGGCCTGTTAGAGATCGGTTAATGGAGCGCTAAATCCGTCTTAGACGTACTCCGATACGTCTAGTCTTGCTACGACGTCGTTGATGACACCGTTTACAGTGGCTTAGACAACATCTACCCTTTCGTAAAAATAGGTCGATTTAAACAAAGTACTGCTTATTGGCGCGCCTCCATTACATCTGCACAGTCCGATGTTCGAGCTCGCATTCATAAACGCGTTGGGGAACGCCATATGGCTTCATGCTTTATTTAACGTCAGTTCTTGACTAGTTTGCTCCGTTGTTGGTCAACATCTCAAGAAGAACCTTTAAAGAGCCGCTTGTGACAGTTTAGCTGTCTCATTGCTGCAGAGCATTATCTGTGTCAATAGTGTTCACACTTAAAAATGGCTTGTAAACTTGAATTTTACCCCTTATCCAATTTCCAGGCTTGTTACGGTGATAACGAGTGGGGTAGCAAACTGACACTCATTGAAATTTAAAGGTTAAACGTTCTTTTTCCAAAATTGTAAAATTTGATTCATTTAACTTATGTTTTTAAAATGTTATATAGAAAAGAAATGTGCACAGTTACTTTTTTCCGTTAGTATATATAAATCATATGAAAAACGATTGTATACAATTACAAACATTGGTCATGTAAAGATAACTCTTGGTTTTTGTACCTACCCTAAAATGTCATTTCTTTACACCACTGATAGTCATTTAACCAATATAAAACTTTCTGTAGTTTTGTTTGCAATATCTTTTCTGTAAATGCAAAGACAATTGGTATTGAAATCATTTGCCAGTTTTAGCTTTGTCCTTAAGGCGCATGCGTATCATTGAATCGAGTTTTAATGGGGATTTTTCCCGCCAAAAATAGGGTATATGGTATATAAGTACCAATTTTAGTTTAAAAGTATGTTCCACCTCGTGAACCAGGAAATCCTTTTTACAAAAGAAGCGTATGGTCAAGGTACACAACATTATGTCAATTCGAAGCTGGGTCAAGGGGGGGGGGGGGGACGATGTGGGCCAGCACAAGGAAAGTATAATATTATGTGTCTCTGTTTTTGGCGGGAAAGCACGCCTTTAAAGTTGTTTCAATAATGCGCATGCGTGATACGGATAAAACCAAAGCTGTAATATGAAGTCACTGGGGTTATTTGGTTTATGTATCTACCTAACAATAGAGCTTAATTTCCTTTCTCGATTTGCATTTTCTGAGAATTGATCCTGCAATCGGAACCTTTTAGGGAGATTTCCCATCTTAGAGGTCCTTTACCATACAGCTTAAAACGCATTGAATGTCTCGTATTCATTGATTCCAGAACATAACATATTGTTCCTACAGAAGAAGGTGAAGGCGATTGCGTGTGTGTCTGTCTGTCAGGAGACGCCGTCCTGTCAGATGTCTGTACACCAGGAGTCAACACGCACGTGTTTTGTGTGCCGGAGACAGTTTACTGGGGAAGATTATACAGAAATGACGGATCTTGGCGATACTACGGTCTGGCATAAAATAAGTGAGAATATCCTACTTATGCATGTCATATTTCTTCTAATTAAATCTACCGTTTAAAGAATCTATGCTATTTTTTAGAATTATACATAGCTATAACTCATGTTCTGTCGTTGTTTGTCGTTAATTCATTTACGTTTCTCAATTAGGCTCTCCCAAGAATAATCCACTAGGGCTATCGCCTTCATGAATTATCTAATTTACCGCCTAACTAAACGATAAACCACGATAGAACATGCTTTATTCCTAAATAATTAATTTTGCCATATCCAATAGAAAACACAACTTGCTTTATAATCGAAAAGTCATGCATTTTAAACGTTATATGACTTAAAATGCCATTATGTTTTGTCAAAATGCACCATTTGCCATTTGGTACCAAGGTCAATGTCATCTATAAAGAATATGACCGAGGCTGTGTCCTATTTATATTGTATATGTTTTATAAAAACTTTATTTTTTCAGATATACCGAAAACAGACCATATTGATTGTAAAAGGATACAGCTAGCCGATGCGGGGATGGAGGACGGTGTTTATAGGATATATCCAGTGGGCGGAAGTGAACGTCTAAACGTCATGTGTAATATGACGTCGGGGTTTGGCGGTTATACCGTAAGTTACGAAACGTAGTTGATTGGCGAATCGCCTCTGCATTTAAAGATATAGGTCAGTTAAGTTTCAATGTCGTAGAGGATTTATAGAGTTTTGCTAAATAAATGGTGTAATATTAGGGAAATACTAGGACCGTCTGTATGAATATCGCCACTTAAGGTAAGTTTGGACTCAGGGGTTACTTTTTATCCACCCAATGAATTTTTTTATTTGTACATATGTTGTAAAGTTACATTTCCTGAACAAAATATAAAAGAATCAGGGTAAGTTTCCTGACTCGTTTTCGTATCAGAGTCATCTGCCCTTGATTAGTAATGACCATTTTCACAAAATCCCCTTATGTTTTAAAGTCATACAGCAAGTTATTCTACATGGATAATTTCAAACGTTATATCAATTTAGAGACTTAACATATGCACAAATGTGCTGAAATAATTAAAAGAAATATTTTAAAACCATTTTCTGGAAAAAATTATTGGAAAGTTGAAAAATAACATTTTAGGGGGAAATTTTGAAACTTTTTTTCAATTCACCAAAAAATTACCCAATGAATATTTTTCGGTTTTGGATATTTTTAAGATAATGCAAAGAGCTATTTCTACACAAAAAATTAGCACACCTTTCCACGCAAAAAAAAAGATATTTGACTTTATCTTACCCCACCCACCCTCTTTTAGCCTAATTATGACAAAAATATCTATGTTTTCCAAAAAAAAAAAAAAAAAAAAAGAAAAAAAAAAATACAAATATTTCTGGCATATCTTTACATTTAGAACAATAAAATACTTCATTTTGACATTCACCATCACAAAAAAGGGGAATATTTCGCTTTAAAAATTTGATAAAAATTGTAGCATTGGCATTTGGTGCCGCAGAATAAACACAAAATTTGCAAGTCACATGGCCGCTCTTCAACTTTACCTTAATAGTCCGTGGGGGCTATAGCCCATGTGGGAATCATTGGGAAGCATTTCCAATAATCTTGCTTAATATTTAGATTCTTACATGAAAACAGACATAATGTTTGTTGAAGTTAGGGAAGCGCAAGTGTAGACTTATTTTCTTAATTTCCCTAGTTCCCTACGGTCAATGAGCAGCTCGTGCAGTTTAATCAATTTACACAACCTTTGTCGTGTATATTAACAAGATAACTTTAAAAATCATGTTAGATACATTAGATCACATTTCAATTTCACAATGTCGTCGTTGTAAATGCAAAACCTCGTATCTCTTTTTTTGGAAAATTTTAAAGGGGATGGAAAAATGTAGGCCTAATAACTTTTCCCAAACTGAAATGTTTTACTTGAAAGTTTAACATTTTGTTCACAAATAATGTGTCATCAATAATGGTCAGTAAAAATATCTCAAAACCAGTTGGAATAGCGAACAATTTTCGCGCCATCTTGTGCTAAAAATATATTTCTGATGGGAATACCCCCAACAACGTTTGCCGGGTACCAGTCTAATATTTTGTTTATCGGTCATGAATCGGAATTTTTTTTCGTAACAGCGTTAGCAAAAAAATATTATTTTTAAGCGAGATATTAGTCGATCATAGACAATGCAGGCGGGAGCTAAAACTAGGAAACATTGTGCATATGCAACATTGCTTCCAGAGACGGAGACAGACCAGAAATGACAAACGTTTTTTCTTGACATTCCTCATCAGCTTAACCAGAAAACATCGAAAAGTCTTAAAGTAAAGTAGCTATGATCATGAAACTTCTCGGGTAGATAGATCTCACCAAGCAGAAGTGCTACGTACAAGGAGCATAACTCTGCCTTGTTTATTTTGTGAGTTATTGCCCTCTATCGTAGTGAAAGCCTATGGGGGTATCAAATCACATTCCGCGACAAATTCTAGTTTTTTCTATATTAACCATTTGCCAAACAAGACCGATTTTGACGTCCCCCAACAGAAAATTATTGGGAAAACATTGAGGCAAAAGAAGAAAATGATGATCGACCAAATTGAAAAGGCCTGCTCAGCAGACAAAATGGGTGTGAATAACTTCTTTGGATATTTATGATCATTCTTCTCTTGTCTCAATATTTTCCCTGAGATAAAACACTAGAAGTATTCACATCCGTTTTGTCATCTGCAGACTTTTCAATTTTGCCCAAAATGACATTTTCTCGTTTTGGAAAGGGTAAACGAGTACGCACGAGCGGCCGACGAAGCCAAGGCAGGACCGTATGTGTAAACATTACTTGTCAACTGCTTATTTCATAGTTACCGATCTTAAAAAGTACACGACAGTGCAGCAACCTTCTTAACTCTGAATTAGAGTGTTTCTCAACAAATGATTACAGCAATCCAGCTCTTAAAACGTCATCTTCGGCAAGTTGAACGTGGAAAAACTTTGCGAGATTCACATCCATATTTGTACGATAAGAGATTCCCAATCTATTTTAAGACCAGTGAGGCGTGACGATGACGTATTTGTTTACACGAGAAAACCGAACCCTATTGTCTAAACTGGACACACAAGTTTGTACTTCGCAAAAATCGACATAATATTATGAGGTTTTGCATTTACACCGACGATGTGATATTCTTGGATAAGTCGCAATTTCTGTTACGAGTAATAAAATGGACGTGTATTATCTTTTAACCATAAAACTGTCGGGAAATGCATAACAACACTAGGGTAATTTACACTTATTTTGATGATCTGTAAAAGTAGCTGGTGTTTCAGAGTAGATTATTATTTTGTCATATCTATCTTTCATAGTTCCGAGAATAGATTGTCAAAATTGTGATTCAATCGAAAATCTGTAGTCTAAATTATGCATCTTAATTGTTTCAGGTGTTTCAACAAAGAAACATCGGTGATCTCGATTTTAACAGATCTTTCGCTGAATATGAGAGTGGGTTTGGATCAGTATTTAAAGACCATTGGCTCGGTAAGAATTATGTCTTCCATTTCAACATCATCTTAACCCATTACCGCACAAAGACTATTTTGACTCCCCACAAAATAATGGTCATGAAAAACATGATGGGAAATGAAGAAATTGCTTGTGACAAGCAATTTTGTTGTTTGGTAATGGGTTACGTGAAGATCCCATTAGATCAGCCAATAAAATAGAGCAGAAAAAGCAGAACTAAATTAAAAAAAGAAAATAAGATAAAGAAAATTAATGCAGTGAATTATAATAAAATTGAAATAAAACGAAACATAACGAACTATAACATTTCATCATTAAATGTATTTTGTTTCAAACTATATCCAGGTTTAACGTACATCCACCGTATGACTTTCGGGACAACGTCATCAGATATAATTCTGGTATTTCTAGACAAAACCGGCAAGAGACGTTACCAGAAGTTTGATGGATTCAGCGTTGACGGACCGCCCGGTTATGTCGTTAATATTGGAGAAATAATAGCTAGGACGGATCGAGGGGGTGAGTGACCGGGAGTCTATGGTATATCTTTAAAAAAAAATACCAAACAACATAAATCTGGACAGTTCCAACTTCACATCGCTGAAGACGGCAAAATAGATAATGATGAAGAAAGAATTTGTGTACAATACAGTGTAGAAAACATCGAGACAAAGGGAGAAAATGTTGATTTTTCAGCAATTCTCCTTTCCTTTCAATGTTTTTTCCCAAGCCTTTTCCAAAAAGTCATGAATAGGTCTAATATGCCATTGAATTTGACGAAATTGTCGTTTCGATTTTTTCACTCGAACAAGCAGAAATATTTACCAATCAAGGCAAAGCCTAAACGCAATTGTTAGTGGTCATAATATACTCAGAAGAAAAAAGTTTAGTCAGTATTTTTGATGGTCAATTATTCGGCCAAAATACAATATGTCAGTGTAGAATTTCACACAATATTTGTTCAATCGACGCATAACCAAAAACCTACTAGTAATGCTGCTGAATTTAAGTTTTTAGGTACGCGCTGAAAGAAATTCAAAATGCAACAGGTGCATTTCCTGCAGTTAAGGCGTAAGTCTTTTTTTTCTAAACAAATGTATGCAAACCAAAGACAATAGCCAAGATACAAAAAAACACAATGAAAACGATACCAGTCTATATAATTTTAGCACTATGGCTTACTCAATTTCGCCATAAATGACAATTTTAGAAGCCATCTACCTAGCCTATCATTCCTGGCAGTCTCCCACATTTTGAACTTGGCAAGCACTTACAGTTTGTAGCATTGAGGTAGTTGTTGTCAAAATTGGGCATATACACGAGATTTTGGTCAATGGTACCTCTGAAAAAGGCGTATCTGGAATTAATGTCTATCGTGATGTCACCAAGTTACGTCACGTCCCTGGGACACAAACATTGAAAATCGATCACATTGTAACACCCATTTGTTCAATAAAGGCATTTTGTCAAAAAAGTTTGGTTTTTTTACTTGCCTGGTCATTTACTAGGAATTTGTCTTTTCGAGCATTGGCTCAGCCAGATGTCGGCCATTGTTTGACAAACATTGAATTTCATTTATTTTTTCTAACTGTTTGTCTACAATTAATAACTTTGTAAGAGTGGTAAACCAGCTAGCCTACTGGTCCTGGTAAAACGATTTCTTCAAAACGCAGTATAATGCTATGAGCAACAGGTTGGTAGCATAAATCGCCATAATTTACCGCGAATTCCATTAAAATGGAGTTTTCTCACTCACAGTCAAGAGACTTTTATCCTACCAAGAAACAATACAAAGATCTTTTTTGTGTCAATTACCAGGAATTTAGAGTCTACAAAAAGTCACTACTGAAGCTGTGAATTTTCAATTTGACCCCATTTGGATTGAGTTGCTGTAAGGAATGTTTTAGTAAAACATGGATGCCAATGGAATTTACCGACTTGTTCTAAATTGGTTGAAGATTGTTATGAGTAAAAATTTTGGCTTTGTAAAATGTTTTTGACAAAATTATTGACCAAAAACTTTGTACTGACAAATTTTTTTCATCTCAGTATAATAGTGTAATGTTCAGCTTGATTAAATATCTCACACCCGAGATATAATTATGGCATTGAATTTGAGAAAATTTTCATGTTTCCCTTTGCTTTCAAAAGCAACACAAATATTGACAAATCGAAATAAAACATTGGACAAAATATCCATAATCTGGGTATCTCACACCCTGAGTTATGTGACCTTGGCAAGCCCGTAGTAAGCTATTTCATATGGTGTGTGTGTGTGGGGGGGCTAAAGCCCTTATCCTGAATATTGGGGGGCTAATTTGGATTTTCTCAAAATTTTCAGTGTAAAATTAAGAAAATTCGGCATTATTGGCCAACATGGGGCGGGGGGGGGGGGCTTAGCCCCCTAGCTCCCTGTTCCTACGGGCCTGCTTGGGGTTGACATCATTGAAGATTTCGACTTTGTTTTCTCTCTTACAGCTACACTCTCAAAGATGTGTACCATTGTTCTTCTCGTGTCATCTTTACTCGGGAGAGTGGTTTAGGACCATAATGACCCTCTTTGTTTATTCAAATACTCAGTTTCAATCAGTTCTTTTTGACGTGATGCATCGCACATATACAACGCTATCACTATTACATGTAAACCCATTACCACACAGTTACTCTTTTTGACTCCCCACAAGATAATGGATTTGGAAAACATTGTGGAAAATGAAGAAATTGCTTGTCACAAGCAATTTCTTCATTTCCCACAATATTTTCTTGACAAAAAGACAAAAATGTAAAAATCATTTAGTTTTAGTTATCATCTGCAACATCTTTGAATTTGGGTCTAATATTTTGTCGTCTGGTAATGGGTTAACCCTTTTATAAACGACAATTTTAGATACATTGTGTACCGGTCCAAATTGAAAGCATTTGTAAAATGCAAAATTAATGCTCATTCACGAAAAGAACCCGTTTATTATTGCATACCTGGAATGAAAAGGAAAGCAATATTGGTAATCAGCATTTTCTTCTTTTCGTGCAAGGTATTCTAAGCCCGTAATCTTGAATCGTCAAAACAATTCACTGTTTTGTAAATGAAAAACGTAAATGAGCTAATGGTCTTCTGTTTCAGTGTATGAGTACGACACGACCGATTCGTTCTACGACTCACTGGGACAGAGTTTCAGCACGTATGACCGGGACCAGGATAACGATACGGGTCTACACTGTGCGGCAGACCGGCATGGAGGATGGTGGTTTAGTCATTGTGGACCTCTCAACCCGAACGGTCAATACTCGATCCCCGGTACTAACATTGGCTGGCAGGGCATCGTCAACTATCCCTTCCAAGGGTTTGAATCACTCAAATCTACCAGTCTTATGTTCCGACCATAGACAAGAATATCGGAGTGGTCTTGATCGATTACACGCACGCATATCAACACCAATACAATTGCCACCACTACCAACAACACTCACACAAACTTGAAACACAAATAACAAGATACTTTTAACGAACGTTAGTGGCGTGCAATAGGATTAACTGAATCAACATACAAAGAATCTAATTAAATGTTGTTTTATATTTTTAGCGATTTTGTTGTCATATTGCATTTCCTTGTGTAGATTTTGTTCGCCGTAAAAGTTCATGCAGAAGACCAAGCTAATATTGAATCTATATCAAATGGATTGACTTGCAAGGTTTGTCTCTATTGGATGTACAACTGTCAAGAAGCTTTAATACAACAGCGGCCTGATTATAGTCCATGTACGATATCATAGCACATGTTTACAAATTTCACCCATGTAAACAATGGAAAAGGCATCCATACTCTCAATTTACATTTTGCATGTTTTGGTTCAAATCTTGCAGGTGTGATACACCTGCAAGATTTGAACCATCACATGCAAAATCACGGTGGTTTGGAGTTCGATATGCTGTTGTTTATACAGGGTTTTTTTGTAAACATGTATCATAATATCGTGACCGTGATTGGACTATACTTGGATATGTCTCGATAAACAAAACGGTAGTAGCCATTTCAAGACAACATATCTCTTTACTGGTACGAAATGAAAGTAATTTACGACGTTCAATCACGTTACACAACAATTGCAGATCTATCTTCAATAATTCTGTTTTATATGTAACCGATTTGTAAACAGGTTGAAACTGGGGCGGAAATACGCCAGGAATTTACTGGATGTGAGAAATCTTTTTTATAATTAGCAAATGAAATTATTGGCGACAAAGTAAAAATATGTTTGGTCATCAATAACTTTTTATCGGCAAATTGTTAAAACATCAACCATTCCATCACATTCCTGGCATTTTCACATTTTCTCTGTTTATAACGGAATTAAAAGTGGTTATTTCTGACGATAATGAATATCCTTTTTAAAAATGTAACTGAATAGGGTGGAAAGGCTTTTAGCAAATTTGATTTTGTAGCATTACTTGTCATCGTCTATGAAATATGTTTTCTCTATTGTTAAACTTAAAAGTAAGGATATAATATTTGTTTATTTATCCACAGCAACATTAGGTACTATATAGCTCGCTTCCTCTTCGTTCCCGTCACCGTGTTCCTCTGGCTCCTTTAAGGCAGCTCCTTCAATCGCTTCTTTCTTCTGTTTAACCTTTGGTTTAGGCAAATTAAAACTAGCTTTCACTTTTATTTCTTTCACATATTTGTCTGCTGCCCCGCTGTTCAGGTATAACAGTTCTGTACGAAGGGAACCAGTCTCTAATAAATCTTTTCCGTTTACTGCCGTTGTGAATTCTGGGAGGGGTAAGGCCGGAAGTTCTAAAAGCTTTCTGGTTCCGTCAATGGTTGAAGCGACAACCGTGTGATCTTTAATAATGTCAAACACTTTAAATACTCCTGTAAATCCACATGGTTTATTTGGCGGTTCTCCGATCAGCAGTTTTAAAACAAGCGGCTTCGTAAATACACCGGAAGCTACTAATTGTTTTAGAGTATGTGCGTACGCATCCTTTTCAGGTTTGGAAACCTTTGAGTTTTTCCCTTGTTTCATATTACGACTTTCGACTATGTAAAACTCACCTTCTACATCAAATGGTACTAACACATCAATCCCATGCTCAGACACACAAACTAAACAACGTAACAATTTTTTCTTGATCGCTCCTTTTTCTGCTGTGTATTTAACATAATCCTCGTACACACTGTGTATAAAGTAAACCCCGGGTGGGAAGTCTAACTTCTCATACATGATGTCTTTCTTGTTGAATGGATCCACGAGAGAGAAGCCGGGGACACGTTTTGAAGATAGAAACGAGACTGGCATGACTCGAGCCAGATTGGCAACGTTTAGTAATGGTACGTTGTCCCCGTCTAATATACGAAACCAACCTACAATAAAAAAACTTATCGTCTTGTTTGTTAGCTGCCGAGCCCGGATAGCTCAGTCGGTTACGTCGGAGTCTGTCAATCCAGGGGTCTCGAGTTCGAACCCCGGCTCGGCCAGTATCCATTCTGACATTTGACAAAAGTCATTTGTCTCTCACCAATGGGTGTGAATCATCTATGTGAGAGAGCAGCTGGAGGCTCGGTTTGGATATTGTGGTTGTACTGGTGCGAGAAATACCAGGAACCCACGGTTAGGTGCTCCAGCCGCCGCGATATGACCCTGGTAGTTGAAAACGGCGTAAAACCCCAATAAACTAAACTAAACTGTTTGTTAGCTGTAGTTACGAGGTTTTTGATGAAAAACGACGTTATAGTAATGTTATCGCATTACTGCTTTCCCAAACATCGAACTTATTTTTATCAGTTCAATATGGAAGGAGCTGCAGACTAAATGAATGAAAATGAATGATGGCCCATTCAAACTTCTATAAATCATAATCAAGTACATGTACATGTACATGTAATACATGTAATTCAACTTAAAAATTGAAACAATAGTAAAGAATATATAAAGGCCCGGTCACATTCGATTCCACGTCCTTATCACGTACGCCAACAGATCACGCCCAAAACTATACTGCACGAGTCATGTTATAGACATGCTTCGGCCGTGATGTGGACGTGGAAAAGTGTATGTGACCATACCTTAAAACTGACCATTTTTGGACGTGCTCCGGTTGTGATGTAGACGCGGAATAGTTTATGTGACCACGCCTTTAATCTTTTTGTAAAGTTCTTATAGTTCTTTCTAATTGAGGATGACCCGCCATTTCTTATTATACCTTTCAACTTACCATGATAATCCACAGGTAACACAATGATAGATCCGCCTTCTTTATACTGCACGCCATCTTTAGCGCCATTCACCGCCACCAGGCTCGAAATATTCCGTGCAATCACTTTAATTCCTTTCATCTCCTTATACAGTAATAATGGTTGGTGTAGCACCTGTCCCGGATCTTTCCTTTCCTCTCCTTTCTGACCCTTTGTGTTCATTCTCACTATTACAGGAAGTGACGTATCTTTGAGGAGACTTTGGAGACCCTCGGATCTGTCGCCCCAAATTAATGGTAATGGCCGACTTATTGAGAGCTGTTTGAAGTCTCTTCTAAAGTCACCTTTCGCCATGTCGCCGTCTTTACCTGAAATAAATTATGAGACGCAATTGATTTAATTCATGCAGACTAATTTGTTTAGTTCTTGTACAAATGTGCGACATATTAAATATCAAACATATCCACTATGTTGTAAGTTGATGGATGTAGGTATTACATTTCTCTTTTAAATTGGTACGAGTGTCAAGGTAAAATACTACAACACCTATCTACGGTGGGGATTGTGCATGATGGGATGGATAACGAATATGGAGTAACGGACAAAGGGGGTGTCTCACGAATAGGAAAAATAACATGGGAGTCTGCCCACGCTCGGAATTTAATGAAATTTGGCGTGAAGTTAGTACACTAGATAACGGTTCATATTCATGAAATGTTTCAAATCGCACATTCCAGAAAACAATTTTCTCGGAATTTTAAGTTTTCACCATGAAAAAAGAGGGTACCCTGATTAAAACAGTGTGCAAGCGTTCTGGTTGTTAGTTTCATCGCGTAATTTATTCTAAAAATAATGCCCAGTAGTCCGTGATCCTGTATGAAACAAAAATATATACAATTTTGTACAAAAAATTGTTTTATATCAACTGATGTAAGGGGGTAACCCAAAAATTCATTGTTTTTAAATATTTTAAGCAAATTCTGTTCAAAAATTTTCTTTGTTCCGGATTTTGTCAAGATTTGAAAATTATGTAAAAGTTGCGCACAAATATACTGATGATTATCGTGAAATATTGAGAAAAAATAAAACCGGTAAAATGTTGCTTTTGGAATTTCCCCCTGAATAGCGCACATTTCCAAGAATGGACAAAATTAAGATTTTTTTAAAAATGACTTTTTTCAAATGTTTTGTTTACTTTTTTGGTTGTTTTAGTTTACCTGAGGATAAATCAAGATGCAAGGCATTTTTTCGGTTATTTCCTGTCATCTGTCCGTGTGTCTGTCTGTCTGTTGGCATTTTCTCAAAACTTCTTTTTTCTCCCAATCTAATATGAAAATATTTTTGAAACTTGATAAAAAGTATCCTTGGGTTAAAAGAGTACAACTCTGTATGTTAGAATTTCTTTTTGTCATAAACTTTTGTTGCTGTGGCAGCATAAAAGGGGAAACATTTCATATAATAAAAATAAGCTCTTTTTGTAAAGCTTTACACAGCCATGAGATTTTAAATTTTGTATGTAAGTTTGCAAAGGGATAGACTTTAAAGTTGGTTACAATATTTTTGTCCAGGGTCACATTAGATCTTGTCCCAGGTGTACCTACTTTACAAAAAAGAGAGGAAATTTTCTATAAAAATCATTTTAAATTATTCAAGTCAGCCGTGATTCATGAAAGCTAACAGCAAGAGTTATTCATAGATCTTTTGAAACATGAGAAAGCCAATAAGAACAAGGTGTCAAACTGTCACAAAATACGCCCGTACCACTGCTTTATTTCAACAGGGGGAGCAGGTTGGTAAAAGTTTAAATGTCCTAGCTATTATACTTTTCGAGATATGCCCTTGACAAAAATGAAGTATGAAAAATAACAAAGGGCAATAACTAAAAAAATAGGCCAGGTAGAATTATGGTTCTTATGCACTGCACTCCCCTTTGATGAGATCTATACATCCATGAAGTTTCATGATCCTAGCTATTATACTTTCAGAGATATACTCCGGACAAGATTCAAGTATGAAAACAACAAAGGGCAATAACTCAAAAAATAAGCCAGGTAGAGTTATGGTTCTTGTGCACTCACTCCCCCTTGGTGAGATCTATACACCCATGAAGTATCATGATCCTAGCTATTATACTTTTAGAGATATACTCCGGACAAGATTCAAGTATGAAAAACAACAAAGGGCAACAATTCAAAAAATAGGCCAGGTAGAGTTATGATTCTTGTGCACTGCACTCCCACTTGGTGAGATCTATACACCCATGAAGTTTCATGATCCTAGCTATTATACTTTTAGAGATATACTCCGGGCAAGATTCAAGTATGAAAAACAACAAAGGGTAATAACTCAAAAAGTAAGCCAGGTAGAGTTATGATTCTTGTGCACTGCACTCCCCCTTGGTGAGATCTATGCACCCATGAAGTTTCATGATCCTAGCTATTATACTTTTAGAGATATACTCCGGACAAGATTCAAGTATGAAAAACAACAAAGGGCAATAACTCAAAAAATAGGCCAGGTAGAGTTATGGTTCTTGTGCACTGCACTCCCCCTTGGTGATATCTATACACACATGAAGTTTCATGATCCTAGCTATTATACTTTTAGAGATATACTCCGGACAAGATTCAAGTATGAAAAACAACAAAGGGTAATAACTCAAAAAATAGGCCAGGTAGAGTTATGGTTCTTGTGCACTGCACTCCCCCTTGGTGAGATCTATACACCCATGAAGTTTCATGATCCTAGCTATTATACTTTTAGAGATATACTCCGGACAAGATTCAAGTATGAAAAACAACAAAGGGCAATAACTCAAAAAATAAGCTAGGTAGAGTTATGGTTCTTGTGCACTGCACTCCCCCTAAGTGAGATCTATACACCCATGAAGTTTCATGATCCTAGCTATTATACTTTTAGAGATATACTCCGGACAAGATTCAAGTATGAAAAACTACAAAGGGCAATAACTCAAAAAATAAGCCAGGTAGAGTTATGGTTCTTGTGCACTGCACTCCGTAATGATGAGATGAATATAACTGCCGAGTTTAAAGTCAATCGAACTTAAGGTGACAGAGTTATGCTCCGGACAAAGAAGTGGACGCCGCCGGACGCCTGGACGCCCGAACGCCGGACATCACGGGTGATCCCATAATACGTCCCGTCTTCGACGGGCGTATAAAAAGCACCGATTTCTCTGATGGCATTTGACAATCGTGCAAAAGCGAAAATATTGCTGTAATGCATCAAGAACAGATAATCCATCTCCCATGTGACTATTAAGGGCTACTGATGGCTAAACAACAGGTTAATCATATGACATCATTGAAAAGTGTATATAGATTGTATATCAATACAGGTTAAACTATGGTCAGAAAAATAATTTGAGGAATAATTGCACCCTGTTTTATCCCAATAGGGCCACGTTTTGAAATAAACAAACACATTTTCAACTGTGTAACTGAAAAGATATAATGCTGTAACAGTATTTTACTGAATCATAAGGGGCCTTCCATACCATGTTAGTTCATTAGGGGCGCTCAGAGCAAAAATATTTAGTTATGTATTGGTTCCCCGGAAGGGCACCTTTTGATGCTTTACCGTACCGGTTCTAAGCGTCTTTTCAATTTCATAACATTTGGCTTGACATTTATTGCATGCCATAGTCTCACTAAAAATGGTGCATAGACAATGTGACCAAATAGTAAAGAAAACTTGCAATGTGTATATGTATGTCTATCTTGGCTTCCATACATGTAATTTTGTAAATAAAAGTAATATCTATATTAATTCTATGTTTTTTCCAATGAGTTTTTCGGGTATGAATATTGCTGTAGGTTTGTACTGTATGCTACAGTTGATTTTACTGAATATAGAAATGTTTTTAGGAGCACAATCAAATTTTTACTGAATACAAGTTTTGGACCAAAACATCACCTTCATCAATGATATGTATTATATGGCATTGTTACCGGTTTTGGATTTCTATATAATTTGGCTCAAAGTAAGAGGAAATATGTAGCATGTTTTTGTGATGATATGGAATCTTGACAAAGACTCCAACATACTTAACTTTTGAATTCAATTTTACTCTTTTCCAAAATTTTGCTGAAAAATATGCATTTTTTCATGATTAATTCAATAAAAAAAACATTCATAATAATTTCTTCAAATACCTTTCTGGTATGAATGTAATGCCTTGTGTGTCTCGGATCAAATTCAATTGACAGATCTTGAAAATACACAAAACTAAAGTTTTGGGACACATGAAAAAGGGGCCATGTTTCATGTCATAGTGGGAATTAGTCAAGGTGGCTTTTTGGAATCCAGTTTGGATTATCTAAGAAACTAAATGCATTTTCACAGCTTGTATATGATCCTTTATCACCATGCAGAATTAAAAGAAAATTCATGCGTGGGCAGATTTGAGACACCCCCTTTGCCTCGCTTCAGTTAAGAAATTGTGCAATAATTTTCTTTTTTCTGCTCCAATTTTCAAACGGTTTGTTGCATGTACCCCGCATTAGGGAGTTCGTTCCTCGGATATATGACTTGTTTGTAGAATCTTTGTACTTTGTCCAAAAATTGATCCCAACCGACCAGAAAAACGACAAAAAATTCAGGCCATTTTTTCTAGTCGGTTGGAATCGGTTTTTAAGAAAAGTAGGCTACAGGGAAGTTCCAGATAAATAGTACATCTGAGAAAAGGGCTCAGTAAGACGGAGTACATGCAACAAACCGTATGAAAATTGACGCAGAAATAAGAAAGTTATTGCACAATTTCTTACCTGAAGCGTGGTTAATTTGGCCGTAGTCGTTACCATTTCGCTTTCTGGTCGGTTGGGACAATATTTCGGAAAAAGTATCATGAGTTATCTAAATTGTCATACATCCGATGAAAGAGCTCGATAAGGCGGGGTACATGCAGCAAACCGCTTGAAAATTGATACAGAAATAACATTATTGCAAAATGTCTTACCTGAAGCGAGGCGAGTTGGCATCAAATTTTGTGCAAAAAATAGACTGAGTTTACCGTTATGTTTTGATAAACTGTCGGTGTTGTTATAACATCTCGTAACTACGGTTTGATTCAAGCCGTAGTTACGAGATTTTATAACAACACCAACGAAATACTATTTATTTGTCCGAAATTACGTCACGGTTTACTTGATAAGATCGTTCCCTATTGTCGGTAGTCGTTATCCATCCCATCATGCACAATCCCCACCGTGCTATCTTCCACGATGTTTCGTAGACGCAATCTTGGAATGACTGCAAATATCAACCGGACAACTTACGAAACCGTGATATCTTTTCCTAGCAGTAAGCATGCCGTAAAATGTGATAACGTTTTACATCAGCGCTTCTAATACTATTCTTTGTCGCTGTGTGACTCCTCTCCCGAGCAAAATCTGAATTTGACGTCCCTAACCGAACAAAAATCTTTGAAAACCACTTTTAAAATATGGAGAAATGTTGATACCCAGTGTATCACATCCTTCATGGGAGATTAACACATTTTAAAATTACCAAACAACAACATTTTAGCCTAGTCCAAACTGATAGGTGTTGCAGACGACAATTTACATTGAACAAAATTTAACATTTTTTGGTATTTCTTGGTAGAAAACATTGTGGGAAATGAAGAAATTGCTTGTCACAAGCAATTTCTTCATTTTCCACAATGTTTTCCAAAGCCTTTATTTTGCGGGGCGTCCAAAAGCGTCGATGTGAGGGAAAGGGTAAATTGTGATAATTTGGACATTTTCAACACCATTGAATCTATGTGACCAATCTGGAAGAGTCGGTAATAGATATTAAAAGTAAAAGTAAAAACAGCAATGTCAGACCAAAAAAGCGAACAACCTTCTGTTGGTTAACCTATGACCGGAAAATTGTACAAATATTGTAGCCTATTCCAAAGGCTGTTGGCACACAATCATACCAAATTATCAAAGCTTGCAAATAATGTCTAGTGGTTAATTTAGGTTATCCACCCCTAATGAGATTCACACAACGTCGGATTTTCGTGCGATGTCGTTGATATTCGTTACGTATACGAACCTATTCGGGTGAACGTGGTGGAACGTTCCACCACTAAATGTTTACGACGTCGCCCAAATATTTCCGACATCACTCTAATCTTATAAGGAGCAATGGCGGATCTAGGGGTGGGGTCAGTGGGTCATGACCCCCTGGTTTTGGCCGAAAATTGAATTTTGACTATATAACTTCTTATTAAATGCCATCATTTGGGCTTTGACCCCCCCCCCCCCCCCCCCTGGAAAAAAATCCTGGATCCGCCCTTGAGGAGTATGATACCTAATCTAATGAGGGAGTGTACTACCTTAAAAAGTGAAAGATCATATAAATGGACATCGAGTCGTGAGCCGCGACGAAAGGTTACGGTATATTCCAATACATGTAAATAGGGAGGAGTGTCTATTTTCCACTGAATAAAAGCGAACAATAACAAGTACTGCGTGCTGTCCGCGATGCCGCGTGAGTACAGTAGCTGTATCCAGATAGTACTTCGACGATTTATTACATGGAGACGGGTTCGAGTCACATATTTTTAAAATTCGAAATCCCTCTTCCCCCGTCAATTTAGACTCGCTGATCTTTGATCATTCACAGGTCGTTGTCTATCTATAGAGTATAATACTGAAGCAGTTAACCAGATATTCAATGAAATAAACTTGAAAAATGTAAACATTACCTTCCATTTTAAATTTCTACACAAATCAACCAAAAATCACACACCGTGAATGCAACTTTCAACCCATTTTTTATTCACAACAACATTGACAAATTCCCCATGTATGAGCGTAATGGCTACACACTAGTCACATTGAATTGAAAGCTAAGCCTCATCTTTTTACTTTACTCATCTTTGTGGATAACGAGTTTAGACACCCACATTTTGCAGAAAGCAAAGAACAAATTGTGCAGTCTGGTCATTGTTCTTCGCTTTATGCTATCATGTGTTTAATAGGTTAACAACATAAGGCGAGAAATATTTTCCCGGGTTATTTTATAGGGAAAATATACAGAGAAAGTCGTACACTCAATAGATGTTTAGGAAAGGGTATATTGCTATTTTTACCCGGGTTGAAAATGGGTATATCTTTTCACAATCTTTCTAAATGTAAATGTAATGTACCCCGATACTATCTTAAAAGGGGAGTCTGAATCGTACGAATTATGATGTGTGCATCCATGAAATTGTCACGAAAATGTGTTTACAAACTTTCTTTTTATAGACACGTAAGAAAGGAACGACATACAAATATACAGACAGACAGAACGATGATTTTAACAAGATATATAAATCTAGTCGAGGGATAGAGGCATGTTGACGGGAATCAGAGCTCGTACAAAACAGCAAAACCTGTCCCAAACAGCAAAATCTTGGACTGTTCCAATTTGAAAGGGGCTGCAGACGACAACATTAATGTAACTTTGAATATGAAAAATGTACAGTATAACATGGAAAACATTTGAGGCAAAATAAAAGGAGAAAATGCTGATCATCGGCATTTTCTTCTTTTGCCTCAAAATTTTCCTAAGTCTTTTCTGTTACGCACGTCTTGTTTGGGAGAGGACTAAAATAATATAGATACGAACGAATCTTGAAACATAGCCCTTATGACATAGGGAGTTTGTACAAAAGATCAGTCTGGGCAAATTGGCGTTCTGATCCCGACCCATGGTTGTATTCTTACAGTTGCTACGGGCAATGAAACAACACGGATCACCGCGGATGTTCAACAGACTGT
This sequence comes from Fragum sueziense, assembly GCA_963680895.1. Classification (NCBI taxonomy): domain Eukaryota; kingdom Metazoa; phylum Mollusca; class Bivalvia; order Cardiida; family Cardiidae; genus Fragum; species Fragum sueziense. The sequence continues at coordinate 2,979,201 of OY804594.1, forward strand.
GCGTAGGCGCAGGCTGATCGGGATCCATGTTGTTCCCAAATACCGCAAGAGACCATTTACCAGATTCAATCTCAATTTAAAAACGAGAAAAAAACTGAAATACCTACACGTATCCCGTTTTTAGTTTCAATCCGTCATCTTTGTTCATAAACACTCAATCTTATGTATCACTATCTTTTTAGATGAAAATTATTTACCGACCTTAATAAAAGCACATCATTTGAAATGCGAATCATTGGGTTGTGAGAAAAACCTAATATCTACGATTGAATATAAAATTTAGTTACGATGTTTTATCGGTAACTTATAGAATATCGATCCTTGATTTTCATAAATCAATCACAATTTCAAAGAATCTTATTGAAATCGTTTAATCGATAAATGTGGCGTTACAATAATTATATTTTTCAAAAGGCAAAAGCAAATACGTCGTGAAAAATAAAGTCCCTATTCTCACTTGTACGTATAACCCTTCACTAAACAACATGAAGTTCCTTCTGATTCGAATTAACCCATTCCTATACGTAGACGCTTTTTGACGCCAAGCAAGATAAAAAAAAAACTTTTGAAAACTATGTGGAAAATAAAGAAATTGCTTGTAACAAGATATTTCTTCATTTCCCACAAAGATTTCAATGCATAAACAACAAAAAATGAAAGATGATTTTCACTGAAAAGTGTCGTCTGTAACACATTTGAATTTAGACCAGTATATAAATCAAAGTGCTGAGAGCACTGTAATTGGACGTCTCTGATTGATTGAGCGGGATTGTACATGAACGAAAGATATTTTATTCATTCTTCTGTGTTTAATTCTATAAGATCGGTTTCGGACATACGAAATCGGCTTTAATACCAGAAAACCCTTCTCAGGCTTCAAATTGATTTGATTGTCGTTTCAAGAAAACTGATTTGTCGCTATGAATAATCACTATTAGTTTGATTACCAAATTCAATTAAGGCCATGCGATTAGCACTTTTGTCTTCTTGTTTCGGTTTACTATGAGTATTGTCGTCAGTTATACTTTTCATTGATTTTATAAAGTACGCTACAAAGCAATTTATTCAAAATGTAAGCCAACGCGCTACTACTCTCCATGCCGAGCTCTATTGATTAAACCATCAAATATGACCTCTGCAGTTTTCGGTACGCCAACAGCCTATTTGGTCGTCATAATCTAATTATAGCACACCATTTGAATTATCGAATCAAAATCATTCAGTTTTATCTTGCATGATCATTACGTATACATTACGTCGCTTCTATTTTTGGCTGAAGCCGGTAACATTTGAATTATCGAATCAAAATCTTTCAGTTTGATCTGGTTTGATTACGTATACATTACGTCGCTTCTATTTTTGGCAGAAGCTGGTAATTTGAAGCGTTAGCCAATCATTTCTTGTATCAGAAATTTCGATTGTTTATGAGTATATTGGCGACGATTGGATACCGAAATCCCGCCAAGGCCCCGAGATTAGACGTGAAACGACCCCGCGAGAACAGAGAGTATTCTATCGAAATGGAATGTAGGGAGAATACGCTCTGTTCGTAAGAGAGTAACGCGCTACATAAATGAAAGCCGCGATAGCTCACTTAGCAGAACACTCACCTTGTACTCTTTACACATGTTATATCCGGAAGGCCCTGGCTTCGAATTCTACTCAGACATTGTTCTTTTTAATCATCTTTTTTTATACGCCGCCGGAGGCGGACGAATATTGGCGTCATCTTCTCCGTCTGTCCGTCCGTCCATCCGTCCGTCTGTCCGTCCGTCCATCCGTCCGTCCATCCGTCCGTCCGTACGTCCGTCCACTTTTCTTGTCAACGCAACTCCTCCTAAGTTTCTGGCTGGATCTTCTTGAAACTTGGTCAATGTTATCACCTCAATTGGTAGATGTGCATGAAGGAAGGATTTTATGGTTCGTTGATTTTTGCCAGAGTTATGCCCCTTAAAAACTTAGTCTCTGGGGCTTATTGAAATTGCAGCCTTGTCAACGCAACTTCTCCTAAGTTTCTAGCTGGATCTTAATGAAACTTGGTCAATGTTATCACCTCAATTGGTAGATGTGCATGAAGGAAGAATTTTATGGTTCGTTGATTTTTGCCTGAGTTATGCCCCTTAAAAACTTAGTCTCTGGGGCTTATTGAAATTGCACATTGTCAACACAACTCCTCCTAAGTTTCTGGCTAGATCTTAATGACACTTGGTCAATCACCCCAATTGGTTGATTTGCATGAAGGAAGGATTTTATGGTTCATTGATTTTTTCTAGAGTTATGCCCCCTTAAAACTTAGTCTGTGGGGCTGATTGAAATTGCAGCCTTGTCAACACAACTTCTTCTAAGATTCTGACTGGATCCTTATGAAACTTGGTGGATGTTATTACCTTAATTGGTGGATGTGCATGAAGTAAGGATTTTATGGTTCATTGATTTTTGCCTGAGTTATGCCCCCTTCAATCTTAGTCTCTAGGGCTTAATGATATTTCAGTCTCGTGAACGCAATTCCTTCCAGGTTTTTGACTGGATATTTATAAAAACCTTTTTGTGAACACAACTTTTTACAGGTTTTTGTGTGAATATTTATAAATCCTTGTCAATGTCATTTTTTGTCTCAAGTTTTATAAGTGGCGACGTATATTGTGACCATGGCACTCTTGTTCGACTTCTATCTCCACCATCGTTGGCGAAAAAACGACCGCAGTGATTTAGAATCGATCTTAACACAAATTCAACGAAATAAAGTAATGAAACGCCGATCATTTGCATACAATTCCGCTCAATCAATGAGAGGCGTCTAAATATAGTGTTTAGAGTAAAAAAAGAAAAAATCACGGTAGCAGTTTTCCCTGGTTGTGGTTACAAAACAAATTCAATACATACTTTTCCTGAAACAAAATACCAGATGAATTGGAGCACCTAACCATGGATTCCTAATACAAGTACTACCGCAGCATCCTTACATCTAGACAGATGTGCATAAAAAGAAGAAATTTGGAACGTGCCGTCGGGAAAATGGCAGTGGAGTACAATAAGCAATTTAAATCTTCATATCATTATCAACGAAAATTTGAGAATAGCAATGTCCCTATCTGTAAACATATTCATACGATCATCCAGGTACCATCTGTTGCAGACCCATTGCTTCATCTTCTTAGCTCAATACACGTAAACGGGTCTCTTAAACGAAATAAATACAGATCGCTGTCACTTAGTCTTATACTAGTAATAATCATTGTTGTCATGATCATCGATCCGTATGTAAATAGGTCATGATACTGTCGAATATCAGTGATACAGATGCTGGAGAAAAAAAAACTCGTAAGAGCAACTATTTTTCTGAATAGGTGGATTTCACTAGTGTCTCATCTGAGGCTGTTCAGATGGAACCCCGATTTGTCATCGAGTCGAACCCGAGTTGCGAAATGAACTCACTCCCCGATAATCAATTTCAAAACCCTGGTTCCAAAGTACGTCTCGTGGAAACCCCGTTCCTTTAAATATGTCAAAGACTTAAACAACAATGATCAAAGAAAAGGAACCTATCATACACAATACGTGCATTAAATTGGGTAATTATTCTAAAATGTGTGTTTTCAGTAAACACATCAAGAAAAACAAACGTTTTACAGAAGAAATAATCCGAACTGGTTTTGAACCAACGGCGTTCCAAATTTCAAACTGAAAAAAGGTTGCGAGGTTAATCCTTTCCCGTTTGAGCTATCGCTGCTGCTGATGATATAGAGTGTCTGTTTACATTATAACCATAGTGTATGCATGTATCGCTTTCTAAAGATCTTACCCTTTACACAATAAATATTACGAAAGTCAAAAAACTACAAGAAAATGATTAAATCGAAAAAAGATCGTAAAGTTGGTTAAGACGTGGCATGAATTGAATCGGCCAATGAATCTTATAGTATTTGTTAGAGAACACATAGAAAGTAGGAAAAGATACGACAGTTTTCCTGTATGGTCGCAAAATCTATTTTGAATTTTGGTCAACTGGCAATTGAGTCTGAGAAAGGGTTTTTTGGTAATGAAAACCCATTTCGCTTGTCCAAAAGTGGTTATAAGAATTGTACGTCCTTTCGGACGTCCAATTAAAAAGCCGTCTGGTATTGGGTTATCTAATCTTCCCAAACCAGGGATTCTACCCCCACTTTGTTTCTTGTGAAGGAATGATAAAGATATAGCCTAGTACTTGATTTGACTAAAAATCTTAATTGAAGATCATTGTTTGAAATCCATTGCAGACGACAACTCATGATTGATGTCAAAAGTATGAAACGTCTATGTATAGGAAATACATATGCAAAATAAGAAGTTGCTGATTTTCACCAACTAGATCTACTCCTTTTCTGTCAATATTTTTCCAAACCACACCTTCTAAGAAACATCATCAATAAGGAAAGGATCACTGTGTAGGGTCGTCGTTTTTCTGCTCAGTTAACCAGACTGATCGAATAGAAAGATGGAGTTCAAAAAAAGTAACTTGATAATACTTCATTATCATATCAACAGGGGTCATCAAAAATAGTTGATTGACATTTTTTTTAACCAATTACTGCACAGTCACGCCTTTTGACTCCTTCATAAGAAAGGGCTTGGGAAAACATTGTGGAAAATGAAGAAATTGCTTGTCACAAGCAATTTCTTCATTTCCCATAATGTTTTCTAACCCAAAATGGAAAGATTTTTGATATTTTATCAACTTGATATCGACGTCTGCAATACATTTCAAATTGGAACAGTCCAAAAGTTTGCCGTCTGGTAATGGGTTAACGCGACGTGAAACTACATTCAGTCAACTATTAGGCGAGATTGGGGAGATGGGTGCAACTAACCATGTGTTCCCGAAATTTCTTGGACCAGTACAATCACAACGTCCAATCCGAACTAAGAGCTGCTCACACCGTATACCCTTTTATAGACTATTCCTTTGTGATTGATCCATTGATTTTGGAGAAAATCTGCTTTCGTCAGATGTCAGCAATGATCAATATGCCTACTTGCAATGTCAGTGTTCGAATCCCGATCACACTAACTTGATAGTCCCTGAAGTGGACGACTATGCGAAAACAAATTAGGGTTGATGTGTAGAAAAATGAATCCGTACGCATCTGAGACCAACTTAATTTCCGAACGGCTTGTGTCTTTACCCTGTCTGATCAGGGCCTATATTGCAGTACAACCGTTGCAATGGTTAAGCCTATGGATAAACTTTAACCCATCACCACACAGTGACTCTTTTTGACTCCCCACAAGATAATGGCTTTGAAAAACATAGTGGAAAATGAAGAAATTGCTTTTGAAAAGCAATTTCTTCATTTCCCACAATGTTTTCAACCCCAAAAGACAAAAAATGTTGAATTCCATTCACTTGGTATTGTCGTCTGCAACATCTTTGAGTTATGACTAGTCTAAAATTTGGCCGTCTGCATGCTGGTAATGGGTCAAAGAAAACAACACAGATCTTATTCAGAATGCGCGTTGGTCTTGAAGGACAAGCTTTTGTCAAGATACCGACTCTATTGAATTACAATAAAAATATTTTGAGCAATAAGAACTATTTACACTATGGTTAATCACGTGACTCAAAATTCAGAAAATCATCAAGATTTTTGTTAATACTTGACTAATTTGAATTTCGTTTGAAGCAGAGAAGGTTGGAAAAATGCCAGGAATATAGACAAGCTATCCCCATTCTTCTTGTAATAATGTGGGTGAGAGCTAAATCATGATGGATAATCACATGATACAACAATCTCAGAAAGTCTTCGTTAGATGGACGTGGTTGATTTTTGAACAATCAACTGATAGAAGAGCTATTGAAAATGGTTGATCTTCAAACACTTTTTATCAGCTGATCTTTCAAAAATCTACCATGTCCATCTAATGTGTGACGTTTGCCCACACCATCTGCTTCAAACCGAATTCATATTGGTCCCATATTAGCAAAATTATTGAATCTTTTTTCTGAAATTATTGTATCACGTGATTAGCAATCGTGATGTAGCTCCCACAGCGCTGTATTACAAGAAAAGGGGGATAACTCGTTTATATGACTGTGTCGACCATTCTTGGTTATTTCCCTTCATATGAGAGCCCTGGTTTTGAAATCATTCATCACATGGTTTTTAGGAGGCAGTAGGAATTTTAACATCCGTACAACCTAAATATGGAGGAAAATGGATATTTTATTGATATGAGCTCCAACCAAGCATGTAGATCTAGGCGCCAAGATGACACAGGGTTATTTCTCCTTAATAGAGCCGTTTAACTATTCCCAAATCTGTTTTGACGCAACAAGCCCAAAAGTATTTTCAAAGTAGGCTACTACTAACTAACAGATGAAGAAAAAAGCTTAAAAAATTCAGGTTGGTGGAGAGAGAATTTGTGTAAAATGAAGCTCAAGAGATATTGGGGCAACTGGAGAAAATGGTGGGTAGCCTATCAGCAGTTCCTTCTTTTGCCTCAAAGTTAACCAATTTTCTATTGAGATTCCAATACCAGGCCTCGGTTTCTCGAAAAAAAAACTTAGGTACGTTCTCGAGCTCAAATCTGAGCATCGTGCGCTAATCGCAAGAAATCTTCTCGTGAACTTCAATCGAATACCATTCAACGCTGGAGAGTATTCTTTTGAAGTTGAGCATATTCTCATGAGTATATACTTAAGTTTTTTCGAGAAACCGAGGCCAGGTCTTGTTTTGGAAAATGTTAAAAAGGGACATAGAGGATTATAGCTTACCGATTTTGTAAGCAAAACAAGTTTTAAAAGCTAAGTTCGTTTATATGTGCGTGTACGTCTATGTGACGCCATTAAAAAACTGGTAAACTTTGCAAAAGTTTCTTTTTTTTGGGGGGGGGGGGGGGGGGGTCAGTATAGAAGGACAAATGAGGAATTTCCATCCTTGTTCTTTAAAATTTCTTTAGTGAATGGCAATGAATTTTTTACTAAAAATAGACTGGGTTTCCTGTTATGTTTTGATAACTCGTCGGTGTTTTTATAAGATCTCGTAACTACGGCTTGAGTTACGAGACTTTATAACAACACCCACGAGATACTGTTTATTTGTCCGAAATTGCGTCACGTTTAACTGGATAAAATCGTTTCCTATTAAATTTTCCATAATTTTCCATATAATTTTGTTACGCACATTTTGATTCCCTTTGATCAACACGGGACCAGATTAGTGAGATTACCATTTCCACAATGTATAGTCCACTGTACGCACTAACTTCCGCTTGCGAGTAAGAAAACGAGTCAAAAGGGAGATTGAAGCCCGAAAAACAGGTAAATAGTTCATATTAGATTGAATCGAGTTGGATTTATCTCGTATTATGGTGGAAGGTATATGAAAAAATGTCATTCCTGGCGTATATCTACGGAAAGAACTCTATTTTCCGACGAAAATGCATTTGCTCATTTAATTTTCTCCAAATCGTCACTTTGATTGACTTCGAACAAAGATTTCAACCCTTAATATCTAGTATAAGAACAAATCCTTTTAATACATTGAAGAATATTCATCTATGCTCCCAAATATTACACGATACAGTGTGTTAAAACATCGGTTTAAAAAATATTAACTATAAAACTGTCACTGGTGTTGCCTGCTCTATGTACGGTTGCTTGCTACCTCATAGTACGGTTGCTTTCGAGCACAACCATAAATCATGTACGGTTGTTTGAGAGCAAAATGTAATTGTAATTTTGTATATTTTTCGTTTTGAACAACGACTGATGGTGACTTTAGTGTCTAAATTTGCATACCTTTAACTTTTTACATATGCAATGCATTGAAGTGTTTTAGGAGTGGGTTAATAACCCAAAGTTGTAAAATAAATGCAACGTTTTGTATTTATAAACATGTTTTATTTTGTTTACAAAATGATCCTCATAATATTAAATGATCTTTATTATACAAAATTTGCATTTTTTCGAAGTTAATTTCATGATGAATTTGGACTTAAATTGATATGGAAGACAGATTGTGCTATACAAACACGTGGTTAATATAACATTTCTTTTTTTTGTAGGTTGGGAATAAACATGGAAACATAATGCATCTATTGTGATTCGGAATCGAACCAGTTTTCTGAATAGATAGACCAAATGATTATTAAACATCCTGACCAAAACCTGAAAACCTGAAGACTATCAACAAAAAAGAGCTACTTGTGAAGTCATACTCATTTTATGCCCCTGTATTGAAAGATTGCGGGTATATTGTTTTACTCGTGTCTGTCTGTCCGTCTGTCCGTCCGTCTGTCTGTCCGAAAACTTAACACATGCCTTTTCTCCAAAAGTACTTGACATACAAAGCTCAAATTGGTATGCAACTTCCTTTCAATATTATCTATCTGTTGCATGCAATTTGACCTCCCTCAAGGTCACCTGTTAACCCTTATCACCCTTATCAACCCTTTACATGAAAATTTAACATTTTACAAAAATGGCTATTTCGGAGGCATTGGTGTTTCACAAACACATCTTGTTTTTTGTTGTTTTTTTAATTTGATACCAAACATTAATGGTCTAAAACTGGTTCATTTATTATTCATTATTGACCTTCATCTAAACAACTTTGTAACAGTTCAAGCTTGAATCCATTTGCATACTCAGGCGCCTTTAGATGCACCCTAAAATTGGAAAATATTGAGAAAAAGGAAGACAGCTGCTGATTACCTGTATTTCACTTTTCCTTCTATTACAAAGAACTTTTAATTTTGCTGTCTGATATATCCCCTTTGAATTTTGAACAGACCGTAATTCTGTTGTTTTGGGAAGGGATACATGTAAGTTTAATCATGGCTGTATTTTGATTGGCTTCCAAATTGTAATTTTGATTTTATTTGCTTTTCTCAACAGGCTTAACACAAACAAAAGTTTTGCTAAATTTTATACGTGCTATTTCATTTTAAGGTTTTCGACTGCCTTTTAGATTTGTACCATGCAATGGTTTCATTCTGTAGTAAGAACAAAGTTCCGTTGCCTTAATTCCACCTGGAAGCTCAAATGATCACATTCAAGACCATTTTGAAAACTCTAGATGCCCAGTTCCCTGTATCACTTATCACATTGGTACATCGTGCTATGGACCTTTGTTGTTATGATACAACATCCGTTTATGTCAAACAAATATAAATCACCAAATAGAACTCCGTACGGTCGAAGCTATGGAAAAAGACTACAGAGGGAAAATAATTCTGCGGTCATTGATCAGAGGTTATCTTTATTCGTGTTTGATCTTTGAAACATATTGGCTTTTTTGGCTGACACATGAGCATGAAGATTGAATGAATGGGGTTTACCGCCCTTTTTAAGTGTCTAAGTCTCTCAGCGGTACAGCCATAATTTTCTTTTCCGACCTACTTCTTCTTCATGAAAATTTTCGTCTAGCCCATCTATAACAAAAGATTCATCCATAATCTGAAACACAGTCAGTTACATAGATTTTTTGTCAAATAACATTTAAAAACATTCAACTGGTGTTCTATCTCAAAGCTGTTCTATTGAGACTACGAGGGGTGATCCAGAATTAGCGGTACTGACTTTATAACTTCAATACGAATCCATCGAAGTCAATCAAATTTTTACAGCATGAACTGTAATTTATCAATGCTCCATCGACGAAATATCATCAAAATCGGACTAAGAACAAAAAAGTTACGATAAAACTAGTTTTGTATATAACGCATAGGCGGGGCAGGTATTCACCGAACGTCACGACGTCGCAAGTTCGCAACGTTAAATAATGACGTTACTGCTCCACAGAGCCACATAGAGTTGCAATACGTTTACTGTGACGTTCAATTAATCCACCTAAAATATACATGTACCATTGCTTGTCGATTGTAGAAAACGCCCATAGAATGTTTAGAGCTAATTTACCAGGTCATTGAAACTGACATTTAACGATCTGGGACCATAATGGATTTCGGTTATTATCGCCGATGATCGGGTATTTACGGCACTCGGTTATTTCCGCGAAACGCACTTCGGAAAGATTCGATTTTGTTCTCACCTCGGTTTACTTTCTCGTAAATATCAATATATATCGGCCGTGTAAGCTATTTAAAGTGTATTTTTCTGCATAGATAGAGATAATTCTCTTATTTCGCGTTGTTAGTAGCATGAAAAATGCTTAAATATTATCGTTCTGAACACTCTGGCGATTAAACGTATATTAAACGTACATTCATTCCATTAGAATAGGAAAGACATGAAAAATACTTTTTCATGTTGTATTCTATAAATAGCAACAAAAAAGAAAGTGAAAGTACAGCGAAATAGGGAACGATTTAATCCAGTTAATCGTGACGTTATGTCGGACATACAATAGTAATTCGTTGGAGCTGTTATGAAATCTCGTAGCTACGGCTTAAATCAGGCCGTAGTTACGATATTTTATGACAACACTGACGGTTTATCAAAACATGACTTTAAACCCAGTCTATTTTTAGCACAAAATCCATTGCTATTCACATTAATTTTCCGTAGTTTGTTCAATTTCAACATTTCCTTTCATAGATAGTTTGATATTTTCAGTAATTTTGGGGTTATCAAGGCTTTAAACGGTAAATTTAGGCATCGACAGTGGTGACGAACAGAATTACGTCAACTATTTTTGATCGTAAAGTTACGAAAAAAACTTAGGAAATTCTAATCTTAGCTGCGAACATGTTTTGTAAAACACACTTACGCAAAAAAATTGAACTTCCGTTCAAATCTACGAAAATAATGTGCGTAATTTCGTTGATAAAACGAGGCCCAGATCACTGGTAGAATTAACAGAAAAACACTAAGAGACATGAAGAAATAACTGTTTCAATAGGCCCACAATTGTTATGAATTTACTGATTTGGTTATAAAGAGCAAAGTACTGTTATATCCTTCTCTTAACAAGTCTGGTTTTGACGTCCATTGTAGAAATAATTTGAGAAACCATTGAGAGAAAAGAAGAGGTTGTTGATTATCATCAATGTGTTATCATCAATATGTCCCTTTTCCTCAGTGATTTCTGTTCTTTTGGACTGGTACAGTTTTTTTGGGTTTTTTTTTTTTGGGGGGGGGGGGATGGGTTATGTATGCACCAATACACTTGATTGATTCAAGATCTATACGAATAAATGCTTAAGACCAGGATTTGATATAGTATCAATATTGCGTCTTCTGCCTTGATATTTTTTATTATAGTCCAGTCACAATATAATGACACATGTTTACAAATTTTACAGTAATCCTTAATACTTTTCAGTTCAACGTTGCATGTCTTGGTTCAAATCTTGAAGGTGTAAGGGACCTGCAAGATTCGAACCATCACATGCAAATTTACAGTAGTTATGACTTTGCTATTGCGTTTTTGCAAGGGTATATTTTGTAAAGATGTGCCATAATATCGTTAATTTAAGGACTATAGGTATGTAAAGACCCGGTAATCAAAGAAACATGTTCGTGTAAGATTAGCTTAATTTGATTAAAAAAGGCGTTCTTCTACAGTAGTACATGACACCAATTTCAACCCTCTTCCAGCCCATGAATCTTATATCACGGCGGGGAATCACCTGACATAATATTTTCGATATTTTACAACAATTCTGTCAAAAGATGACCGATTTGAAAAGAAGAATTTAAGCAGAGACAGTGGGTACACTCCATGACTTTGCTGAATGCCAAGGTTAATTTTTGAAAAATCAGTTGATATGAAAGTTATTGACGACCAACCAAAACTTAATCTGGTCGTCAATAACGTTTTTATCACTTGATTTGTACAAGAGTTACCACCCATCTGATATCGGGCGTTTTACACCTTTTTCTGTTTCAAACCGATTTCAAATTGGTCAAGTATTTACAAAATTATTGACGATTTTCTGAAATTTAGTGTCACATGATTCCCCACCGATGTATATAATGACCTTGTTCTGTTAACAATAGTTTATGTAGTAACTACAGGGAAATCTGGCAATGAATAATTGATAAAAATAAGTTCTTCATATAAGCTACTATAAAAAATAATGTGTTGTTACATTTGACCTTTCAATAAATATTTGATGGAATTGAATGACCTATTTTGGATAATTTTGTCCTTGTTTTATGCACCCCTGCTAAGTTTGAATTCATAAAAAACCAAATTTTAACGGTAACTTTTTCCCATTCTTGTTTTATTTGCACAAGTATAAATTAGAGATAATTTTGGTGTAGGTCTCATACCCTGCCAGTCAATATTACAAAAATTACAGATCAAAGAAAAATGTTCATTTTTCTTAAAAATGGAAAAAAATTCAGTCGCAAAATCATAAACCTTATGTATAATCAAGTGCTTTTTTCTCAATTTTGTTTTTCATAGTTTTGTATTTAGCTTATTTATGTTACATACATATCTGTTGTAGCATACAAGCTGAAAAATGTCAGATATTATCATCTTCTGGGAAAAAATATGAGATTTAAGGAGTTGGTGCGTCCCCTTTTCCCGCCTTTTTTGTAAAATGGGGTCAATAACTAAAAAAATATATAAAAATCCAATATATCGGTAAAAATTGTTTTAAGTTTCATTTTACCTCCGTCTTATATCATAGAAATGATATATAACAATACTTTTTGTATTTTCAAAAGTGTCTATTATGGTCCCAGATCGTTAAGTACCGATTTCATATAGGGAAATACCCGCAATCAATTCCACTGAAACTTTAACTTGTGAGAAGGAACGATTTTAGCTTTCTTTGATTGGGGATGATACAGGTGATGTCCGTTGTTGTGATTTTAAGTGTTTTTATGTCATACAAACGCACCTAAATTAATCTGCTATTGAGATTTTATCACGGGATTTGCTTCTAAACGAAATCTTTGATCCAGAATTTCTTCAATGCCTGTACGCGTTTTCCCAGAATTTCTGTTTTAGGTAGATATGGAATCTACTGACATCTGAGCCTATTCAGGTTAAAATTATCGGTCAATACCCAAAACTCACTACCATAACTTAGGTCCGTCTTGTAACAAATGTATTTTATGGTGAAGTGCGACTTCAAGTGTTGACGCCCTTATCAGATTTAGTTGACGTCGCGTCCAGACTGCGCATCTAGATACTACCCGCTTTCTTTTCCTACAAAAATGTTCTTCTCTTTTTGAGAATTCGGTGTCAAACAATTGTGAAAATTCTAATAAAGAATGTTTATGAGTTTTTCTACATTATTTGTAAGTATCGATTATGGAATTTCCACGTTACATACGCAAAATTAAAAATCGGCGTACGGTCGAATACTCTGCCAACGTCAAAGTTGGCTTTTATCGCCAAAGGAAAGTGGTCCACAGTTCTCCCGTTTGGCCAGAAATAACGTTTAAACTTTGGTCATAGAAAAGTACGAAGTCATTCTTGATGTCCACAACGTTTCAGTAAAATCGTTTCGTTAGAAAGGCTTTTAAAAACATTTTGAATATTAAAAAGTCAAGTTATTCTACCCCTGCCCCGCTTAACCGTACCTTGGTTGCTATGGACACGCTTTCAACATGGGCGCAATAAAAAGACAATGCCCATATTTCCGTATCATGTCAAATATGAATAGTACTTGTGTTATGCCAAATTTCATCAAGAAAAACACACAAATATTAATTTTAGGGGATCAGTACCGCTAATTCTGGATCACCCCTCGTATGTAACTAGAGAATTATATAAATCATAGAAACAATGTATTGTTTCAATGCATTTTTGAAATTTTGACCATTAACAAAGCTAGAATCAACTTTTTTGAAACAGTTCTTTTATGCGAAGGTTCTCATATCAAATTTCAAATATTCCTATGAAAAATAATTGCTTAAAAACTATTTTCATAATATTTTTTTGACAAGAAAATGCTACTGAGCTCTCATGTAACCGTACAGTGATATCGCAAACAACCGGACTAAAGCTTTCGCAGATTGAGCAAGTAACCGTACAGTGAGGCGACAACACCAGTGGTGTTTGATAGTCGATATTTCTTAAACCAATGCGTTCATGTCTGTTATTCTTTAGTTTTCTGGTGCTAAGATAGTATATCTTCAAAATAACAAAAGTATGTGCTTGTATATAAGTTGTAAAGCTTTGAAATCGATGTTTGAAATCAATGAATGTGACATTTTCGAAAGAAATTCGCGAGCAATCGCATTTTGTCTGAAAATGTAGCTTTTCTCAAAGGATAAACTGAGTAAATAACCTAGTTTATGTACATACAGCCCATGCATGTAAAAATTCCTTCATTTTTCATTTTATAATTAACTGTTTACCTGTTTATTTGGCTGCAATCTAAACCTCGACTCGTTTCCTTACTCGCAAGCGGAAGTTAGTGCGGACAGTGGACTATACACTATGATTTCTACACAATTAATGTTGCGACATACCCGATGTCGAGATAACCACTGTCAACTGCATATTGCAAAACGATCAACCTTTCCTCTAGGCTATATGATGAATAAAGAGTCGGGATCTACCAAAATGGTCTCATGGCATTTGAAGCTACAATGGTTCCAGATCAGACGGTACCTAGGTGCAAGCTGACCAGAGCCCTTACTGCATTTCAAAAGTACTACAAGTATGGTGAATTCCCAGAGAACGGAGTAGATTTTGACCAGACTGGCGAATAGAAAGGCTGATTTGGACCCATAATGGTATCATTGGACTCAAATGTCATAGATCTCGATTTTCCTATCCAGACTCATGTACATTAAAATACATGTGTATGTAGAATTAGAACTTGAACCGAACAATTTTCAAACTGAAGATTTAAAGCTGGGTGCACGTATGTATGTGCATTGAATAGTTCTTTTATATTTTCCCCCTTTTCCCCAAAAGTTCATTTCCCACTCGAGCGAATTCTTTAAGTGGTGAGAAAAAAAAGATTATTTGGACTAATTCATAAACAACGTTCATTGTTTTAACCCTTTCCCAGAAGGACAAAATTAAGGTTTGTCAAAATTGTAAGCAGTTGCAGACGACATTTTAAAGTTGATGGCATTATACATTTATGACATTCTGCGAAGAAAAAATATTGAAGGAAATAAAAAAAATTCTTGTGACAAGCAATATTTTCATTTCCAACAATGTTTTCTTCCATCTTTTTGAGGGGTGTAAGAAAAGGTCAATGTGTGGGAATGAGTTACAATGGAGGCTTGAACCTAAAACATTCGAAATACGTATTTATGATGAGTAAGGGCTGAAGAGGCTATGATAACTATATATAAATTCTACATTTCTTAATTCTTACGGTACATTAATATTTCTGATAATATTCCTAGACAAACTTTGATGAAAAGCATCGTATGCATGAAAAAAGAAAAAAAATACGTTGCACAAATCCAGTGAAGGGTTAAACATTTCGAATCGGAAACGAGGCTCGTTGGATTGAAGTGGGGAATAGGGAAGTGCGGATTTATCATTTGATGAGATATTGGCGGATTCATAATTTTGAGATAATTTCTAGAACTTAATAAGGTATTTATCTAGTTTTCTTATAATAATTTTCATTTAAAACATGCATAAAGGACCAAGAAATTGTATGGAAATCGCGAAAACAAACCCCGAAAAAAGGTGCAGACCGAAATATTTTCTACGCAACATTTTTTTGTAATTTTCTATGCTTTAAGACATTTTGAAATAATCAAATTATTCAAAATAATGCAAAAATCAACGTATTTTTTTCTTTTTATTACAATTTTTTGCAATAAGAATCGGACAAATGTGACCATAATGAAATGCCCTCTCGTATATTTACGACTAGACTTGTAAAATCTGTAATGTTTGCTGGTAGTTACTCTTCAAACAAAACTTTGTACTTAAAGTTTAGTATAAGATATCTTTATTTACCAATTTTATTTTCAATACATTTGCGTATCGATAGTTTAATGCACTCGAGTTCAGTAGTTTTGTAGACTCAGTGTGTCTTATCTTAATTTATGCAAAATGGAGGACCAATTTGTCCTTCGATATACGAGTTTATTCAAGGATCAACATTTTCAATTCAACATTCGATTTTCTATTTCATTAAATTTCTAAACACGCCATCTTTTCGCAAATAGGCATAAATTATGTTGAAGAAGAAACATAGCAAAAAGAACAGAGAATTTATTGAATTGTGCAAAAAAAATCATAAAAAATAAATGAAAAAAATCAACGTTTTTAGGCCCCAATTTTTAAGTTTTAACTTGCAGGAGGTCTCCAATTTTAAAAGAAAAAAATAAAAACAAATTCCATAAGAAAAAAAAACGCCAACAACAAAAACATCATTTGAGCCGTGGTCTCGAAAAGGGCCCTTAAGGCATTTTAGACTACCGTGTTGTTGTTGTTGTTTTTTTAGATGAGCACGTGTCTTGTTAACTTACTGCATATACGTAGGCAGATCTAGATCCATGATGTTTTTAAAATACTTCAAGAGTCCTTACTGCGAAGCCCAGTTTAATTTTTGAAATAAAGAGACATGTACACAGCTAGCCTGCTGATGCCAACTGATAACCAAATAGAATGTTCATGAAGATACGATTGGCGTGAAATGTAGCACAGAGTATGGTGCGACAAATGAAAATTCTGCTTATCAGCAGTTTCTTCGTTTGTATCAATGTTTTCAAATGCTTTTTTCTGTCATTGGGGTCAAAGTAAAGACTTTTTCTAAAACGACAAACTCAAAGTAATGACTGACCAAAACTAGGAGACTAGTTATTATATCAGCACTTCAACCAACATTCAAGTACACTGCAAGTTGGTAAGGTTTCGTCATCAGTCTCTATGTTGTACATGAACTATCCTTTGCACTGGTGGTGAACTAAAACAATTTTCGCTACAACAAGGTATAGATATTTTGCGTTTAAATGTGAGTTTGTAGATTTTTTTTCTAATGACAATGAACTTGTTCTAAAAACTGACCGGGTTTACCGTTTTGTATTGACAAAAGAAAACTTGCAAGTCTAAATTCATTGAATCTTAAGGGTGGAGAATAAAGGTTACTGATCAGCAAAATGCATATGTAATACTCATTTTGATCGATTTCTCCTTTTCTCACAATGTTTACTTACATGATCATTTGCATGTACATTGTATGTTTGAGGTTTATTAGAACTGACCTACTACAATTCACATTCACTCGGAGAGCTCTGGTTGCAGGAGTTTCAAAATCAGACTTAAAAAAACAATCTTCAATTTTCGATCAACAGATAATGTTTGAGGTTTAATGACACTGACCTATTAGAAGCATGATATTATTTTGGGGGAACTCTGAAGTGTAAGAAACATACACTAGATCTAGTTCGAATTTCGAAAAGAAACTCCAACAACAATTTTTGAAATTATCGATCAATAGATAAGGATTAATCAAACTATTGGTTTTATTGGGAAAATGTTTACAAAGTTTGTTATATACATGAATCAATCTTTGGGGTCAAATACATCAAATATTTTTGTATCTGATTACTCCTAAATCTGGGTATAGACTAATATTATACTGGGTTTTAGTTAATGGACCGAAAACGATCTGCAATTGAACACTCGACAAAAATGTTCTTAAAAATGTTAGATAAAAGTTTTAAAACCAGTAGAATATTAATAAAAATGGGATATCTGTACAATATATCACAGAAAATAAAGACCAGAAGAGAAAATGATAGCTTTGTCTCAATGTCTTTCCTCTGAAACGTATTTGTATATGGATGCTAAACCAAAATTGGCATTTAGGCTTATAAGCTCTTTTGGTGTTGGGCATAACCCAAACGATAAAATATGGAACCATTTTAAAATGAGTTGAACGCAAAACTATAAAGTATATCAAAAGTAGAAATTGTGTGTGTTATTGCTTAAAATGTGTTGGAAGAAGGCTAATAACAATTTCTTATTTTACCTCAATATTTTCCATGCTTTCATTATTGGGGTTGTCAAACCAGGCCTGGTTTGGTAAAATCTGAAATATAAATCATAATAAAATATAGATCTTACATGCGAATTATCACGAAAGATTGAACATGTATTTCATTATAAAACAGAATACACCAAAAACCTCTCCCAGATCGATATTTTACTCTCAATCAATCATACTCTGTCAAAAATGTCGTTTTAAAGTGTAAAACGCTCAAATATTAATTGATATCGATCGATAACCAATTCATTAGCCCCTAGTGGCCCGTCGGCACTTTGATAAATTAAGTTTTTATTGGAGGAGTGCAGTTCATGCTATTACATGTATGATAGCTATACTCTAAAACTGTAAGATAAACATTTCAACAACGACCACCCGCTTTAAGCGACCATTTTCGTTAAGATTCCGCAACAATTTAACCCTCTGTTAAAAATTAGATTTCGTAGAAGATGCTTGTGAAGATAGTCACATAAGACTTAAAACCGAAAATTTATTTTATTTTTATATACTAGCAATTTTACCCGTCTCGAAATTTGACCTTTGACCTCGATGACCTTGACCTATCCGGGGCTGACCTTTGACCTCGATGACCTTGACCTATCCGGGGCTGCACTCCACCTAATCCCGTCCCGTAAACCGTAAGCAATCCCGTCCCGTAACCCGTAAAACGATAAATTTGACCTTTGATCTCGATGACCTTGACCTTTCAAAAAATGAACCCCTCAAGCTAATATCCGGGGCCGCCCTCCACCTTCCCTCCAAGTTTGGTGAAGATCGGCCCAAGGACCTGGGAGGAGTAGGGGAACAAACAGACAAACAGACAAACGTTGCTCAAATTATAGTATGATTTATTATTATCACACAATATCAAAATTAAAGAAATATAATTATTTACATAAACGAAGCCTAAGGAAACACAAAAACATTTATTTCTCGTAAACGGCGCGATATTTTGGCTTGAAATTTTCAGAATTTTCATAAGAAAATAATTATGCTCTTTAAGATAAAATTAAGAGCAAAATTTAAGACAAAAAAGTCTGAAATGACACTTTAAAAATGGCTCTTAAGACAAGCAACAAAAAATCCCCAATATTAATCTGGTGGTATAAGTGTGTGGTCAATATTCAGTATTTCATGATTATACATACAGGCCACAGTAACTTGACATTTAGTCCACTTTTATTGATATCTGTCAGCTTAATTATTTTCGGACAACCGGGTCAGGATAAAATGTACACTAAAAGCATAAGTCCACCGACTATGTATGACGTAACAGATAGAAGAACAATTGTTTCTGAGACAGAGACCCGTGTAAGGTTTTTTCAGGGATCAAAACAACATGGGGACTGCCTGACTTTGCATTGTTGTGTGGTGCATTGCATCATATAGTGCCAAAAAGGAAAGGAATGTTGGCGCTGATACCAACTATTTTTTACTGTCTATCACGGTCCCATCATTTGAACCTTGGACAAAATAATCTAGCTATGCATGTTGACCATTTTTTAACGGTTTGCATGTCCGACAACCAAGCACCGGTCCAATGACCACCTTTAGATCTGCCCTTGACTGGGTACTTTTTGGCGAATGAATTCTGAGCGAAAGTTTAAACTAAAAGCTTACAATGAAACAATCGTTTGTGGTGGAGCGTTTGTTAGATAGGTGTCGCCATTTTCGCAGATACCAGGATGTTGCGTGAGTCAATCGCACGTGTTATTTTCCGATGACACCGTTTTTCAATTTGTCGAATACAATGCATTCGTGATGAATAATTAAGGAACATGTTCCCTGTATAAACTCTGGACTGTGATAATTGGTCCAGGATAAATTAATATTGGTCTCTATGGATAACGATGCCATGACAACGCGATGGAACGTGACTCTCGCGAGACTCTCACGAGATTAAATGTCACGTGACGAATGTCCCCGGAAACTCTCGTTTAGCTCTAAAATGCGAGTTTATGATGCAAGTCCGTCTCAACAAATTAATTTGTTCGATTTGTTCTTGGTTTCTAATCAACTGAGTAAACAGCTTTCATGACTTTTTTAACTGTCTTTCATCGTTATGTAACGTGAATATAAAGTTGAATCACATGCAGAAATGCCTAACATGGCATAGTACACGGAGAGAAAGTATATGACCGACTGTGTAGCAAATACATAGATAGATAAATAGATATTAATAAGATATCAAACTTGCGTAACTGTTATATCACCGACTAGAAAATAGATCAAGTACGTTAAATTTTAGGATTTGAATTTCTACAAACATATCACACTCAATGGTAGGCCTACTAAATGTTTCTTCTTAGTCTCACAATGACATTCTTGGTGAAGAGTCATGATATGTTTCGTATACATTTCAGCTTCCCCTCAAAAGTTTGCCATTTAATAGCACACGAAATGAAATACGTTCAAAAGTGGAACAGATATTACAGGACTAGTGTAGCAGTATAGCTAAGGGCGAGTTTTTAGCTCACCTGAGCACAAAGTGCTCAAGGTGAGCTATTGTGATCGGTCTGTTGTCCGGCGTCCGTCTGTCTGTCCGTCCGTCCGTCCGTCCGTCCGTCTGTCCACAATTATAAAAAAATCTTCTCCTCCTAAAGTACTGGGCAGAATTGGATGAAATTTCACAGATGTGATCCTTGGGTCATCTTTTTTCAAAATACTTCAAAGAATTGGGATCGGGGTCAGAATGGGGTCAAAAAGTAGGTCACTAGGTCAAATCTTATTTTTGCTCTAGGAGTCACATTATTGTCTCAATCATTGTGAAAATTGACCAGAATCTTTGTCTTGATGATATCTAGGTCATATAAAAAAGTGGGTCATGCCAGGTCAAAATGTAGGTCACTAGGTCAAATGATATAAAATCCTTCTTTTTTGCTCTAGAAGTGTTAACTTTGGCTCAAATATTGTGAAAATTGCTCAGAATGTTTTTCCGGTGGATATCTAGGTTCGGTTAAAAATTGGGTCATGTGAGGTCAAAAACAAGGTCACAAGGTCAAATATCAAGAACTCCATTTATTAGTCAAGAAGTGTCAATTTTGGCAAAAATCTTGTTAAAATGGCTCAGAATGTTTTTCTTTTGGACATTTAGGTCTGTTAAAAAGTTTGTTGTGTGAGGCCAAAAACTAGGTCACAAGGTCAAATGTAACGAATCCCTTCCCTTTGCTCTGGAAGTTCCACTTTGGGCTCAATTATTTTGAAAATTGCTCAGGTTTATTTTGATGATGTCTGTTGGTCATTGAAAACTTGGGTCATGCGAGGTCAAAAACTGGGTCACTGGGTCAAATCTTGATTTTTCTGTAAGAATTACAATATTTGCTCAATCATTGTGAAATTTGTTGGGAATGTTTAACTTGATGATATCTTGTTTCAAAATATTTGGCATTGTCTCAATACCCTCTACCAAAATACTTCAAACTATTGTAATACAAGAAGAAGTGGTCCTATGTTGTGGGGTTTCATGAGGTTTCGCACAGAGACAGTTTTCTCAAAGACTGTTTGGCCTAGAGTCGTGAAATTTTGCATGAGTTTACATCTCATGGACCTCTAAAAGGATACTTCAAACCATCACTTTACAAGCAAAGAAGCCCTATGTTGTGGGTTTTGGAATTTTCAAGTAAGGAATTCAGACAAATTTATTTTGACCAGTTATCAGCTTATCAGCAATCACTGCTTAAGTAAATAGTTAGACTGTCTAAAGTCAATAATAAAGGGCTGCCTTATCTGATAATGGAGCTCTTATCTGATAAAGGATGGAGCTACAGATAATCTTTATGCATAAACCCTTTCCTATGATGTCCCTATTAAAAATGGCTTGGGGAATTATTGAGTCAAATGAAGTAAAGGCTGATAATCAGCATTTTCTCCTCTTGCTGTGCTATGTTGTTCATGAATCCTTTCTTACCCACATAATTTTGTCTTCTGCAACTCCTTTCAAATTTGAACAGCCTATTTCTTTTCTGTTGTAAGATTAAACCCTTTCCCAGCCAAGGTTTAAGCCCTTTCCAAATTGTTTCAGAACAGAAAGTCCTTAGTTTTATGCCTTTGAATTTTGCAAAATTGCCATTGTTATTCTTGTATTCTTCTAATGTTAAAAGATTTGATTTCATGGTCTCGCTAGTATCTCAACTATGAATTCAGGTGAGCGATCTAGGGCCATCTTGGCCCTCTTGTTATTAATCTACTTAATTGACTCATCTTGTACTTGAGCAGCTGTTTTTAAGAGTTCTAATAACTATAATGATATCATTGTTTTTAACAAAATATGAGTAGATCAATGAAAGACTTCACTGGACTTTATGTATTATGTGTATAGGGTCAAAGTTTAGTCGGTTTTTTTTTTGGATACCAAATGGCAATTAATTTTGTGCTAAAAATAGACTGGGTTCCCCGTTATGTATTGATAAACCGTCGGTTTTGTTATAAATACTCGTAACTACGGTTTGCATCACGCTGCAGTTACGAAAATTACCTACGAAATACTGTCTGAAATTACGTTACGTTTATCTGGATTAAATCGTTCCCTATTGATGATATTAATGAAATCGTATAAAGTTCCGTATTGCGATAAAATAAACGAGCAGTTAAGCTTAACAAACGATACTCAACTCGAAACTCAGTCCTTTTTTCTGTCTATAATATTCTTATTTCATTTCTTGTTGTGCAAGGTTTAACCATTTCTAAACCGCGAAACTTTTAATCTCTTGAACTCCGCTCAAACGATTATAGAACACATGTACAAAACGTTTTAATGATAATTTGAATCATGACCCCTGCTTGGAGGGTACGAAACTTTATGCTTATTCGTTTTTGAAAGAAATTGTTTTCTCAAAGTTTTCCAAAACTATTCTACCAGGAAAGTCAAGCCCGTGTCTTGTTTGAAGATTACCACACAATGACTCTTTTCGACTCACTATAAGATATTTACTTTTGAAAACATTGTGGAAAATGAAGAAATTGCTTGTGACAAGCAATTTCTTCATTTCCCCAAATGTGTTCTACCCCCAAAAAGGCCAACAAATTTAAAAATTCAAGCACTTGAAATTGTAGTCTGCAACATCTTTGAATTTGGAACAGTCCAAAATTTTGCCGTCTGGTAATGGTTTAAGCGCTCAGATGCAGAAATTTACCTGTCCTTATCTACCACACGTCTAGGTATGTTGAGAAATTGATACATATAGGAAGGTTAGAGATTTGATAGAATGATAAGGACATACAAAAACATTACATTTTCACAGAAATCCTTTACTCTGTTCAGGTTCAGGTACAGTGTGGTCTCTTCCTACACAGAAACTTTTCTAGGTTGCGCGGAGGAAAAGGGAAATTTGTTGGTTTTCAATGGCACTCGCCCTCTCCGCATAATAACTTTTGCAAAATAATTGATTGGGTTTCCTGTAAAAGGTTTCCTTCAAAAGCAACCGTATGCCTATCTTCTGAAAGCAACGATAGAAAAGAGTAAATTCTGCTTCACGACCAGCTTGACCCATTTAAAGTTTTAATATAGTGTAAGGACCAATGCCATTACCCATTACCACACAATTCTAAACTTTAAACGATCGATGGAAAACAAATAACGAAAATATATTGTTGTTTCTGATAAAATGATTTTTCGCTCCAACTTGTAAAATACTGAAAACATGAAATCGTCGTTTTTCAACACAAACTTCGTATCTGCAGCTTCAAACAAGCTGTAGATACGAGATTTTTGTTGAAAAGCAGTGAAACGATTCCTCCTGGCTCAGGTAGATAAGAACTGTTGCAGAAATGTATGATCTTTGTTGATAACATATCAATTTGCTGATTAACAATGATAAAAACACAGGGATATAGTATAGAGTTCAACTGAACTGCATTTACGGGTTAACCCTTCCACCAATGTCAAAATATTTATCATTTTAAAAACTACTACAAAGAAAAAGATGCCGATAAAGATGGAATATATGTAGCTAAATAGCATGGTGTGTTTGGGAAATGATTAAGCAATCTTAAGGAATAAGAATGGCTAGTAGAAACCCATAATAACGAATGTCGGATGGACACATGATTGACATTTTGATAGGATTCCAAGTATTTAACCAGGTTTAATTACTTTACCAACAATGTTTAACATGGGATGATAAGAGGGCAATATTTCCGAACATCCTGTCCGTTGTCTAAGAACCGAGATATGATGATTTGAAAATTACCATGACTGATCGAGTATCGAAGTCGTTGATCGTCTGTTCTCTTTGCCTATCACTCTGTCTTCTCAAGTCTAGATTAATCCGAGTTTTCTCTGATGAAATTCGCTCTTTGATATGTTGATGTCGCTCATTTATCTTTTCTGATGAAATTCGCTCTTTGATATATGTTGGTGTCGCTCATTTACATGAGCGACATCAACATATCAAAGAGCGAATTTCATCAGAGAAAACTCGTATTAGTCTGGGTATGCATTCACCAACATTTCTAAATCGATTGTCTAAAGCAAATTTACATGTCAAGCCATCTGATTGGACGAGACGTATGTCTCGACCAATCGGATGGATTGTTGTGTAATTCTAAAGGTAAAATTGGAATATAACTGGTTGTCTAACACCACCCCTGGTCTCAGACAGAATACAGAAAGGGTAGAAATGAAAATATAGCTTGCAGATACTTCGCTTTAGGGTATTATTTTGCGACTGCTCTTTTTTGCAACTTGTAATGCCTCCGGTGTTGAAAAAAGTTGTCAAATTATTATTAAATATGTAAATATGTCAAATTTTATTATCAATGAGTCATTATTACAAATTCAGTAGTCAAGAAATGCTCCTGATACAATTATTTGATAAAAAATGGGAAAATATGTAACCACAAACATATAATTTCAAAATACATGCACATTATTATTTATACGACAAATACCAAAATGGTAAATTATCTTTCTTGCAACCTGTAAAGTCTAGACCAAATAGTATATTCGATTTCATGATAAAATTAAATCTAGGTCTATATCATACATGCATACCTGGTGCATTTTTCGTGCATTTCTCATGTACATATCATTTTTGGAATGACAGTGCAAGTATAATTATTTTTATGGTGACATTGTATTTTAGAATTTAGTTGATACAAAAGACTTTGTGAAATACACGTGCTTTATAGTAGATATAGGACTAAAATAATAGGACAATATTAATTTTACAGAAGGTTTATCATCCACTTGCAATTTATTGTTGGAATTTATGATTTATTTGAAGAGGAGTGATACAGAAATGAAGTGATATCTGCAATAGTTGACATTTATTGTCTATTTACATATAGATAAAGGAAACAATATTGATTCAAATATTAAGAATATATTTAGAAGTCATTTTTAATTGACTCGTGACCAGGAATAATGTTTCTGAAAGGTATTTATCACTTTTCTTCAAAAGTTGTGCAGACATTCACAATATCATTAACCCATTACCAAACGACAAACTTTTAGGGCGGTCCAAATTGACAGATCCTGCAGACGACCATTTCAAGTGAACGGAATTTTTCTACTTAGGCCTACGATAAACATCTTTTACCGAAATGCATGATCTATTCAAATATGTGATTAGTTCGATTGAAATAATCCATTTAAGGTTATTTTGGAAGAGTTTGGTGCAAAAATTGTTGTTAACCAGTACCTTCTCCCTTTCTTTAGACCCCTAATATTGATGATATTTTATAATAGGCCTATAGCGTCGCTTTTCAACGAAAACCTCGTAGCTGCAGCTTATTAGCTCACCTGAGCACGAAGTGCTCAAGGTGAGCTATTGTGGTCGCTTTTTGTCCGTCGTCCGTCCGTCTGTCCGTCTGTCCGTCCGTCCGTCCGTTCACAATTTTTTTAAACATCTTCTTCTCCTATATCAATGGGCCAATTTTTACCAAACTTGGCAGGAATGTTCCTTGGGTGACCCTTCTCAAAACTTGTTCGCGGATTTTTGATTCGTCGAAAAATGTGGGCGTGGCAGGGCGGGGTTTATCAGACTAAGAGAAATCATAAGAAAATTCTTTAAAAATCAACCATTGAGCCAATTTAAACCAAACTTGGCAGGAATGTGCCTTGAGTCATTCTTCTCAAAATTTATTCACAAATTTTTAGATTTGTCAAAAAATGTGGCCGTGGCAGGGAGAAAGGGGCTTATCGGCTTAGAGAAAGCATAAGAAAATTCTCTAAAAATCAACCATAGGGCCCAATTGAACCAGACTTTGCAGGAATGTTCCTTAAGTCACTCTTTACAAAATTTGTTCACAATTTTTACATTTGTCAAAAAATATGGCCGTGGCAGGGAGAAAGGGGCTTTTTGGACTTAGAGAAATCAGAAGAAAATTCTTTAAAAATCAACCATTCGGCCCAATTGAAGCAGACTTGGTAGGAATCATCGAATGTGCCTTGATTCACTGTTTTCGAATTTATTCACAATTTTTTACATTTGTCAAACAATATGGCCGTGGCAGGGAGAAAGTGGCTTATCAGACTTAGAGAAATCATAAGAAAATTCTTTAAAAATCAACCATAGGGCCCAATTGAACCAGACTTTGAAGGAATGTTCCTTAAGTCACTCTTTTCAAAATTTGTTCACAATTTTTTACATTTGTCAAAAAATGTGGCAGTGGCAGGGAGAAAGGGGCTTATCAGACTTAGATAAATCAGAAGAAAATTCTTTAAAAATCAACCATTCGGCCCAATTGAAGCAGACTTGGTAGGAATGTGTCTTGAGTCACTATTTTCAAATTTATTCACAATTTTTTACATTTGTCAAAAAATATGGCTGTGACAGGGAGGAAGGGGCTTATCGGACTTTGAGAAATCATAAGAAAATTCTTTAAAAATCAACCATATGGCCAATTTTAATCAAACTTGGAAGGAATGTTCCTTGCGTCTCTCTTCTCAAAGTTTGTTCACAAATTTTTACATTTGTCAAAAAATGTTGGCGTGTCGGGGAGGAAGAGGCTTATCGGAAAAGAGAAATCATAAGAAAATTCTTTAAAAATCAACCATTGGGCCAATTGGAAAGAAACCTGGCTGGAAAGTTCCTTGAGTGATTCGTTTCAAAATTGTATCTTGTAATTTTTATTTCCTTAAAAAGTATTTTGGTATGGCAGGGTAAGGGAAATTCTGTGCATTGAAATTTATACTGTACTGTGGATTGTAATGGAGATACTTAGTTTTCTTCTAAACTGTTTGGCCTAGAACCTTGAAATTTTGTGTAAGACCTTAATTTCATGAATGGCCTCCAGAATACAAGAAGCTGAAGATAAGAGGAGATAATTGCTTTTCAAAAAGCAATATTTTGTTTCAATATTCATGAAACCCTATGTTGTTGGTGATCATTACAATCATCTGCTTGAAAAAATTAATACATTCTAACGTTACTTAGGGTTTTGATATAAGTAATAAATTTGGAAACCTTTTACTATTTATCTTATCTATTTCTGTTATCAATATCTCTGGCTGGCCCCACTTTTATCTTATGTAAACAAATAAGGACGGATTAGCCTAGCTTATCAGATGGTTTGTTAGTCCGGTAGCCAAACAGCATTTTTTAAGTGAACCCGGATTTGCGGTATATAGAAAATGTTTTGACTGATTATGGTAGCCAACACCTTCAGAAACCAGAATCCGATTGATGCCACCTTGTCACCCTTGGGCAACTCTCAGAATTCAAGATGGCGTCCAAGATGGCGGAATGCCATGGTACGAGAGAAAGTTCTGTACAAACCTATTCATTCATGATATAAAATAGCTTGTGATGTGTTCAGAAAAGCTCAGAGAGAATGTCCAAAGAAAAAAATGAATGATATTCGCAATATTTCATTGTAAATCTTCAAAAATCTGGTAAATCTTTAAAATCTTACCCCACCCACCCCATTTTACATAGAAAAATTAAGTTTTTCGCAACACTGTTAATATTTCCCGTATTCCATATGATTAAATACTCTGATTATAATATTGATGAATGAAAAACGAGTATTTGGAATGACAAACCCGGCAAAATGGTGTCTCTGACAATTCAAAATGACGCCAAAGATGGCGGGAAATTTAAGTGTTTTCATATCATGTTATATTTTTAAACAAAACATACAAAATGTTTTGAAATATCTCTAAAATGCTAATGTTACAGTCTGTTTTTGGTGTATTCATGTAAAGTGATAAAAGCGTCTAGTAAATATTAGTTGTATTAATTAGTTGTATTTCTACCAGAATCTAGGATTGTCGCAATATCTTACCCCACCCACTGCTTTTAGAATGGAGAAAATCTAGAAATATACACTTTATACTTTTATACAGAAAAAGGAATTGGGTCCTTTTTGCAGAGCAAATGGTTTTTCTTCTCCATAAACTTTCTGCAAGTCCAGGCCTATTCCAAAGTTCTAACTCGGATCATCTTACCTAACTTCTATATTTCATTCGTCATCCGAAAAAAGTACCAGATATTTGTCCTTCATACAGCATTTGCTTCCTTGTTTTCAGATTTGACAATTATTATGTTCACCATCTGTGTAATTTGGAGCTCTTCAGTGGTTGTTTGGTATTCAACCCTTTGAAATTGAAAAATGATTTAATGCGAATGAATTCCAGATGGAATGGGGATGGGGGCGATTTCCAGGGGTCGGGAGGAGGGTCCAAATGCTAATCTTCCAACAAATTATATTAATTTCATTGAATAACATGGGTTTAAGTTAATGTGCATTTAGGCTACACAACAATTTCTTTTTAGTGACTTCTATTCCTTAAGATTTCAAAATGTATTAAAGGTTGTCATTTTTAAAATGGTACATACATGCAATATTATTTGGATCATGAAAGTGTACTTGGTCTCCTCTTTTAATGTTTCATTATCAGTTATTTGCGTTTCGTTTCCATGTGAAAATAATAATAAAAAATAACTCTGCCATACCTACGTTAAAGCAATACTTTAATTGCAATTATTGCTTCGATTGCTAAATTTACATAGAACATGGTACCAGTGCATGCAACAATGGGATGCAACCGAGATATTGTGGTCCTCAACTACAAACTGGTACCATTACTTATCTCTGAGTCGTCAGCATGTCGCATCAAACATTAACAAACGTCATATCTTCTTGCATCACCTACAAATTTCTGTCCCCTAAGTTGTTTAGTATAAAAGATGTTTGGATATTGACTGTTGTCATTTCATGCCTACTTGTGAAAAAAAGTTTCAAAGTGTTTTGATATATGGTATCATGTGTTGTGTAGGCTTACTGGAATGTGGTTTCGAATGTCTCTTGACTACCTAAATTTTTTTGTATCCATATCTTTTGTAGGCTAGCTCCGCTCCTGAATTTAGGTAAGAATGTTTTTCTAATAGATCTAATACAAATTTGAGTGGATGAGGCAAAATAAAAAATGAATGATCTTGTCTTTACTCTCTTTGCCAATAGTGATATTATAATAAGCTTATAAAAGCACATTAGATTAACATACATTCAAACGTTTCTAACACAATATTTGGAAATATGTATTAAAGCAAAAGACATCCCTTGTTATTTTGCATGAAATCATCTTTTCCCGCCATCTTGGGCGCCATTTTGACTAAAAACATAGTCAATTAAAGTGTATATTTCTAAAATTTCTCCATTCTAAATGCAGTGGGTGGGGTAAGATATTGCGACAGTCCTAGATTCTGGTAGAAATACAACTAATTATACAACTAATATAATAGACGCTTTTTTCATTTTATATGAATACATCAAAACAGGCTGTTAGCATTTTAAAGACATTTCAAATCTTTTTGAAAGTTTTGTTTAAAATATAACTTGATATAAAACACTTAAAATTCCCGCCAATTTGGGCGCCATTTTGAATTGTCAGAGACACCATTATGCCAGGTTTGTCATTCAAAATACTCCTTTTTTATTCATCAACATAATCAGAGTATTTAATCATATGGAATACGGGAAATGCTAACAGTGTTGCGAAAAATTATGTAAAATGGGGTGGGTGGGGTAAGATTTTAAAGATTTACCAGATTTTTGAAGATTTACAATGAAATATTGCAAATATCATTCGTTATTTTCTTTGGACATACTCTATGAGCATTTCTGAACATATCACAAGCTATTGTATATCATGAATGCATAGGTTTGGACAGAACTATTCTCTTGTACCATGGCATTCCGCCATCTTGGACGCCATCTTGAATTCTGAGAGTTGCCCAAGGGTGACAAGGTGGCATCAACCAGATTCTGGTTTCTAAAGGTGTTGGCTACTATAATCAGTCAAAACATTTTCTATATACCGCAAATCCAGGTTCACCTCTTTGGCTACCGGACTATGTCCTCATTTACTATAAACGTTCAAATCACACACCAAATCTTGCTTATAATAACATAAATAATCAATTTTAACAGATCAGTATGCTTTGAAAATTAGGCCTATGTTGTATATTGAAAAACAATGAAATATTTATTGAAACAAGAGCTGTCACTGTAAGATGACAATGCCCCCGACACCGCTTTGATTTTAAATTATGGCCAATCTATGTTCAAGGTCAAGGTCATCCAGGGGTCAAGGTCACCAAAGTATGTGCCTACAGAAAGGTAATCTACCAAGGAATGTTGTGGTAAAGTATGAAGCAAATATGTTAAGTAATAAGGAAGTTATGGCCAATGTTAAAGTTTTTGGACGGAATGACGGACAGACGGACGGACAGACAGACGGACAGACGGACGGACGGACGGACGGACGGACAAGTCAAATTTATGATGCCTCCCTATCGGGGGCATAAAAAACTCAACCATTATGCTAATTCATACCCAACTTTACAGGATCGATTGGAACAAAATTATTACTTAATTGTTTCCGAACAGAAAGTCCTTATAAGTTTCATGCCTTTGAATTTGACAAAATTGCCATTATCACTCTTGTCATCTTGATTCAGGTGAGCGATTTAGGACCATCATGGTCCTCTTGTTTTAAGATGCAGTTACGAGGTTTTCGTTGAAAAGCAGCAATATCTACTCTACGCACACTTATTTTGCGTCGGAAATGGTAGAGAGATTACTTTAGACATATTGTAAAGCTTCATTCAAATACTGTTTGCTAGTTTTTTTTCTGATTTTAAAATAGTACTGATAGCACCGTGAGTAAGATGACATTTCATTGGTCTATCCTCATTATGAGGGCCAGTTTAAACGAGTATGTTTAAAAGTGATAATCAAATAATGTAC
The DNA here is from genome assembly GCA_963680895.1 of Fragum sueziense. NCBI lineage: Eukaryota > Metazoa > Mollusca > Bivalvia > Cardiida > Cardiidae > Fragum > Fragum sueziense. The sequence continues at coordinate 3,010,269 of OY804594.1, forward strand.
ACTAAGATAATACAGAATGTGTGACCAGCTAAAGGGACCTTTTGCGAAGTCCGTAACACCGGAAGAACAGTTTAGACTTAGGGTCTAGCAGTTGGCAGGAATATGTCGCATTTGAAAAATCATATCCAAAATTACCTTTAAGTGAAAAATTTCGATCCTAGCCAGTCTTCATAGTCCGCTCAGACTGACTAAGTTTCGATATCCCCCAAAAGGTTCTTATTAACGTGACAGGTCACATAATTATGTTAAATAATTTTATGGGTCTATTTTCAGGTGTAGGCAGGATGTCTCAGGACTTGATTGATTTAGAAGAGCTAGTCCGGGCCTGGGTTAACGACTTCCCGCTCGACAAAAGTCAACGTAAGGAGGCAGACGACATCACGTCAGCCGACATTAACTGGAGTCATGTTCGGATACATCATGGTAAAACAGAGTACTACGATCAAATTAAACAATCCACGCCCAAAACGCACGTGTTGTTTACCGCGCATTTCACGAACGATACCGACCAGTCACAAGTTTACACGTTAAAAACTGAACGTCGAACCAAATCTACGTGTAATATAGTAATGGAACGATGCTACACGATCGGATTTAATGTGGATATCAAACTTACCCCACCCAACCCTGTGATTGAGGCGAACGCCGGATTTAAAGGTGAAATGTCCGTCAAAAAGGCGGACACGGAATCTTTTGAGGAAGAACTTGTATGGTCCGTTGATAATCAAATTAGCGTGCCGCCAAAATTCAAAACGAAAGCTGATCTTGTGTTGAAGGAAGACGAATACACCAGCCATTTTAAATGTGAAACGAAATTCGAAGGGAAAGTTCACGTGACTTTGCGAAACAAGCGGGATAACTCTCCGATCACCACATTAACTGGTGACGTCCGACACATATTCCGCGCAGATCAAGGATTCCGTGTAGACAAGACTGGCATATATTACACGTCACAGGGGCGGTGTAAATGTAGGTTCGGCATAGAGCAGCATGTGAAACTGAGTCAGACAGCTCTATCTGAGTGTGTCGAGAGTGAACAAGCTAACGGTACTGATTGAAACACTGACTGACGTGTAACTAACGTCATGTGATAACGTCGTTCTAACGTGAACACAAGATGACTGTTTTAAGTTGTTTTAAAAATCGGAATGAAAAAAAGTGAATGACTCTTAAGGCATTCGATCTTTTTATGAAAAAAGTTATGTAATAGGCCTACTAAAAAGTAAGAATTGAAAGAACGCTGGTGCCAATGGATGAAATTAAACTTCAGTATTGTGTTCCTTCGGAGATTACCGTCGGTTTTACCAGACCTATAGACCTATTTACTAGATATCTATCAGTGAGAAGTAAAATGTTGCCTACATATGGGAAACTAGACCAATGTAAATTGTCGAGAGCGTGATTTGATTCAAGCTAACGTTAATTAAATAAAAGTCAAACGAAGGTCAAAATTGTATGACATTCTTTAAATTTCTGATTCAAATACATGTAGCTTAAGGGTATTTTGGGTATTTCAAGTGAATAGGTCTATACGTAAGAGGAGTAGATTGTGTTAAAAATGTCTAACTAAAAAGTTCCTCTAGTTATCATAAAACACATTCTTACTTTTGGAGTTTTATCTTCTCAGAGTATACCTACTTTATCATTATGTTTTTTTTTTTTTAAAAAATCCTTACTTTTGTATTTAGTTATAGATCTAGATTATTAGTTTAAAATAATACTGTATTATTTAACTGGCCTTTATTAGCTCACCTGAGCACGAAGTGCTCAAGGTGAGCTATTGTGGTCGCTTTTTGTCCGTCGTCCGTCCGTCTGTCCGTCCGTCCATCTGTCCGTCCGTCCGTCCGTCCGTCCGTTCACAATTTCTTTCAACATCTTCTCCTCCTAAACCATTGGACCAATTTTGACCAAACTTGGCAGGAATGTTCCTTGTGAGATACTTTTCAAAACCTGTTCATGAATTTTTGATTTGTCAAAAAATGTGGGCGTGGCAGGCAGAAAGGGGCTTATCAGACTAGAATTCATAAGAAAATTCTTTAAAAATCAACCATTGGGCCCAATTGAATCAAACTCGGCAGGAATATTCCTTGAGTCACTCTTTTCAAAATTTGTTCACAAATTTTTATATTTGTCAAAAAATGTGGCCGTGGCAGGGAGAAAGGGGCTTATTAGACTTAGAGAAATCATTAGAAAATTCTTTAAAAATCAACCATTGGGCCAATTTGAACCATACTTTGCAGGAATGTGCCTTGAGTCATTCTTGTCAAAATTTGTTCACAAATTTTTTCATTTGTCAAAAATTGTGGCCGTGGCAGGGAAAAAGGGGCTTATCAGACTTGGAGAAATCAGAAGAAAATTCTTTAAAAATCAACCATTGGGCCAATTTGAACCATACTTGGCAGGAATGTGCCTTAAGTCATTATTTTCAAAATTTGTTCAGAAATTTTACATTTGAAAAAAAAAACATGGTCGTGGCAGGGATAAAGGGGCTTATTAGACCTAGAGAAATCATAAGAAAATTCTTTAAAAATCAACCATTGGGCCAATTTGAACCAGACCTTGCAAGAATGTGCCTTGAGTCATTCTTTTCAAAATTTGACCACAAATCTTTTTATTTGTAAAAAATTGTGGCCTTGGCAGGGAGAAAGGGGTTTATCAGACTTGGAGAAATCATAAGAAAATTCTTTAAAAATCAACCAATGGGCCAATTTTAAGCAGACTTTGCAGGAATGTTCTTTGAGTCTCTGTTTTCAAAATTTGTTCAGTTTTTTTCATTTGTAAAAAACTGTGACTGTGGCAGGGAGAAAGGGGTTTATTAGACTTAGAGAAATCATAAGAAAATTCTTTAAAAATCAACCATTGTGCCCAATTGAAGCAGACTTTGCTGGAAGGTTCCTTGAGTGACCCTTCTCAAAACTTTTTTGCGGATTTTTGATTCGTCAAAAAATGTGGGTGTGGCAGGGAGGAAGGGGCTTATCGGACTTAAAGGAATCATAAGAAAATTCTTTAAAAATCAACCATTGTGCCCAACTGAACCAGACTTTGCTGGAATGTTCCTTGAGTTACTCTTTTCAAAATGTGTTCACAAATTTTTCCATTGGTCAAAAAATGTGGGCATGGCAGGGAGGAAGGGCTTATCAGACTTAGAGAAATCATAAGAAAATTCTTTAAAAATAAACCATTGGGCCAATTTTCTATTTCCCTTATCTGTTGCTCTCGGGCTGGCCCCATGTTTATCTTATGTAAACAAATAAAGGATTAGCTTTAGCTTATCAGATGGTAATCTTTCACTAAATTCTATCAATCACAGACAAAATCTTGTTAATTGAGCCTATCATAAATGATCAATCTCTAACAGATCAGTATGCTTTGAAAATTAGCCCTATGTTGTATATTGCGAAATCATGAAATAATTGTTGAAAATTAACTAACTCAACAATTGTGCTAATTCATACCCAACCTTACAGGATCGATTGGAACAAAATTATTTCTTAATTGTTTCCAAACAGAAAGTCCTTATAAGTTTCATGCCTTTGAATTTGACAAAATTGCCATTATCACTCTTGTCATCTTGATTCAGGTGAGCGATTTAGGACCATCATGGTCCTCTTGTTTCCATTATCTGGTTTGTTCTTAATTAAGCCAGCTTACTCAACCAGGATGTCGTTGCTTTCAAACAAAAATTTCGCAACTACATCTTTAAACAAACTGTAGTTACGAGGTTTTTTATAAAAAGCGACGATGTCTGACTTATTGAAGCTGTCATGTTCAACTCGAACACGCTGGACGTATATAGTATAGGAGAAGATCAGAATGCATGTATGTGTCGACTAATCTTAGGCGCGTTCTTCAGAGTGAGATTTTTTAAGATTTCTTAAGGTGTTTTGGATAAAGCCTTTTTAAGGTATACGACCCATCAATAGAATAATAAAGATACATAAGTAACTATATATATTTAAAAAGAGCATGGTATCCCGCATCTAATTGCCAATTTTTATCAACTTTGATCGTTTCGTTAGTGAAATTTTGATAATTTTATATCTTGCATCAGGGTTATACAAAATCATGAAATGCCAAACCTCCCAAGTGAGCTTTTAAACACAAAAACTGCATGTTTAAAAGCAATAAACACAAGTGTTTGCACCTAATCAATAGCTTATATTACACCCAACAATGGACTAACAAGTAAATAAATAATAACCAGCAACAAAATACTTTTTTTTGCTTTTGTAATACATGGCTACCATACTTTCGACAGGCTTTTCGGACGAATCTGAAACAATAGTCAATTTTAAATAGCATTAATTCCAATGATATATCAAAATGCATGGCACAAAAGGAAGATCATAATTTTCCTATGTGTATATTCTTTCAAATAAAGTAAAAGTTAAACAGTTTCGCCGTACACAAGTTTTAAAAAATCACTTTGACTAATACACCCCCTTTTTTACCACCGCCCAATTTCTTAAGGAAAATGGCACTCTTTGATCATTATACTTAAATAAATTGTTCCATACGAATTTTACAGGTTTTTTATTGTTTGTATTGGAATATTTATATAATAGTAAATGTTACTATTAAATCAAAGTACTGAAAGTACTGTTGGAAAGCAAATTTGCTGATTATGTCTAAAGGCCTTTCTAGTTGTTAGCAATATGAATTACACGGAGTTGGATAAAAGTAATTAATTGAATTTGATTCTTTAGAAAGTTACAAAATACAAATTATGAAAGGATAATGTCTGTTCCATATCAGCAAAGTATACTGAACAAAAGAGAAAACTTTACGGTGCAAGATTTCTTATTTCTGAAAAAGTATCGAACTAAAAGCCTGATTTTATTTTTACAATATTTCCATGGCATTCGGCAATCGTTTTGTCGAAGTTTCATTGCCTTGTCTCCTTTAATGTCAGAGTTACGGCCCTTAATGCGTTTACAGCTAATTTCATCTAATGCCACATACGCGCGATAAACGATTCATTATTTTTACGGAATTGGTCATATCCGGGTTGCCAAAAAAACACAAAACATCTCTCTTATCACTTGTAGCAAGCTCTAAAATAAAGGTCTAATCTGTCAATTTTGTGAATTACCCCCCTTTGACATAAACAAATAGGGAATTTAAAATGTCGAATCCTCCAGCCGAAAACGACTATAAGGCATTCTAGCACTCTATATGTTCTCCTATACCTAATGTCATCTTCTGAAGTAGGTTTTCTTGTATAATAGACTAGTGCGACAGGTCACGGTTCATAAATCTATTTGATGTACAGGCCCGTAGGAACAGGGGGAGGGGGCTAGGGGGGGGGGGGGGGCTAAGCCCCGCCAATGTTGGCCAACAATGCCGAATTTTCTTGACTGTAAATGAAATAAAATAACCATCTTACCGGCTATCAACGAATTCATTCAATTTCGTAGTTTTTGTTCCACTTAAAACTTCTCTTTATCACTGTATATTGAATGCACGTGTGCTTAATCGCTGTATATTGAATGCACGTGCGTCGTCATCGATTTCTCCGCATTTTGTGGGAGCCTCTTTTTGAAAATGTCGATTTGTTACTATTTTTAGTAACAATTCACATGTATACAATGTTAATTTCCCATAAACCCATTGTTTGCCTCCGGAAGTTAATCAGAGTCTTCTCTGATGAAAATTCGCTCTTCGATATTTGGATGTGACTATTTACATCGGAGCGCTGTCCAATTCAAAAACAAAAGAAAATTCCGACACAAGTTATGTCGCTGTGTCGGAATTTTCTTTTGTGTTTGACTGGGACAGCGTTCCGTTGTAAATAGCGACATCCAATTATCATCGAGCGAATTTTCATCAGAGAAGTCTCGGATTACCGGAAGTGTTCTGCGGGTACGGACTAAAACATAAATGAAAGGAGTCTATACCCTAATTAGAAAGCATTTGATCTCTGAAAACTACAAGTCTTAATTGCTAAAACATGTGTTCCGTCACTACTTTATCCCTTTCCCAAATAAGACCGGGTTTGACAGCCCGAAAAGAAAATGTTCGGGGGAATATTGGGATGAAAGAAGAAACTGCTGATAATCAGAATTTTCTACTTTAACCTCGATATTGTCTTTGGTATTATCTACAAATAGTTCTAATTTTATCTAGGTATGTACCAATTTTGTCGTCTGCTACGGCTTATTTTTATTTTGACCAATCTGAAATGTTTCTATTTGGGAAATGGTTAACATACCAACAATGTAAATTGATTTGATTCTATGTAGGCCTATTCATCTAGATCTAAATCCACGGTGGGTAACTCACATGACTTTAGGGAAGCGTTAACACCGAAAAAATCGTCCGCTTCAAGGTATGTTTTGTTTAATTTCTCAGCTTATACCCTATTGATTTTGATGAGATAAAGTGCACGGAACGCGCCCTTGAGAGGGCTATTCCCGGCTCTAACTCACTCTGCTCCAAATCCAGTGGTTTCTTCAAACATTCGAGCCAAAGTGTTTGTAAGTGCAAAACGAAAGTGGGAAGCATTCACATGCACCGAAGAAAACTTTCGCTTGAATGTTTGAAGAAATCACGGGATCGGAGCAGAGTTACAAACGGGAATAGCCCTCTCAAATGCGCGTTCCGTGCACTTTATCTCGTCAAAATCAACAGAGTATAAGCTGAGAAATTAAACCAAACATATCTTGAAGCGGACGATTGTTTCGGTGTTAACGCTTCCCAAAAGTCACATGGGTTATCCACCGTGATATCTATAGATTAAAAAGTTAACACCGTTTTTTAAACCAAGTGGTGAAAGGATTGCTAGTCTGATTTCTATGCATTTTGAGCATACCATCACATATTCTGGTTTCCCAGATTTCTACTTTCGCTTTGAAATGCCTACAGCTACACGCGAATACTAGCAAGGCCTATTAGACAAGATGTCTATGTCATTAACCTCAAAATAACCACTTAGTTGATCAATCAATTATTGTGAACGCGATCAAATGCATGGCTTATCGAATATCATTGTTTAGTTTCGGACATTAAAACGTGTAAGAATTTGGGCATAGAAAGATTCTAAAAATAGACGTGTCCTAGTTCCTATTTTTAGCGCTTGAAGTGGGTCGCATATTTCATAGTTCAGTAAACTTGGCTGACCCATTTTTCAACGAAAGATATTGGACTGGCTATTGAACCGTAATGAAAGCAAATTACTACGTGATCGTTTCTCCTCTTTTAACACATGTTTAATTGGATGTTTTATCATCGGTCACACAATTGAATATCTTGTGTACAACTATAGAATTCAATATTGAATATTCGAAAGGTTGTTCTTGTCATTGATCTTTGCTTTTGATAGAACTATTTATAGTGAGGAGGACCGGGAGATGTTGTGTGGTATGCAGAGAATGTTAAAGTGCAGAGAAGCACGACTGGAAAGAAAAGCAAATTTTGCAAATTTGCTTTCCAAAAACCATATATATAAACAAAAATGTTTATAAAACAAGAGTTGTCAGTGGGCAGGATAGCTCAACGAAAAAGTGTAGGATTGTGAAATTTCATAGGATGAGAAGAATAAAAAGTTTACCCAAATAGAAATTTGAAAGGGTAATGAATCTTTACCCAGTCTTTATCCTTAATAAGGAATATATACATGTCTGACCACAAGCATGTGTGCAAAGTTTCAATACTTTAACAATGGTAGAAATAAAAATGTTACAAGTACATAATATCTGCATGTCAATCGTTAGCCAAACATGCCTATGTCGAAAATTGTTAAAATGCCCCAGAAATTTGTGTGTCTGAGTGTGAGTTGAGGACGGTAAAATCATCACAAGAAACATTTTGAAAAAAAAAAAATAAAGTCAGGGATGTTGTAGAAAGATAGGTCTCTGCCAAAAACTAGGTCTTGTTTGGGAAAGGGTTAGGTGAACAAGCAACTTTTGAATATCAGTTTTCTGATGTCATGTTTGAATCATGTTTGCTGCCTTATTAGTAGCTACAGAGATGGAAAAGAAGAGATAGAAACACAAAAATATATAATCAAATAGAAATTCTACAGAGAAAATAATTACAACTGCTTGTATCAGTATTTGCTTCTTTTCTCTCATTGGTTTCTTTTTTCACGCAAACCTAGCGTAGAGAAAGCAGCAGTTGGTCTTATCTTGTGTCTAGTTGTTTGGGAAAGGGTGAAACAGAAAGAAACGACAAAGGTCAAGCTTACCTTTTCCCAAAGAAAAAGCCCAAATTACGGTAAACAAAGTTACAAGTTATGGAACGAAATATTTATGGTGCGAATCAACCTCCAAATAGTGACATATTACATCAGAGGTACGTAATTCTGATTCAGGGGAGATCACTGGGTGCGCTGTAGTTTGTGATTTTGCAAAGGGAGGTCATTCTAAATGCAAAAATATTTTGATTTTTTCGTCTTTTGTTGTTTAATTTGACGTTTTTATAAATTCATCGGCTGGGATTCGTTGAAGAAACTGCTCGTATAAATTCAAATCTAATGTAGAAGTCTCTTTACAAAAAATGTTTTAAAAAATCTTCGTAAATCCGAACATGCTCGATTATTTCCGTTGTTGCGGAAACAGCCGACATTACACGAATCATTTAGAGCTAATGATGGGTCGTATTCCTTAAGACCGAGACTTTGACCGAGCTGTTCCGAGTGCTCCATATTTATACAAATGACGTCATCATGACGTCATTTGTATAAAGTATGGAGCATTTGGAACACCGCGGTTTATATATTATGGAGTGTTCGGAACAACTCGGTCAAATATCTTTTATATTGTTTGTACAGAGTTGACCGAGGGGTTCCGCACGAAGTATAGGCGCCATTGAGCGTCTTAAAAATCTTACTCTAAAGAACGCTTTATCCTAAAATATCTTAAGAAATCTCAAGATATCTCAAAATCTCGCTCTAAAGAACGCACCTCTTGTTCCATGCTAGCTGGAAGCGGTCGATATATTGTGGGATCAGCATTACAAGTGGAAGAATATCATCTTCTCTGTGAGTGGTTGACTTTGTATAGGCTATTACATTAATTATATAGATCAAGATTTTAATACAAAAACGAATTTGTAAAGAAAGGAAGAAAATGTTATTGAAATAAATAATCTAAAAATCGAAGATTCGTTTTCATTAGGTACATGTGTATAACTATTCAACATTCAGGGGACAGCATGGCCTTCCTGGCAATATGTAAACATAAAGACGTGTGGACTTGGCTATCAGCCTATGGATTCTCTGTCGAAATGTTCAAGTCCAGAACAGAAGGGAATGAGAGCTTCTTTAGTGCGATATTTCTGTTGAATATATCTCAAAACATCTCGCGCCAAAGAACGCATCTCGGTTCTTGTCGATAATTTTCAAACTTTTCTCAATGACTGTCTAGTTAACATGACAGCCCAGAAAAGCAACACGAAGTTACAACCCTGGTCAGACTGCACGGCGTGTGCAGGCAGAAATTGGTCAAAAGCACTTTTGATTCACCTTTTACTAGTAGTGATTAAGGTAGAATACCTATAGTGTGGCTATCACTTATGAGATTCATAAAACATCGGCTTTTTTTAAACGTCGTCGTTACGTATCCGAACATATTCGGACGCACTCGTAAACATTCGGCGGTGGAAAGTTCCACCGCCGAATGTTTTCGACGTCGCCCGAATATTTCTTACGTCGCGCGAATCTCATTAGCGCTGGACTACCTTAAATGCGACAAAAACATCACCGGGAACGACATGTAGACAGACGTGCGACTCCTTTCTAAGATATCAAAGATAACGCGTGTCTGTACAAAGAGAAAGACACGTGTCTTACATAAATTGCTTTTATAAAACACGTGCATATCACGTGTATTTTGGTGAAGCCTTGTGATCTTTCATTTAGTATTTGTCACCGAGCGGCGCTCATACCTTGTCACTTCTGGGACATTAGGTTGTTAAGCCCTCCCCAAACGACAAGACTGTAGCCCGGCCCGATTTGAATTATGCTGTGAAAGACAAAATGGCTATTGACAAACATAATATATGATACCGATGACAAAATAAAATGGGAGTTGATGAAGATGTGAATCTTCTACAAAATTGTGGGAAATATTGAGACCAAAGAAGATAATGCTTGTTATCAGTATTGTTTCTTCTGTTACAATGTTTCCCAAGCTCTTAGTATTAGAGGGGGACAGGGTAACGAGCTTTGAAGATTGTGGTTCTGAAAATCATTAAAGACGATAAAACAGGTGGTATCAGAAGCAGAAAATATTATATCCAAGTTGTAGCAAAGAATCTTTGAGGTAAAAGGAGAAAACTCGTCACAAGCATGACAAGTTCTGGAAAGTTTTAACCCTTTCCCAAACAAGACCTGGTTTTGACGTCACTATTAGAAAAGGCTTGGGAAAACATTGAAACAAAAGAAGAAGCTGATAACCAGCAGTCTCTCTTTTTGTCTCAATATTTTCTGTGCCATATTTTACAAATTTCTATCTTTGATAACACCCATTTTGTCATTTGTGGCAGTTTTTGAAGTGGATCACCCTAAAATTTTGTCGTTTGGGAAAGTTTAAATTAAGTGTTGTTACCATACCGAGTCATGCCATCAGAATCCATTAATTCAGCCCCACGGGTCTAGTAGAAAACCGCTTCTGGACGAAAATCAATGAAAAACTGACAAATTAGTTCACGACTAGAAATATTACAGAGGCCATCATCAACACGTAATTTACCCTTTAGGGCCTACCAGACGACAAAATTTTAGACTAGTCAAATTTCAAAGATGATGCAGACGACAATTTCAAGTGAATGAATATTTGCATTTTTTGGTCTTTTTATGTAGAAAACATTGTGGGAAATGAAGAAATTGCTTGTCACAAGCAATTTCTTCATTTTCCATAATGTTTTCCAAAGCCATTATCTTGTGGGAAGTCATGGTGTGGTAATGGGTTAATCCTTTACCAGATGACAAAACTCTGACTAATAAGGGCTGAGCCCGGATAGGTGAGTCGGTAACGCCGGAGTCTGTCGATCCAGGAGTCGTGAGTTCGAACCCCGGCTCGGCCAGTATCCATTTTAACATCTGACAGTCATATTTGTCTGACCAATGGGTGTGAATCATCTACATGTATGTCAGAGAGCATCTGGATGCTCGGTTTGGATATTGGTAGTTCTGTTGAGAGAAATACCAGGAATCCACCGTTACGTGTTCCAGTCGCCGCGATACAACCATAGCAATTAAAAACGGCGTTAAAACCAAATAAATCTAACCAAATCAATTTTACTCCTAAGGCGTTGCAGACGACAAACAATTGATGTCCAAGGTATGAAATGGTAGAGTTTATATACGAGAAGATATGGACAGAAAAGGAGAAATTGCTGGTTACCCGTATTTTCTCCTTTTGCCTCAATCTTTTACATGCTATATTGTGGGCAAAATTTAGATTTATCGACATGCACGTTGTCCACTGTAGTAGCTTTTCTCTTTTTGAACAAGGCTGAAAATTAAAAATAAGCGGAGTTTCAATGTGGTCCCCGCTGCATCTACTCGTCGTACATACTAAAACATTGTCCAAACTAGTCTCTGCTAAAACCCATCGTGCGTCTTTATAAATCGGTCTTCTTTAAAGGACGCACGATGGGTTGTAGGAGAGACCAAATAATTGTCTGGTCAATTCTTTGCAACGTGCAGTATGCATCGTGGTTGCGTCTACCAAAATCGTACGTTGCACATGTGTGCATCGCACGACTATGCCTAGATTTTTAGACGCAGACCACACGCAGGAGCACTTACGACCACTTGTAATATTAGAGGCTTTAGCAACCTGCTGCCAATACCACGAGGAGCCATTATTAATAGGCGTAATGGACTTCTGCGTAATATAGGAGAGGAAAAGGTTGTTTTTTCACCAAAAACCACAAAATGTGGTGATAAAACAAAAAGTTTTTTTTAAAGAGTTTGAGTTTATTGGGGTTTTACGCCGTTTTCAACTACCAGGGTCATATCGCGGCGGCTGGAGCACCTAACCGTGGGTTCCTGGTATTTCTCGCACCAGTACAACCACAATATCCAAACCGAGCCTCCAGCTGCTCTCTCACATAGATGATTCACACCCAGACAAATGACTTTTGTCAAATGTCAGAATGGATACTGGCCGAGCCGGGGTTCGAACTCGAGACCCCTGGATTGACAGACTCCGACGTAACCGACTGAGCTATCGGGGCTCGGCTTTTTTTTTTAAGGTATACTACCCATCAATAGAACCATAAAGGTGCATATGTAACTATATATTTTTAGAATCAGCATGGTATCCCGCATCTAATTGCCAATTTTTATCAACTTTGATCGTTTCGTTACTGAAATTTTGATAATTTTATATCTTGCGTCAGGGCCCTACAAAATCCTGAAATGCCGAACACCCCAAGTATGCTTTTAAATACAAAAACTGCATAATTTAAAGCAAAAAACAAAAGCTTTTGCATCTAATCAATAGCTTATATTATCCCTAATGATTGACTAACAAGAGAATAAATAAAAACCAGCGACAAAATTTTTTTTTTGCTTTTGTAATACATGGCTGCCATACTTTCGACAGGCTTTTCGGACCAACGCGAAACAATAGTCACTTTAAATTAGCATAAATTCGAATGATCTATCAAAATGCATGGCACAAAATGTAGATAATAATTTTCCTATACATATATTCTTTCAAATAAAGTAAAAAATAAACAGTTTCGCCGTACATAAATTTAAAAAAATCACTTTGACTAATATACCCCTGTTTTTACCACCACCCTATTTTTTTCAGGAAAATGGCACTCTTTGTTCATTATACTTAAATAAATGGTTCCATACTACTTTTACATGTTTTTTATTGTTTGTATTGGAATATTTTTATAATAGTAAATGTGATAAAAGATAAATCATATATATAAAGAAAAATGACTATAAAACAAGAGTTGTCAGCGGACAGGATAGCTCAACGGAAAAGTGTTGAATTGTGAAATTTTATAAGATGAAAAGAATAAAAAAAAGTCTTGGCAAATAGAAATATGGGTAATAAATCTTTACCCAGTCTTAATCCTTATTAAAGAATATACATGTGTGACCACAAGCATGCATGCAAAGTTTCAGAGCTTTAAAAATGATAGAAACAAAGATGTTGCAAGTATATAGTATCTGCATGTAAAACGTTCTAAGCCAAACATGTCTAAGTCGAAAATCGTTAAAATTCTCCAGAAATATGTGACAAAGTTATGACATTTTGCTTTGAGGGTGATATTATAATCACAAGAAACATTTAGAAAAAATAGAGCAAGGACTGTGGTAAAAACAGAGATAGGTATCTTACACATAGAACTTAACACCCCCCCCCCCCCCAAAAAAAAAAAAAAAAAAAAAAAAAAAAAACATAATTTTGAGGTTCTCCCATTTGAAAGCTTCTGTGGATGACAAAATGACTGTTAATGACAATATATGATTTGTGTACAATACTGCATGGAAAATATTAAGACAAAAGGAAAAAAGCTGGTTATAAGCATTTTCTCCTTTTGCCTCAATGTTTTCCCAAGCCTTTTCTATAGGGGATGTCAAAATCATGTCTTGTTTGGGAAAGAGCATACAATGACGCCGACCTCCAAGTGATAGGCCAGACTCCGTTCCTCAATAAGTAAGCTAAAATGTTACATGTAAGCAAGAAATTTCAATTTAGAGGTTTGTAAGACTTTGACAATGTATAATTACAATGAGATAAATCACTAAAACCATACATGGCTTCTTCCCTTCCTGTCCAAACATGATCTAGCAAATACAACAGAAAAAAATCCTTTCTACTTTTCACAATTTGATGTCATCTGCAATGCAATGGACCAGTCCAAGTCAATGGAATATAAATCTGTGGAAATTGTGATGTAGCTCTACAATTGAACATTTTCCATAATAATTACAAGTACAGGTAAAAATGGTTACAGGAATGAATACTTTTGAATTGGCCCAAAGATATAAGAATACACACATCTATCATTGATAAAAGCTAACCCTTTCCCAAAAGATCCTTGGATTTGAAATTCATGTATGAAAAGTTTTGAAAACACAAACAGGCAAAATAGAAAAAATGCTGAAAACTAACATTTTCTCTTTTTGTCTCAATAATTTCTGTGCTATATGATATAGCTATCTATATCAATTCCATTTTGTGCCACAATACAAACTTATAAACACTACTTACAAACCCATTCCCAAGCATTCCATGGTTTTCATGTCACTGCTGATGTCATTTGAAAAGCAAGTGTTGGTAAATATTGAGAGAAAAGAAGAAACTCAAGTTTTCTAAAATTATCTTCTTTTCTCTAAATAGAATCTAGTCTTATTTCAATGCTATTACACAAACATTTTTTTCTTTTCTTCCATAATTTTTGCTGTCTGCAACTCTTTCCAAATTAGAATTGTCTGCATATGTCCAAACACAAAAACAGTGTCTTTGATGGTCAAACCAGTCCAGAATATAGTAACAACAGTTCACTTTCTAATGTCACTCCATATTTTTAAAGTATTGAGCTAACTTTGGAATTACTGTTTCCAAGGTTCTTTTAACACTAGTGACACGGGGTTGGCTTTCACTGTTTTTACTTGTAAACACTACCATAAGACCGTCTTCACCATCCCGTTCATAAATCTTCTTTAGATGACTAAAATTCAGGCCAGACGAAGCGATGTTTTCTGCTGTAGCATTTTTCATGACACCTGCTGCAACAAGAGTCCTAAGTGAGTCAATGTTTTCATATTTTTCCTTGTTTGATTTTAAGGAATGTAGAGTGGCAGCAGTTCTGAAGCTGAACTTCATAATGTCTGGTGGGGTCAAATTCAAATGATCAACAAGTTGAGCCAGATACTTGACATCAGCTATGGCATTGTGAGCATCATACAAACTGACACTCAAAATACTTTTGACAAGGTCCTCTTGTTTATATGAACACTGATCGGGTACATATTTCTTGAAGAGTGATAGAGAGTCGATCAATCCTATGATTTGTTCACTAAGGGCCGTAACTCCAACTTTTTCAACAGTTCGGAAGAACACAGGGAAGTCAAAACGTTTCCCATTGTGGGCAACCAAAACAGGCGATGAAAATTTTCCTAACCACTTAGAAAAATCACTCAGTGCTGTTTTTATGTGCACATGATCAACACTTTTGCCCTTGACTGTCATCTGTCCAGATTGAGACACCGAAATCCCTGTAACCTGCTTTGCGCCGTCTGATATTGGTATCGTTGGTTTCACATAGCAACTGAATACCGCGCCAGATGTCATTTCTGTTGCTGCAATCTGGGTCAATTGAGGGAAGTGTCTTCCTCTAACTGTTATAAAAACAACATTCAATTACAACTTCTACATTTTAATCTGTGTTTCCAATAAGACAAGGTTTTGATAATTGTAATGAAATGAGCTAGTGAGATCTCTGAGGTAAAAGAAGGAAATATGGATAACCTCTATTTTCTTCTTTTGCCTAAATAGTCCGTAGCAGCACATGTATTCAAATTGGAACAGTCCAAACTATTGCTATTTTGTTAAGGGTTATTCAATAAAAATCGGAATAGAGACGTGCGATGTTGTAACATAGTCACTCTTGACAGGCAAATGAATTTTTTGTCTTAGACAAACACAGTTCTAGAGTAAAAACCTTACACAGTCTGATTTATGGTAAAAAACTGTAACCAACAATCCGAGATGCCAGGCAAAATCAAAATGTATATTTTCCATGTTTTGTTTGTAAAAATCAAATCACTGAATGTTAAATTTATTATAATATGTACAGTCAAAATGTATGAAAAACTTACTGAGGTCTGTAGTCTCCAAATCAAATGCTACAAATGTTGGGGATTCATTTCCTGTCACATCAACAGGACGATAATTAGGGCGAGGTATTGCATCTGGAATTCTTTCAATATCAGGGTTATCTTGGAGACCGACACCTGCAATAATACATATGAGGCAGGATCTGGAAAAACGTCCCATATAGCATTTTCAAAAATTGAGTTTCAAGATCAGCCTGTTGTCAAATGCAGTCCAATATGCATCCATGCTGCTCTCTTTAAGTTACTTCAGGTCTCGAAGAAGCTATTAGAGAACAACATGGGTCCTGATCAGACTGTGCGTATGCACAGGCTGATCTGGATCTATGTTGGGCTCAAAAGCCTTAAGGGACGTTTTTCCAGATCCTGGCTCAATTATAAATTCAATAATAATGACTTATTCATCAGTGAAAAGCAAGCTTCAGTCCTAAGTCAATCCTAGCATATAAATGATTTCTAATCAGGTATGTAAAAGTATTGGGGTCCAACTTTGTATCAAAGTATGGGTAAAAATGTAACACCAATGCCCATGAAATAACTAATGTTAAGTTTTCTCGTTAAACATATCTGATGTATGTTTTACAGTTATCAAATGCTGAGGTAACATTACCCCTCAACGAAACTGTATTGGCAGTCTACTAAAAATAACTGCTAGTGAACCAATGTCATGTTGCTCTAATATAATAAATGAATTTGGTTTACCTGATTCATAGGTCTGCCCCTCCAGTACCTCACAGGAGCTCTGGACCATGGCCCTTTCTTGTCGAAGAATCATGCGCCTTCTTTTTGCCGCAGGTTGTTCAGCCCTGTCTTGGTACATTTTACGTCGTTTCATCTGCTTCTGTGCGTATTCCTGTGTGAATTTCCCAGGAGAGATAGATGCCTCTTCATTTACCTGAAAATTACAAATGAAGCCTTCCTCATTCTAAAACCGCAACTTTTTTTAACAGTTCTCGTGAGAAATATGCTGTATACAACGTCATATTGTTGTAGGATCTCTGTACAATATAGAGTAAAAAGAATTGATGCAAAAGAAGAAAATGTTGGCATTCAACGCTTTTTTCTATTGTTTCAATATTTCTCATACCTTCAGTGCAATATATCTATTTATCATGATATTACTGACAATGAATATATCAATTTTTTTCAATCTTTCAGGAAATGTGTTTTTATTGTACACTTTTCTATTATATAAATAGATCCTTATTTTACATAAATTAGAATTGCAAGAAAAATATAATTTATTCTGTAATTCATGTAACATTTTTTGTTATATATTTACATGCAACAGGTGTATATATTTATATATCCAGAAAACAAGGAATCAAGAAAATAAAATAGGAGTAATTACCTATCTGTAAGTCTTCGAAATGCAGTGAACTTGTAATAACAGCAAGGTAAACTGAAAACAAGCAATGAACTTTAAACAGAAACTAGTAACTGTAACAATAACTTGCTTGAAGTAACAGGTACCCTGAAAACAAACAATGAACTATAGATAACAGAAAGTTATAATTATAGTAACTGTAAAACGTACTCCACACCAAGACAATGATGGTCATTGTCAACTTTTAAATTGAAAAGCAAATAAAAAATCCCGGGACATCCACCATGAAAACAGTGCTATATTGTACATCTATAGCTAAACGACACACTAGCAGTCTTATCAGAACTAGTTTTGATCACAAGGGAAATGTACACACATACTTTCTAAGGCTTACCAAGCAAGATTATACTCATTCTCAAGCCAATTTAACAACAAAAACATTTAACTGTGAAACTAAGCAAAAGATGCTGACCTTTAAAAGACATTTCAAAGACAGAGCTACAGATAAGAGAGTGTGATGACTTTTTGAAATTCAATATTTCATAATTCATCATTTACCAATACTTAAGTTGTGGCTTCTCCTTGGAATAGTCTCATCAAGACGATTTAAATGAGTACCCACAACAAAGGGTTAAGAGTTGAAAAGACAAATTAAGAATGTCGTAACACATTCTTATTTGTAGCTGTGAAAGAACAGATTTAACAGTATTTCCCGAATTCGTTTTGGGAGAATAAACATACAATCACTAACTAGAAAAAGACGATATCGCTGGTGGGGAGTCAAAACCTCGTAACTACAGCTTGAATAAGCAGGAGTTACGAGGTTTTGACTCCCCACCGACGATATGTTTATGCAAATGAAAAACATGAACACGATATTGCATTTTATCGGTTACCTGTGTAATATACTGACGTCCTTCATTGATAAATGCAGCTGTAGCTTTAACTTTGAAGTCCAGTGCTTCAGAATTCCCATAATGTATCATCTTTGGAACACGGAGTGTTACCTCTCTGTTGGCATGCTCACATTGCTGTGAGCATCCAAGGTCAGAGTATGCTTCCGAATTATCAATCACAGGTTTCATAATACGGAGAAGATCCTGTCTCAGTTGCTCATCCTTTAGGGGCACTTTATACGGGAGGCTCAAATGTTTGTATTTTTGTGATTTGTCTCTACAGGAACCACAAAAAGCTGCTTCACAAAGCGAATGGTCCCCAAACTGGTGTGGAACCAACGCTGTCAAATTTGTTTTTAATCCTTCACTACTTCCCTGATTTTTCGCAAATGCATATTTAATGCACTTTTGGATGTGGGCAATCACTGATTTAGTCAATTTTCTGTTAGTTTTTTGTAATGAGTACAGTTGTTTTCCTATATTTTTTACAACGTGATTCTTATCATACTTTTTCTTTACATAAATGTTTTCTTCTGCTAACCGAGCAATCAGAGTGTTATCACCATCACCCTCCAAAATTTCGACAGGGTATCCAGTCTCCGAAAGCTCCTTTACAGCCTGAACTCCACTAGCACTTTCCATAGAGCGCGCACTACCTCTATGATTAAACACACATCTGTGCTTTCGAACCTTTTGGAAAGGTCTATTTCGTTGCCACCATTTACATGTTGCGCACGTGCGATGGGTTATCATGGTCTTCACTACTTTCTTCCCAAATATTTTCTTTGACATCAGAAACGTGTGAGCTGAAAGACATTCATTACATTATTATATAAACCCATTTAAAAAAGGCAACAATTTAGACTGATCCAAATTGAAAGATGTTGCAGACGACAATATCAACTAAATGAAAAATGTCACAAATTCAATCTTTCTGTGTAGAAATCATTGTGAAAAATGAAGAAATTGTTTGTCACATTGTGAAAAATGAAAGGATTGCTTTTCACAAGCAATTTCTTTATTTTCCAACATGATTTCTACACAGAGATTAAAACTGTGACATTTTTAATTTAGTTGATATTGTCTCCAAAGTCATTAACTTGTGAGGAGTAAAAGAGTCATTGAGTGGTATGGGTTAACTGTTTCCTACACAGTAAGAAATTATATACTACCAGTTTGAAAACTACTGACATGAACGTTGATAAACATCCGACTAGTCAGCAATATATAGCAAAGAAAATATATGTATTGAGGCAAAAGGTAAAAATGCTTGTTAACAACATTTTCTTGTTTTGCTACAATGTTTTCCCAAGTCTTTAGTATCATGTATAGTATATTTCGTCGATCACATTCGAAAACGTCGTAACTACAGCTTAAATAAGTTGTAGTTACATCATATTCGAACGTGACAAGCGGTTGTATCTGTAAAAACTTACAAGTAAGACTATCGAATCCCCGTTTATGCCAGGCAGTGTCTACAGCGCATGACATTCCTGTACGAGTTTTACATCGATATCTGGTATCCAACTTGGTCTTTGCCCGTTCCATTTTCTGTGAGGGTCCACATCTAGGCTTCTTTCTAGGAGGTTGGCCTATTTGGTGCACATGACTTTTCAAGCATCTGCTGTTGTTAGCTGGTGTAAATGGGCTGTACAGATAGAAAAATTATGGGCTTCTTACAGATCATTTCAATACAGCTGATTTAATTTTGAATGCAGACTGAGAATTGAAGTTAGCTTTGTAATACTACAAATACAATTGTTTAATGATACAAAAAAAACACACTCTCGCAAAAAAGGACTTTAGAAGAGTTTTAAGAATGTTGTAGTCAAAATATACATAACATTTTTACATCAACCCTAATTTTTTTTTGTTACATTAAAACTAGTAAGTCATTTTGATTAACGTTTACATATGTGATCCGTCACGCTAAAAGGGACCTTAAAAATCCAAATTTCGACAAACTTGTCAGACTCGCCACAGGTCAACCAGATCCCATATGCAAAATAATGAAGATATAGTAAGATAGAGAAAATATTTCGGATTAAGAAAATTACATAAAAGTGAAAAGTGTCGGCCTTAGTCTGGATGCGCGGACTGCGCAGACTGACTAAGGTCGATATTTTTCACACTTCCCACAAGGTCCCCTTTAGCATGACGGGTCACATATATAAAATATAAAATACCTGGAGACTTTGTCACTTAGTCCAACATCACAATTTAATTGGTCCATGATAGGGCTTGCATCTTCGTTACATGTGAGCTCCTCATCACCTGATATAACGCCATCAACATATGTCTGTCTAGCCAAGAATTTTCTACATGAAAAAAATGACCATGAATTAAAACTGGTTCAATCATGACAAAACAGAAGTATAAAAACAACTTGAAAGGTCAAGAAAGGAAAAAGATGTGTTTTTGACACACCAATGTCCCCGAAAAGACCAATTTTACGTTTTATCATTAAGATTTAGATAGACAGATGGTAAGATAGACAACCGTAAAACAATATGCCCCCGAACGTTCGATACGAGGGCATAAAAAGATCACATGACTATGAATTTATTAAGCAGTATAAACAATCCCTGTTCCATCTTGTTGTTGATGCTAAAAATATGTCTATTTTGTAATTATAGGTCAGGCAGATCAGTATGAAAATATTACAATGATAACAATGGTTTTCCTGTAATTGTGAAGGGTATTTACTGAATAGAATTATAAAGGTTTGTCATGATGTAAATAAAAATCACCTGATCTTGTGCACAGTTTATATATCATCTGATCAATATATGACCAAATGGACTGAGAATATAGGCCCTGGATCAACAAATTCACCAGATAATTAGCTTGTACAACAAGTATACAAGTTTACACACTCATATAGTATATTCAAAGACCTTGAAAAGGTAATTTATAACATTTTACGGATGATTATAAGTAAACATTACCTTACAGATGGTGAGGCATCTGGTAGAATTCCCAATCCAAGATCAGTGTCTATCATATTTGGCAACATTAGAGCATGTGCTTCTCCACTTTCCTGTTCAGCTATGTGTCTGCAAAAAAGCAAATATGTTTAGACTACATCTGGACAAAGGACTGCTGAGGCGGATCCAGAATTTTTGTGAGGGGGAGGGGGGGCGGTTTCAGATATACAAATGGGTGGGTTTTCCTTTTTTTAGTAATACACAATTTTGACTGAATTTCTGCATGAAATGAAATAATCAGACTACAAAGGGGGTTTGTTTACCCCCCCCCCCCCCCCCCCAGCCCATCCGGATCCTCCACTGGGCCATTCAGGAATTTGAGAGAGAGAAAAACTGGATGCAGATTAGCCTGTTCATTTACAGTCTGATCAAGATCAATCTTGTTCTATAATAGCTTGTCCATGGACTGTGGCAAATGAAACAGAAAAAAATGGAGTGTCCTGATTAGCTAGCCAACACTTATGCACAGTCTGATCTTGAAACAAGTATTGAATGCTGAGAGGACCATTTTTTCCAGATTTTGGACTGTATGTTATATATCATATGATTTATAATCATCATTCTATCAAATGGCATATGTGTATAAAATGATATTTGGGTTATGGATAGTCGATTTACCAGCATTTTTCCTTTTTTAAACATAATCCACTTGTTACTTTATTACATCACGATTGCTCAAACAAGTTTTGAGGCAACAGATCAGTTTCTCATATTCCCTTTTACAGAACTAAAGATGAACTTACTTCATTTCCGCACGAAACGACTCTTCACACGCCTTCAGAGTTGATTTTTCGGCGACAGCTTCAACAGATTTCCCAGCGCGCCTTTCCATTACTTTCAAATTTTTTTTGCTGATTGTCTTGAGATTAAGTGTGCTTAAGAAATTGTTGACCTTGTCTGGCCCACCTAGTCCATCAATCATTGCTGAAAATCATAAAAAAATGTTTTCAAAATCACATATGATTTTTCAAAAATTAAATTTACATTTGTTTACAGCTTTATGTACATAATAGTTACAGCTTTTCTCAGAAGGAATTCCAGACTTACTATAACTTTTGGGGCTCAGTAAAACACTTGTATACATAATGACTTACTTAGATTAGAAGATTCCAAGTGAATTTTACCCCCATGGATCACATTTCACTGACCATGATTAAATGAAAAATATGAATGGCATAATTTGCTCAAGGTATAACCAACTTTTTACAACTTTTCAATATGAAATGCATCCAAAAGACAAGCTTTGATTGATGTGTCCCATGGGCTAGCAAGGGACTGTGCCGCTTGAAAAGGATCTAAATAATACCATCCTAAATTACCATTGCATTTTGCTTTTTGGATTATCATTTTCACATTTTCTTTCCTGGTATTGGGCCACAATAATGAATTACAGCTAATTTATAGTTCAACGGCCCGGAGTGACTGCTTTTTATATGTATTTCAGTGGCGGATCCAGAGGGGGTTCCCCGTTCGGATGGTTCTGTAGCCTGATTATTTCATTTTCATGCAGAAATTCAGTCGAAATTGTGTAAATCTAGGAAAACTAACCCCCCTTTTATATATTCGAACCCTCCTCACAGAAATCCTGGATCCGCCACTGTATTTACTAGTATGTCACTCTTTAGTCTATACATGGAAACTAAAGTTTATTTAAATAATTGCAGATTTTATGTATAGCTATTTTCTTTTTCTCCAAATCATTTCTATGGCTGTAAACCATTTCTATGGGTGCTTCTTTTGTCATAACGGCTTCCGCTCATAACTAGCTTAAATTACACAGTTAATAAATGTCAATCAAACTTACCTAGTCCCAATTTTGTGTTGGCCACAAATTTTGGCATTCCTTTTGCCTTGTCATCCCTATGAACTTTTCCATATGGCACTATGTTCGTTTTTCTACACTCTAAATTGTCACATTTAACATACAAATATCCCCCTAGTCCACGCTGGAGTTCACCAACAACACTATGTTCTGTTAATGGCACTGGGCCAAGGTTGCAAAATTTACAATGTCTCAATCCCGACAGCAAGACATCAAATTCAACTAGGCGTCTTCCCTCCCTCCACCCCGTTCTGCTGACGTTCCGCCCCAAAACCTCATTTCTCAGCGTACATTCGGGATAAGTACAATCGGCCGGACCATTGCACAGATGCGCAGTGACATAATTGTGGTCCACTTCGATGTAACAACGTTTGATAGCACGTTTTTTACGAATTTTCGCAAATTTCCCGTTTTTCGCTCTCAACTGGGAATCCATATTGTTGTTGTTGTTGTCGATCTCCTTGGTTGTTCGAACGCTTAATCTATTATATTTTAATAAGCGTTCCGTTGACTACGATTCTACCGGGTTTTCCCTAAGGGACGTCACTCTAATTGTCAAGCATATTTTTTAAAAAATAAAATTTTCAAATGGCTCATTTTTAATACCTTTAGTGATTTAGCGATCACGGTTCGTTGTTGAAACCCTTTATATCAAGTCAAATCTAGATTTAAAGCCTTTTAACAAAAAAAGTTTTAAAAGTTTTCGGAAGTGTCCGGATACGCTCGCTAATTTCCGTCTTAACGGAAACAGTCGACATTACACGAATCATTTAGAGCTAATGATGGGTCGTATACCTTAAAGAAAAACGACATTGTTGGAGTTGGCATTCGAACCCGCGAAAAATGCACGCCCAGAAAACAGCATAATGGGTAATGCGACGTTAATTTTTTGGGGCTTTTCCTTTAACACCTCTCCAATCAGAGACGTTTCAACGCTCAAATATAAACATCCTCGTAAACCCAATCACCTCCCTATACAGCGTCGATGCAGCGGATACATGGGTAGAGACCTGAGTTTCCATGGATGCAGTACATTGATGTAAAAGAAGAAACTGATGATTATAGCACCTGTTTGTGTAACAGTATGAATCCATATTAGACTCTATTTGGCCATACGCTTATCTGTAAACTTGACATTCTAAACTGTTTTTAAGTAAGTTACGTAGTAACAGGCTTATTTTAATACGCAGTTGTGAATTACAAATACTGGTAAAATTTTCAAACGATACTAGAATCATTTTTTTTTTCAAATTTTATTTGTATAATACTTAGAAAGATAATAATACATGTACAAGTTAAAAGATATTTCTAAATTACACTTATATAAAGTTAGATCAAGAACTGCAAAAATATTGTAACAAGTGCATCAACTTATTGAAATTGTGAATTAGTATTGAACCAGATTAGTCTGCACATTCCTTACATTGTATCACGATGGTTAATCACGTGACTCAGAATTTCAGAAAATCGTCAATATTTTTGTCAATACTTGACCAATTTGAATTCGGTTTGAAGCAGAGAAGTTGTGAAAATGATAAACCAAAATTTTGGTTTATCTTCAATAACTTTTTTATCAGTTAATTTTTCAAAAATCTATCACATTCATCTAGTGTGCGACATCTGTCCACCTTCTCTGCTTCAAATCGAATTCAAATCGGTCCTGTATTAACAGAATTATTGAAGATTTTCTGAAATTGTTGCATCATGTGATTATCCACCGTGTGTATGACAGGTGGAAACTTATCAATTTGTTATTGTCTCTGTTTAAGCCCGTTCTTAACCATTACTTTTCCCATAAAAATTTAGAGAAACAAGAAATGTTTGTGAAAAAACATGCACTCAAAAGCAGTGTTTTCATGCTTAAGTTTTTATGGTCAATCTGAGGCTGACAGACACATGGGCATACAATGGTAAAACACTAAGGTGCATAACAGAACTTTAAAGTAAACTGCTTTTTTAACTTTAAAGGTTTATATTAAATTTCTGTTATGCAACATGCAATATATCTATCAATATATGAGAAAAACAAATTAAAGATAAGAAGGAATTAGAAGTAAGACAAAAGGAATACAAACAATAAAAAAGTGAACACAACTGCATTGACTAAATATTTATAAACTAAAAACTATGTAAATGTTATCTAAACAAGGATATAAACTAGTGATATAACTAATGTGATCATACCCAAACATTGCATTGTCACAAAGCAGATTAATGTTGCAAAATTGACAGGGCCTTAACTTTGTCAAAAACCAAAGAACCATAACAAAAGAAGATGTGTTTGTGAAACATAAATGCCCTCGAAATAGCCAATGTTAAGTTTTCAGACAGATAGACAGACCGGCTGACGGACAGACACAAGTAAAACAGCATGCCCCCGATCTTTTGATATTGGGCATAAATATGATATGCACATCTATTATTGATATTACCTAGACTTTATTTATAAGAGACAGAGACGACAAGAACTTTCACTAAAGGGCCAAAATTCTGTTTAAAATTCCGTTTAAATTCATGAACTATAGCCAAAAGTAATCTGCAAACATCCATGTAAAAGTAATTTTACCTGGCATTTTTAATAAAATCTGTCTAGTAATTTAGAGGTGACAAAAATATCTACAGAATAATGGACACCTGAGGCGTTCTTTAGAGCGAGATTTTTTAAGATTTCTTAAGATACTTTAGATAAAGCGTTCTTAAGACCTTGATTCTGACCTAGGTGTTCCAAATGCTCCATACTTCATACAAATGACATCATGACGACATCATTTGTATGAAGTATGGAGCATTACCATGGTACCGTGGAACATTTGGAACAACTCTGTCAATTCTCTCTTATATTGTTTCAACAGAGTTTACTGAGGGGTTCCGCATGAAATATAGGGTAATGGCGCCTCCCATTGAGCGCCTTCAAAATCTTGCTCTAAAGAATGCTTTATCCTGAAACATCTTTAGAAACTCAAGATATCTCAAGAAATCTTACTCTAAAGAACGAGCCTCTGGTACCATGAACCGACTGACCAACCAACAAGCTGATTCCTATATACCCCCATAATATAGTGGGGGGGGGGGGCAGGGGTATTATAGTGGAAAGTAAATTCTGTAAAAGAGACAAACTAAATGCATTTTTGAATTAAACAAAAATAAAATTAAAATGACATCCACAACCCTGATACAAACATTATATTGCCTACATATGCTAACCCTAGCATGCACAGCCTAATGGTAACAATTTTCATCATAATTATGGAGAAAGTGTTCAGATCTAAGCTTATATTAAGGTAGTCTATCCATAACGAGATTCAAGCAACATAGGAATTATTTGGGCGACATCAAAAACATTCTGCGCTGGAACTTTCCACCGCCTAATGTTTACGACCGCGCCCGAATAGGTTCGGATAAGTAACAATGATGCTTGAAAAAAGCTATTGTTTTGTGAATCTCAAAATGGCCACATTGCGGGGATTTGTCTATCATACTTAACCCTTTCCCAAACAAGACCTGGTTTTGACGCCCCTAGTAGGAAAGGCATAGGAAAACATTGAAACAAAAAAAGAAACTGCTGATGACCAGCAGTTTCTCCTTTTGTCTCAATATTTTCTAAACCATATTTTACACAAATTCTATCTTTAATACCTTCCATTTTGTCATTTGTAGCAGTTTTTGAATTCGACCACCCTAAAATTTTGCCGTTTTTGGGAAAGGATTAAAAAGCCAGAATTTCTTGACTTGAAGGTTGAAAGAGACACACCATAAATTGTTGTAAAACCAAAGTGAACGGAAATGATAGCAATAGGGCTATGAGAAATAGGGAATACTCCTATTTTCAGACTTTCTTAACCCTTTCCAAAGCAAAACCTGCCAGGAAAGGGGTTATAAAACAGTTAAGACATGCACTAAGAACAAAAGAAAATATTAAACACTACATCCATAAACTTGTAACAACTACTGTATATTGCTAACATATTGTAAAATGCTATTAAAAAGCAGCTTTTAAATAAGTATTCAATGGACCTTGTCCTTCTTCAAAATGTTGGACTGGTCTCTATCGAACACATTGAATTTGGAAACAATTATTATACTTCAATTCAAAGCATGTCAATGATGGTGTATGAAGTCTGAAAAGAAGCAAAATGTTGATTTCAGCATGTTCTTCTTTTCCAATAATACAGGAATTTTTTAACATATTTTTTTCTGCAGCAGATCTGACCAACTCCTAAATAAGATCGAGTTGAACACCCTATAAGAAAGGCAGCTTCAGGCAACATTGTGGAAAAAGAAGGAAATGCTGTTAATCAAACACTATTGATAAATATTTGTGGCTGAAGCAATATCTACATTTTCCACATTATTGCTTCAACTCAAACAAGTGTATTTTCCTAACATCTTAGATTGGTTTAACCTTTTCCAAAACAAGACACATTTTTGATGTCCCTGTCTGAGAAATCTTAAGAAAATGACTGAGAGAAAAGAAGTTTTACTCTTTTTCTTTCAATATTTTCTAAGCTATACATCACCGAATGATCTGCTTTTTGTAAGATTGATTTTGTCGTCTGCAACAACCCTGAAACTGAATCAGCTTAAAATGTTGTCATTAGGAAAACAGTTCATATAAAATTCTGTACCCTGATGTTTGATAAGACTATTTATCTTCTTCTTCAGCAGTTTCTAGACCATTCTGTAGTTCTGGATACCAAGATTTGTCTTGTCTCTTACACAAAAATAATAATACCCGGTCATCCTCTACCTAAAATGATTAAGTAAGGTTTAATGTTACATATTTGACAATGTTTGTTTAATTATTTATCGTCTTCTTCAGCAGTTTCTAGACCATTTTGTAGTTCTGGATACCAGGATTTGTCTTGTCTCTTACACAAAAATAATAATACCCGGTCATCCTCTACCTAAAATGTGAAGTGTTGTAATAAAGTTTAATGTCACATTAAATAGGTAAAGCTACACAAATACAGGCAAGGGAACAGTCTAATATGAAAGACCTGACTCTGATTGACATATTGAACTAAAATCTAGTCTTTATTTCACATTAACACTTTCCCAAACAGTAACACTTAAAGGTGATGCACACCAGGAGACTAAAATTAATTTTAGCAAATGTCAAAAATTATTTGTGTATTCCATAGCATGAAAAGTACTTAAAAGAAATGGAGAAAATACTGGTTAGCTTTTCTTCATTCTCTTGCATTTCTTCTAAAGATGTCTTTTATAGGGACATAATAATTAGATGCCCATATTATCATCGTAAGACAAATTCACCATTACACATTTTCTATCCAATTTGGCTGACCCATAACACAGGCCCATAGTCTTGTTTGGAAAAGCGTTCTAAGTGTTGAGTGGACCATTAAATTCCTTAAGATATTTAGAAACAAACCAGTAATTCCTAAATTAGAAGTTCAGCATGTGATCACAGTCATCATTGCAAAATGTATGCAAAGAAATGAGCCTGGATCTGGAAAAAGAACTGCATAATTTGAGTCCAAAAGGGATCCAGATCATCTTGTGCATACTTGCATTCTGATCAGCATCCATGCTGCTCATCCGTGCTTTCTGACAGTTATTAATGGTATTGTGGTTTCATTGGGGTTTTATGCCGTTTTTAATAGCTATGGTTATATTGCGGCGGCTGGAGCACCTAACAATGGATTCCTGTTGTTTCTCTTACCAGTAGTACCACAACACATTAACTAAGCCTCCAGCTAATCCCTGGTATTGTGGAAGCGCCTACAGAACAACATGGATCTTGATCAGACTGTGCTTATGCACAGGCTGATCTTGATTCATGCTGGCCTCAAATTCCAAAGAGACTGACCATTCTTTCCAGACCCTGGCTAAACTTCATATTCTTTGTCTACATACCTCATGGTAGCTTTTATCACAGTCAATCTCATGTGGTAATCTGTTGATTTTTAGTTGTATATTCTTCCCTTTCAAATCTCCCTTTTCTCCTCTCAATGTCATGCACAATGCCCTGCAGATAAAATGTGTATACAGCAAAAGTTTAAGAAAAGAGAGGGTATTTTCATACATTTCAGTATCAAAACCTTATTTGTTTCAAGGACATTTCACACGCAGGAAAGAATTTTGGAAAGACATCTGGCCTAGTCACATACATAATTCTGCATCCATATCACAGCCAGAGCATGTCTAAAATAGGGGACCAGTGCATTATAATTTTAGATGTGATGTGGATGCAGAATTGTATGTGACCGGGCCTTTGGGGATGACATTGATTTCATACATTTGTGACCCGTCACGCTAAAAGGGACTTAATAGGAAGTGTGAAAAATATCGACCCTAGTCAGTCTGTGCAGTCCACGCAGCCCGAATAGGGTCGACGCTTTTCACGTTTATGTAATTTTCTAAATCTAGAATGTTTTCCCTATCTTATAAAATAATTTTTCACATACGGGATCTGGTTGGCCTGTGGTGAGTCTGACAAGTTTGTCAAAATTTAGATTTTTGGAATACAGATAAGGTCCCTTTTAGCGTGATGCGTAACATTTTTAGACTTGGCCATTCTTACTAATCAAAACCATTCACTCTAGCTAACCTTTATTAATTTTCATGAGTAGGCCTTGAGGCTACAATTCTTTGCAGCTATGAAGCAGTATTTCTTTCTGATTCTACAACAAAGGGATTCTGTTAACCCATTACCACACAGTGACTCTTTTTGACTCCCCACAAAATAATGACCATGGAAAACATTGTGGAAAATGAAGAAATTGCTTGTGACAAGCAATTTCTTCATTTCCCAAAATGTTTTCCTGCAAAAAGACCTAGAAATTAAAAATTCGATTCATTTGAAATTATCGTCTGCAAGATCTTTCAATTTGGACCGCCCTAAAATTTTATCGTTCCAGAGGGGGACCGACTGCATAGGCGCATGAAAATTGATAATCTTAATAATCACTTTGATAAGCATTTTTTACAAGTTCAAGAGGAGGCCCGGGCCCAACCCCTGGATCCATGCATGTAATACTTACTGATTTTCAAATACCACTTCAAGTTTAGCATTGGACGGCTTTTTAACAGCTTTGGGTAGGAGGCCCTTTCTGATGATGTCTCGGGATGTCTTCAGATTCTTCGCAGCAACTATAACTCTCACAAACCCATCCTTCTTGGTTTCATCAGAAGCTGTTAATAAATGATTATGAAGAAATTAACCCTTTCCAAAAAAAGGTCTGGTTTTGACATCCCTAATAGAAAATGCTTGGGAAAATATTGAAACAAAAGAAGAAACTGCTGATAATCAGCAGTTTCTCCTTTTGTATCAATATTTTCTTTGCTATATTGTACACAAATTCTATATTAAACAAGGTCCATTTTTCGTCTGCAGCAGCCTTTGAAATGGAAATTTTGAAAATTTGCCGTTTGGGAAAGGGTTAATGAAGAATCATTAAGTAAAACTTCTGAAACCAGTCATAAAAGGAGTGCAACTCCATTCAAAGGAATTCGCAACATAAATTACTAACCACTTTTTTTGATGTCCCTATTTGAAAAGATTTGAGGAACATTGTCTTGAGATAAAAGAATAAAATGCTGTGAATGGGGTTCCAGTGGCGGATCCAGAGGGGGTTCGGGGGATTCAAACGAACCCCCTTCTGAAGCCAGATTATTTCAGTTTCATGCAGAAATTCAGTCAATATTGTGTAAAACTAGGAAAACGAACCCCCCTTTTTGCATATTCCATACCCCCCTCACAGAAATCCTGGATCCGCCGCTTGGTTCAAAGTTACAAAAAAGAGGGATCGTTTTTCTAGTATTTAACGTTTTTGACTGAATTTCTGCATGAAAATAAATAATCAGGCTACTTAGGGGGTCCATTTGATTTGAACCCTTAACCCCCTATGGATTAGTTGCAATAATGTAACCGAAACCTTTTTGAATTTTGATCTGGGTTTCGGTTACAATTCCTTCCTATTCGTTGCAATGGAGCAGTAGCTGGAATGATTCATTCCAGCAAGTTTAGCATAGTCAAACTTCAAAATAAAGCTATGGATGTAGTAAGAATGTAACCTGACAACAGGTTAACTATTTTTCTGTCAATCCAGCATAGTTTTATGTTGAAATCACTTTCAAATAAAGTTCAATTCAATTTTGAAGCGGAGTACCCACTCATTTTATTCTACGGAGACTTGAATTTTCCGATGGAAGAAATAATTGATAACAATTCTTGTTGATACTTTTTAACTGAATTTGTACCATGGAATATCTTTTTATGGGATGCACATCTGATTAGATATGTTAGTATTCAAAAATTTATGCAAGAAAATGTGTTTTCCACTCTTTTGTCTTGCTCCACTAGAAGGAATAGGGTGGACTCGAGCCACAAACCAATAACCATCATCAAGTTTGTGGCTACGATATCGCAGCTACCTACGGATCTGCCACTAGAAAGGTAACTGAAAACAATAAGGCAAAATAAAACACAGTGGCAACCATCATTGCCTTCTTAATTATTTTAACTGAATATTTTCTGTGCTATAATTTGCAAATTCTTCATTTCCCACAACATTTTCTAGTTCTACCCAGAAAGATAAAAAAAGAGAGTAAAATTTCCTTCTTTTGTAGACTTGTTGTCTGCAACTCCATTGAATTAAGACAAGTCTAAAATTTTCCACTCTAGTATTGGGTTAAATGTGCATAATCTATAATATGCTTTTTGGGAAAGAGATAGGGGAGATTCTGGATTTCTCGGACATGTGGGTAATCTTGGACAGCCAGACGTTTGTCTTTATAAATAAAGAGTCTTTATTAAATATTTCCCAAAATCAGCTGTATTTATAGGTATAACGCGTCATCAATCGAATGCGCCTGAATAGATGACACCATGTGACATGTACATGGTGTATCATGACGTGTGGGGGAGTTTACTCATTTCTCAGATGTAGTGTCCGACTTTACCCGGCATAAAATCGTATTTAGCTATTTTAAACTCAGACACTAAAGTTTTCTCCATGTTTTCTCCGATTTTCAAGCGCAAATTAGCAACATAAATGATGTCGACTGCAACAGCTTTCAAATTGGAGCAGTGTGCAAAACTTTACCCTTTTGGAATGTGTTAAAACAACAGGTGCGTCCGAGATTCCCCGGTGCTTGTCCGAGTTTACCTTACTCTATACTTTATTTCGTAAAATTATCTGCCTTGGCTTTATTTTATCTGTTTTAGCCAATGAAATTAGTGTAGGATTGGAATACTTTATTGTTTTCGTTGTTGATTCAGAAGTTTGTCTGTCCGAGAGAGTGAGATATCCATGTTGTCCTGACAGAGACTACGTTTTGTGTCCGAGTTATACCGAATCTCCCCTAATTGAACAGAACCAATTTTAATCCGAGTCTTCTCTGATGTAAATACGCTCTTTGATATTTTGATTTTTCACTATTTTCATCAGAGTGTGTTGCGCTTCGAAAATATCAAGAAGTTCTCCACTCAATGTGGCGCATCGTTCACCGTCCGATCTTAAACGCTATCCTTAAAACGCCTGATGGTATCGATAAATGAACCATTTATTGTTATGGCTGCTGACAAAAATACGACCAAAAAGTATTTCCAAAAGGTTTATAGACAATGTTTTGCAACAACCCTCACCTGAGCAGCCTTTGTTTACCGTGACCTGCCATTTAAAACCATGTGATCAACGCGAATTCTCGCACATGGAATGCCGGTTTTCCCAGATTATGACGCAACGGTCTAAATATAAGAATTTAAAAAAGAAAATAAAAATAAGATTATTTCATTTTTCAAATTGACGGCCCTTCTGAAGTAATATAACAACAACGAGTTTAAAAAACACTGATAATATGAATAAATAAATAAATGAAATATATCAGAAACGTCCGGCAAACGTTCCAAGCTAGTATTCGCACCAATAATGTTTGCTACTTTTTTGGGTCAATTCCAAAACTTTCGAGCATGGTGAAGGAAATAAAACGGAATTTCACAGGAGAAGCAATACCATTCAAGTTGCAAGCTGAACAGATCGACATAAATTGATCTCCGCAACAAGAACACTCCATAATTTCTAAACAAAGGCGGCCACATGACCTGAAAGAAATTCGTAATCAAAGGCGGTCACGTGATAGTCACATGCCAGCAAATTCCGTACTATTTTTGAACGAGATCTGGTCACGTGATCTACAATAACAATGGCAACGAAATCTACTGGAATTAGGGGGGTTGTTGAATTTCGGAAGGTTATTCTCTTCCAGCAGGCCGATTTGAAATTAAATTTTTGGTCAGGTATGACAAAAAATGATTAATTGATCTATACCCTACAGTGTTTTACTGAGTGATTGGATATAATACCCAATATCAAAGCTTCACAACATGTGCCAAACTTTCCGCTGTTTTCAAAGCGCAACACACTCTGATGAAAATAGCGAAAAATCAAAATATCAAAGAGCGTATTGTTTGTTTGTTTGTTTGTGCGTATTTTCCCTCGCTTATCGAGGCACCACTAGCTGAACTAGTGTATGGTAACTAATCTACATGTAACTAGTGCTCTATATACAGTGAATAACTTTGAACAGAAACAAACTTTTCTAACTCGAAACATTTTTACAAGTGGAAGAGAAGAGGCAGTAAGTTTTACCTCACTGCTACCCACTTCAAACAGCTGGGTAGACTGAGGCTGACAATTAAGTGTCTTGCCCAAAGACACACCTTCCCCGAGCGGGGCTCGAACTCGTAACCACCGGGCTACAAGTCGAGGGCGCTATCCACTGCGCCACCGAGGCTGTATTTACATCAGAGAAGACTCGGATTAAACCAATTTAGGCTAGTCAAAGGGAAATAACTCTGACCATTTTTTAAATTGATGCTTTCAATGATTGCCTAGCTTGTGTATCTGATCTGAATAGATTATGCTAGAGTGGTTATGGTTGTAAGCCTAATTAAGATATCTTTTTTTCAGGAATGTAGAAAGAGTCCAATTTTGTAGGTTTAGCAACCAGCAAAAAAGTCATTCATTTGTTAGCAAAACTTGGTCACGTTTTGTTAGTGTTTGTGGGTATGAAACAACAGTGAACATAGAATCTGTACACTTTGGTGCCTGTAGATTAATCTTGGGCTACTTTAAGTCACCCACCATAGGATGGAGAGTCATAAGAAATGGATTCTGACTCGTCTAAAGTTTGTGAGGTGTCGGCCATTCTTTGTTTACATTTTCCACTTCCGCCCCACCTTTTAATAATCAAAGAACTTTGGTTACTCTGATTATTTGCATTTTTGATTTAAAAAAAATAGATTTCAAACAATTTCTACAATGTATTTAGTAGGAAAATATAAATGACTAGGAAATAGAGATTATGGATATCATACAAAATCAACTTGTTTAAAAGTGCATTCAAAGACAAAACGATTTCCTGGAAAAGGGTTCTTTGAAACAGACTATAAAAATCCCTTTACCTCCCCCACTTATCTATCTGTCATAATGTGGTCACGTGTCCAATATCTCCACCAATCAAACTCCAGGATATTGGTACTGATGTTGTTTGAGATAGATTTTTACAATTAATGAAAAATCTTCGATTTTGCATCGATTTGGCGATGTTTTAGCATACAAACATGTGTGTTAGGACGAAAATAAAGCTGGGCAGTTGAAAGGAAGAGCTAGCAGTGATGCCGAAGCGGAAGACTCAGTCCGGAGATGATTTAGAGAGCGATCAGTCGGTCCCTCTACCCATTCAGATTTTCTTCTGGAGACAGACATGGTAAAAATTCTGTTTTTCTTCGTGAATGTTTCCTCAAATGTTTGCCCCTTATTGGAAGTCTGTTTTGTATAAGGCAAAACATATTATGCTAATAAAGGACACATTTATGGACACAATATTGCACAAAAATATTGCACAAAAATATTGAGGCAAAAGGAGAAAATGCTCCCCCCCCCCCCCCCCCCCCCCCCACACACACACACGTGCACACAAACAGTGAACACCTTAAAAAATGTGATTGTTGTAGTTACAGATAATACACCGATAAACAGTTTTAAACCGGAAACCGGAAATGATGCATGCTCAGAAAAATAGCGAGTAAGAAATCTACTCGCGTATATAATTACAATAGCGAGAGAACCATCAGTGACAAAATTAAACATTTTCTCTGTTTAAATGGCATAATAATTTTACCCAAACATTTTTTGTTGTTGTATGATGATCGGAAATACTGATTTAGTGCATAAAATATTATGACACGCAAAATAATTACGAGAAAAAGAGAAATAGTTTCCAGCTAACGGGCCCTTAGAACTATCCTACATTTGCCATGAAGTGCGAGTGAACCAATCGTGATAAATAAAGCATTTTCTCTATTTATTTGGCATAATAATTTTAAATACCAAAACAATTTTTTGTTGTTGTACGATGATCGAAAATGCTGATTTGATGCATGGAATATTATGACACGCAAAATAATTACGAGAAAGGGAGAAATTGTTTCCAGCTCACGGGCCTTTAGAACTAGATCTCCGATCTCAATACAAAAAAATATACTTACTTTTCTTTCAAGCCATTGAAAAGGAAAATTAAATCCAAACGACTTTAATTTCACATTTTGTTAACCCATTAGCATGTACTGAAAGAGACACCTTTCGTTAATCCAATCTCAACACAGATAGTTATGACACATGTGACCTCTTGAAAGCACCGGGCACATAATGCACACGGTTACCGCACCCTTTTCACCTTTACCCGAAGGATTATACCCCCTTTAAATCTTTGATCTGTGTCACATGAATTGGCTACAATAATTTTCAGACAAATCACAAAACATACATTAGAAAATTTCTGGAATATCCAGTAACCGTATTTACTTGTTTGAAACCTCAAAAAATCGGCTTACATTAATATAAATTAGTAGTTAAAATATTAGACATCTAATAGCGCATCACTAGTAATCAATGATTAGATGCAGATTTTGATTTATTTTCTTTAATGAAATGTTTTACGGGCCGAATTCAGAACTGAGGTTGAAAACAGCCCTTTAATCTTTCATAAACATTATCAAGACAGCCGTTTTCTAACCTTAAGGTATAAAGTGCCTAATGAAAAACACCACTTTCTAGCCATACGAAATGTATCAAATTACACACACTTGTAAATACACTTCACATAAGTTGATTCACCGTGCCGGATTTCAAGATTATGCTTCAAGAAGAAAATAATTTACAAATATCATTTTACTCTATATTCATATGCAAGGGAGGTAATTTTGAACATTTTTGTCGAATATTTCCATAAATATGCATTAAGTCAAAATTCTAAACGGTACAAAATGCTTATGTTTGTATTTGGAATGGAAATGTAACACAGTTTAGGAATTACTGGCACTTTTCAAATTTTGCCGCTGGCTCTTTTGTGCCAATTAGGTCCTTCTTACCTTAACATCATCATTTCTTTTATTAAGAATATCAAAATTTGTTGCAGACATGCAATTTATTTAGATGTATGATTATTTAACAGATTGAGAAAAAAGAGAACAACTTTGCGAAGAAAAGGAAATATTCGTTCTTTTGTTGATTCGATTGGAACAGTCCCCAATCTTCTACCGTTTGTTTGTGCGTATTTTCCCCCGCTTATCGAAGCACCACTAGCTGAACTAGTGTATGGTAACTAATCTACATGTAACTAGTGCTCTATATACAGTGAATAACTTTGAACAGAAACAAACTTTTCTAACTCGAAACATTTTTACAAGTGGAAGAGAAGAGGCAGTGAGTTTTACCTCACTGCTACCCACTTCAAACAGCTGGGTAGACTGAGGCTGACAATTAAGTGCCTTGCCCAAAGACACACCTTCCCCGAGCGGGGCTCGAACTCGTAACCACCGGGCTAAAATCGAGGGCGCTATCCACTGCGCCACCGAGGCTGTCCTACCACGTCATAGTTAGTGACCTTCAATTAAGTTGTTTGGCAAAGGATTAACGGTTTGACGATTGACATGTTATTCCAATTAATTTGATACAATATTTTAATTCTCCCGACAAAGAGACAAGACGATTTCAAATGACAGTATACCACTATCAGAATGAGATTATGGGAAATTGCAATCACGTGTCAACACGTGATCTAATTAACACAACAAATCAGAATCTGATATCATATATTTGGTAATTTTATGGCAAATTACCCACCTACTTTAAAGTGAGATAGATGTGGTGCTTTTTATTTTAGATGTTTTCGTATTTGATTGAATTATATTTGGGAAATATTGTATGCGAACAGGTAGGACAAAAATGATTGAATTAATGACCAAACGCATTAATAATTTTCGCTCTTGAACGCACTCGCATGTAAAAACATTTTTTCACGACCTACAAGATAAAGATGTTTGAAAATATTGTGGAAATGAAGAAGTTGCTTGTGATAAGTAATTTATTCATTTTCCAAAGCATTTACTAGTTTCCCGATAGACCGATATGAGATCTCCATGTTTATCTAGAGATTTTTTCCCAAAGCAGGTTTTTTAAGTTAGAAACAACAAATATCTTTATTTTCTATTCACATTCTCAGAATCAATCAAATAAATATCATGACTTGTGACCATTGCATGTCAAATCACGCTTTTCCACACTCCAAAACTTTGGCCATTCAAGCTATGTAGCTTGCACCATTCCCTCAGTTATCCAATGCAAATCCTGTTTAGGACATCAAAACTAGACGTTTTTTGGGGGAAAGGATTTATTTAAATGATGCATGTATACATAACAAGAACACGATGAGCAAATAACCGATATCAAATACGCGCTTCTAACTTTCATGTAGCCCGTAAAGCTAACGTTCTGGGCGGTGCCGTGTTAGAAAACAAATAATTATTTGGATATTTCCGATAATTACGGATTAAAACCTAAACCGACAGTGGCCATTTCCAACTTTGTTCTTTGTTTTGATGAATCACGGCTGTATTTTCCTTTTAATCAGCCAGAAAACGTGGTTTGAAGCGCTATTTTACGCTACGCGTATATGACATTATAGTGGTAAACTGGTACCCCGTCGTCTCTCTGTAAGACAACGGGCACCGTACGATTTTTCCTGTGATCTGATTGGTTGATTAAATTATCAATGTATTTTTCACGACAAGTAAAATCGTACAACACCGGAAAAAATCCCATCGTGCATTACAATATGACAACTTTTGTCATCTGCTTTCAATCTTGTTTTAATAATCTAATGAGTCAAGTGTAAAATAATATCACGAATGCCACAAAGACTGCTTTGTGAATGGGCGCAGGACGACAATGGGCCTTATATAATGGATTCATGGACAACGTTTCTTTTTTAAATAATATTTTATAGATCTAATTAGTAATCTAGATCCTTATCTAGATCTACATCTCGAATCAACATAGGCCCGGCCTATTTCATTTTTTTCTTTTCTTTTTTTTTCTTTCTTTCTTTTTTTCTTTCTTTTTTGTAAAGAAAAGTGGAAAGAAATGACGACCATTTTCCGGGAACTTTTCTAGAATTAGAATTTTTCTGTTTGGAAAAGGGTTTCAATCCATTACCACACAACAATGCATTTCGATACCCCAAAAGATAAAGACCGCCTAAAACATTTTTGAAGCAATTTCTTCATTTCCAAAAAAAATCTTTTTACCGAGAAAAACATTTTACGCTATAGAACACACACTTTACTTTTTTGATAGCATTGTAATTTTTCGTCTGCAACTCCAGTGTGGAGTTTAAAAGAGTCAAAGTGTGGGAATGGGTTAAGGGCAATATAATCGATCTGATCCTTTGTCATACTATCTGTCTTTGATGTACTGTAACAGAGTGTGTCCAATCATCAGATAAACAATTAAATTTAAAAAGCAGTTTAACATATGTTTATCCCTTAACACTGAAGTGTGAACACATATCTTGTCCTTAATACCACTGCGAGATAATTTTAATACAAACAATCTATTATTCCCAGCTCAGAATCTCATGAAGTGATTCTTTTCTATTTTGAAGTAAAACAATTTTGAAGAAATTAAGATTAAAAAAAAAGAAGAAAAAAAAAAACCCAACTGTTTTAAGAATTGTTAATTAATGGGTGTTGATCAATACACAAAAAATATTTGTTTGAGAAAAAGTAGAAAAGATGTCCAGAGCATTTTGTCTGTAATTTGAAAACGATAATTTTATCAAGTCTTATTCTTACCTTCGAGGTTTTGAAGACATTATAGAAAAAAATGCTTCTCATTTCTTCTCTCCTGTCTACAAGGGAAATTTGATACAAAACTGGCATTAATAAGATCTCCCCCAAACCAGAAAAGAAACATTGACTGATCTTATTTTAAAGCTGCTGCAGACACAAAACTGCTGTTGATATGCTACAATTCGGTGTACAAGAAAGCATGGAAAACATTAAGCCAAATGATAAAATGCTGATCATCAGCATTTTCTTCCTTTGCTCAATGTTTTCCCAACCCCTTTCTTCTAGGGAAGTCAATACCAGAACTTGTTTGGGAAAGAGTTAACTCGTTCTCCTTATCGCAGGTCATTCAACCGTGTCAGCTTATCTAGTTTGAAATCGTCGGCTGCAAGCTTTCTTCAGCGTCTCCGAAACGATTTACGTATTTATAGTAGCGTCCGCATAACCATGATCAAAATACGTCACTTTCGCCAAAAAATCAACCAATCAGATCCTCCAAAAAAATATACAGAAAACCGTATATTTTTTTATACCGTTCCTGTCCCCATTAAGGATCGATAGATCTAGGGACAGGGTACCAGTCTATTATAGTGGATGAAGAAATTTTACTCGTACTTTTCCGGGAGGTATTTTACGGCTTGCGCATGCGCACTTCAAAACTGTCAGTTCGTGTATTGTTTTAACACTTTCCCATAGGACAAAATTTTAGGCGGTCCAATTTGAAAGCTGCCGCAGTTGACAAAACAGATACAAATACTGTATTTGTTGAAAAAAAAAAGGATTTGTGTACAAAATAGCACAGAAAATATTGAGACAAAAGGAGAAACCTCTGGTCATCAGCAGTTTCTTCTTTTGTTTCGATGTTTTCCCAATCCTTTTCTCTGTTGGACGTTAAAATCCGGTCTTGTTTGGGAAAGGGTTAAATAAATTTTTTATGATTTTGTCACAAGCAAATGTGTATTCAAAAAATCTTTCAAATCAATTTTCTTTTTCATTTCAGTCCTTTTATCAGACCAAAGCTTGGCAAACTGTGTGATGCTTCTTGTGTGGTAAGAATTTTTTTCTTTTCATCTTTTTTACTCTTAAAGCCATAATTTCCCTAGTAAAATCATGAAAAAAGTTCTGATTTGTTAACATTGTAAGACAACTTCTAGATGTTCAAGTATAAGCAAAACTAGAAAATAGAGCTGAAAGGGAACACAATTTGTACCTTGGTACAGGTCAGCAAGACAATTACCCGCGGGTACCCTGGTAGTGGAAAGATGGACAATACATGTATAATTCTGATTTTGTTTATGTCCATTATCAGGAAATGGGAGCATAATTTAGGGCAACATCCGCTGATGTTCAGAAATATTCTTGTTTCAGACTAAGATAGAAAACAAGGGCAATTTATACGAAATAAATCTAGTCTATTAATTGTAATATTTATTTATTTCCTCTAAAGAAACTTCTTCTGTAGACATGCCTAAAAGTTTGATAAATGTGGAAAGGGATCAATACTGGCAAAATGGTCCAGTTTAAAGCAAGTCTTCAGCTTTTATAGACTTTGTTGCAGGGGGTAGGGACTTCCCCCTTCTATTTGACTGAATATGAGTAAAATCCCTGACTACTTTTGAACATATATCAGGCCCGTAGGAACAGGGGTGGGGGGGGGAGCTGGGGGGGGGGGGAGCTGGGGAGGCTTGCCCCCCAATGTTGCCCAGAAAATGCCAAATTTTCCTTATTTTACACTGAAAGTTTGGGGGATTAAACCATCCCATTTAGCCCCTCCCCTTCAATATTCAGACAAAGGGGCTTGAGCCTACCCAATATGAAATTGCTTCCTAAGGGCCTGTATATGGGGTTAATAGGAAAAACATACAAAATCCCCCTCCTACTTTTGCTAGAGAACTGGGTGGCCCAAAAGTTATTGAAACCCCTGTTGATGAATGCCAAAATTGTATATGATTAATTATCTGTGTATTTTCAGTCATTTGAGAGAGTTGTGGTACAGAACATCCTACACGGACAACCACCTAACTTATGTGAGGCCATCCAGAATATTTCAAGATGGAAACTAATACAGGTATAGTCCACCAAATCAACTTTGGACAACTTTATTTTCGTCGGCGAGGCCTTTAGTTGAGCATATTAATAAAACATTGCCAAAGTGAGGTTGTTACATATGCAGATGACCTGCATCCTCGGAAACCCCGCGGTCATAGCTACTCTACAT
This sequence comes from Fragum sueziense, assembly GCA_963680895.1. NCBI lineage: Eukaryota > Metazoa > Mollusca > Bivalvia > Cardiida > Cardiidae > Fragum > Fragum sueziense. The sequence continues at coordinate 3,051,483 of OY804594.1, forward strand.
GACCCCTGGGGCAATTGGCGAGGAAAACTTTGTATAAGCCGCTCCCAAATGCCGCCGTTTCATTGGTTCCATCATCATTTCATGATGGGTGAGTAGACCAATCAAACTGGCCGATACATATCGCCAACCTCTAAACAGTGATTACGTCAGAGGTACGTAATTTAATCCTGATTCAGGGTAGATAACTGGGTAGGAGATTGATAAATCGCTTCGGGTAAGTTGTCAATATGGAGGATTACTATCGTTTAGCGTGTGAAAAATTTAATTTTTCAAATTTAAAAGACTTCCAAAGAGAAACTTTCCCTATCTTTCTATTTCAAAGCTAATGACATGTCAGTGATCTGTAATTTTTTAAATCGTTGTCGCACAAATTACATCTTATCATGAGCGCAGCCATCTTGGTTGTAATTGACAACGCATTGACTTATGAGAGCCGTTATTTGATTCGGCCTTGCAATCATGCGTTTCGTATCGATTTTCGGCGGCTTATTCAAAGTTTAAGTGGCCAAGTGCCCCAGGGGTCATGTAGCGTTCGAGCTATGACCGCTGTGGTTTCCGAGGATGGATGACCTGGGGCAATACACAATTTTTACATGAAACATATTGATATGCAACAGGTTATGGAAAATATCACTGGGTAATTAACACTTTCCCACACACAAACTGATTTTGATGACACTTGTAGAAAAAGCTCGGATAAACATTGAGGCAAAGGAAGAAATCTGATTATCAGCATTTTCTCTTTTTACCCCAATATTTTCTATGTTAGAATATACAAAATTCAACTTTTGTTAACCTGCAGTTTGTCGTTTGCAGCAGGTTTCATATTTCGCTTTTGTGTTGGAGCAATCCAAAATTTTGTCGCTTGGGAAACCTAAACTAGGAGCCACGAATGTCAGTCCAACACTCTAAGCATTGAGCTTTCGAACCACATTCAGAATCAGATGTGGCTGGTATTGCATATTTCAGAAGATTTAGAGTTGATAATTAACACTTTATGTGTGCCATTCCCCAACATGCCAAAGTAAGAAAAACAGAGAATTATCAAAGTAACTTCACAGTTTGCTTTTATAACAATTCTAAAGGTAAGATCATGCTGCTTCATATGTGATTCAAACATACAGGATTTCCTAATGTATTTTCAGGTTGCGTTCCCCCATGTAAGTCAGTCGTGTGCTGCACTGTTAGAGAATCGCAGACAGGACCACCCAGGATCTAAATTTAGTAACAGTGAGACCAAGTTACTGTATACTCTACACTGGATCATCCTGGACGCAGCATCAGAATGTGAGGACACATGTACTCTGCAGGAGGTCAACAAGACCCAGGCACCGTCAGTACACCTGCACTCACTCAAATCTGTACAACTGTTTATATACCTGTTTGCTCCCCTGGTCAGTACACTGGAAGATTCAGACTTCCAGTCCCTGAAGCTGGAGAACGGCCTCCGACTGTGGCAGCCATTATGGGATTATCAACAACCGGATATACCTTGTTTCTCCACACCAGTAAAACCACAGAGGAATGTCCTTAAAGCACAGAGAAGTCTCCTGAAGGTCAACACTAATGCTGCTAATATCTACATAGGGAAAGGAACATCGCGGGAGAATTTAAACTTTGCGTTTCCATTTGATGATGAGAGTGCGAAGTCTACGAGTGAGAGTGAGCCGTCGCCGACGCGGGCGTGTCCTCTAGCGAGACTGAGTGACAGCGAGCTATGTTTTATGTCACAGTCAGAATCACAATCTATCTTCTCCATGTGTGAGTTCTGTAACAACATCAAATCCGGCCGCGCCATGGAGGGATCAGCCGTGTGTAAATGTGGACGGAAAGATAGTTATGTGGAAATAGGGCCAGAATATAAACAAATGCTACAGGAGAAGTTTGGGTCTATAGATAGAGACTTTGTGAAACACCGTCTAGCTAGCGCTGTGACAAGTGGTGTGAAAGGTACAACAAATGTAGACATACTAAGTGCGAGTTATTTTGATGTAGCCGTGATGCAGTGTCTGTTCTGCCTGCAGTGGTCAGAGGAGGGTATCTACTGGGCCCTCAAATATCTACATGGTAGACTGCTGGAGATCTGTGATGAGTACAGACATATGGACTATAAAGATCGAGAACGAAGTCATTCACTCCCGTTTGCTGATCCTCATCTACTGAGAAGTAACAGTATCCCACCATCACTGTCTAAACAGCGTGATGATGAATCTAGATCTGGGACGAGTCCCCAGCAGCGACACACCACCAAGTTTGCCTCCATGTCTCCAGGACTGTCCACAATACCCAGTGATTCTGAACCGGCGTCACCATCACCATTCTTGTCAGGGTTCAGACGTGAGCCTCCGTTCAAGAAGTTGTGTATGGTAGAGTTGAAGCAGTATCCGGACAGTACACGAGCATACGTGAGGAAGAAGGATCCACCACGAGGTGATGTGTCACCGACTGCTGTCCCCTTCAAGACCCGTCTAGATAAATACTCGTTTCCCACACTACAGAAGGATAGTATGGGTCTGTACCACTGGGATAACCGAGTCAGGGGGAGAAGTTCTGTAGACATTGTCAGTAGGAAGCCGTCAGATAAAGATAAACCAGTCAGAACCAGTCTAAGCTGGGCTGCAGACACACCCAGCAGGTTTGAGTTCCCGCCGTCGCCGGACCAGGAGTCAGAGGTGAGCAGTCAACACAGTAGTAATGACTCATCGTCATGGTCGCAGGGCGGGGACAGTCAGGGGTTCGGGTCTTCTAGTAAATATGGCGTCACTAAACCAATCATCACTATCACACAGGAGACGCCACAGAAGTCATGTCGTAATTGGCCACATGTTTACGAGTTTTCACGCTCTGAGGGTGACAGTTTGGATATATCCAGTGACAGTACGCAGCAGGGTGCGGGGCTCGCACGCAGTATGACAGACTCGAACATTTGTTATCAACCAGAAGAGGAGGTCCATGAAGTACCGGGAGCTGTACATTATATACAGAAAAATGGACACATGAACTATAAAGTTCTACTACAGGTAATCTCTATTTGTTTTTAGTAATTGACTCGGAGACAATTGTAATACATCACAGTGTTTGATGGACAATTATTTACTTTTAAATGAATTTTGTTCTTTCATATTAGGCTCTGTAAATAATGTATAAAAAACAGGATCTGGAATTAAGGGCCTTTATGGCTTACCAGACCAAAATGGATCAAGTTCAGCCTGTGCATAGGCACAGTCTTATCAAGATTAATATTTTTCCCTTGGAATGCATTCATTACCTGCAGCAACTTTTGTAGAGCAGTTCATGATTGGACTGCACTAAGGTACAGACTGATCTGGATTCAACATGTAGGTCTCAAATGCCTGTTTCCAGATCTCAGCTTATATATGATTGATAGATCCATATTTTAGTTGTGTATATCAGTATAATCTTTATTATAGAAGCTTATTGCATGGTCAGTTTCAGAATCTTGGTTAAGAGACCTAGACATTTTTTTGCCCAAAACATAAGACTTAGTTTGCTATAAATCTGGAAATCATAGTTCCACTGTAAAACTACATGTTTTGTATATGATCCAGGCTGTCCATTTTGTAAGCAAGAACCATCAAGGTGACAAGATCTGTGAAGTATTGTTGAATCTCGTGAATTGTTTACTGGATCTGGATGTGATCGAGACGCAGTCGGAGACGGAAAATGATGGCGGCGATGACAGGAAAGATGATGATAATGCTGATGAACAGCCCGCTACTGAGAACGGGAAATCTGAAATGACAGCTTATGATCTGGCAATGGATAGTTTAATAAGGTATAAAATGTTACAGATACATTAAGATAAGATACAGACATATAAGATCTGTTATAATATTTCTTAATAGTAAAAAGATATTTACACAAACAAGACATTTTTCAAATGTTATGAAAACTAGTCTTTAAAAAAGAGAAAAAATTGTTTGGCTTCCTTTGGTGATTATTTAATGCAATTCTTTTATGATTTGTGGTATGTTTGTACTCCCTAAAAAAGGCTTAGGAAAAAATGGTTCTACTTGGAATGCGGACTACCCTGAAATTTTGTTATTTAGGAAAAAATTGATCTTTTGTTTCAGTATATACAAGGCTGTAGGTTGTCCACATGGTTGTGGTGATGGTTTACGTGGTCGTCATGGTGACCTACTACGACAGAAAGGACACAGCTGTCTGCATCGGCTACAGAAAATGAACCCCACGTTGTTCCGTATTTATCTCCACAACTGTATCAAGTCGCGGCCCATACAGGAAGTAGTAGATTTCTTCCATGCGTTCCTCGGGTTCTGTGTTGATCCAGTGTTACTGCTACAACATCAACAAAGTAGGTCAAACTTGTTCCGTATTTATTTAAACTGTTTCGTCAATTTTCAACAAAAAACTTGTATCTGCAGCTTGTTTTAAGCTGCAGTTACGAGTTTTGTGTTGAAAATCAGAAATATATCTACAAGATCATTCCGTATTTATCTACGTAATTATGCCCCCTTTCGAAGAAAATGGGGGTATATTGTTTTGCAAGTGTCGGTCGGTCGGTCGGTCGGTCGGTCGGTCGGAAGGTCGGTCGGTCGGTCGGTCGGTCGGTCGGTCGGTCGGTCGGTCTGTCCGTAGACCAAACCTTGTCCGGAGCATAACTCAAAAAGTATTCAAGGTAGAGTCATGAAACTTCATAGGTGGATAGATCTCATTATGGAGAGGTGCAGTGCACAAGAACCGTAACTCTGCCGATCATTTTTTTTGAGTTATTGCCCTTTGTTGATTTTATAACTTGATTCTTGTCCGGAGCATAACTCAAAAAGTATGTAAGGTACAATCATGAAACTTTACAGGTGGATAGATCTCATTATGGAGAGGTGCAGTGCACAAGAACCGTAACTCTGCTGATCAAATTTTTTGAGTTATTGCCCTTTGTTGATTTTATAACTTGATTCTTGTCCGGAGCATAACTCAAAAACTATGTTAGGTAGAATAATGAAACTTTACAGGTGGATAGATCTCATTATGGAGAGGTGCAGTGCACAAGAACCGTAACTCTGCTGATCATATCTTTTGGGTTATTGCCCTTTGTTGATTTTCAAACTTGATTATTGTCCGGTGCATAACTCAAAAAGTATGTAAGGTAGAATTATGAAACTTTACAGGTGGATAGATCTCATTATGGAGAGGTGCAGTGCACAAGAACCGTAACTCTGCTGATCAACTTTTGTGAGTTATTGCCCTTTGTTGATTTTATAACTTGATTCTTGTCCGGAGCACAACTCAAAAAATATGTAAGGTAGAATCATGAAACTTTACAGGTGAATAGATTTCATTATGGAGAGGTGCAGTGCACAAGAACCGTAACTCTGCCAATCAAATTCTTGGAGTTATTGCCCTTTGTTGATTTTTACACTTAATTCTTAACCTTGCCTATATCTCGTGTCCTTTTACACATACAGCCTTGATATCTCACACATAGATACCTCCTATCAACATCGTTCACATTTAACCATGACCTTGGACCTTGTGACCTTGACCTTGGAGTTTGACCTACTTTAAAAAAAATTAAACCCGGCATATATCTCATGACCTTTTACAAATACAGCCTTGATATTTCACACATGGACACATCTTACCAAGACCTTTCACAATTGACCATGACCTTGGACTTTGTGACCTTGACCTTGGAGTTTGACCTACTTTTAAAAAAAACTTTAACCTGGCCGATATATCATGTCCATTTACACATACAGCCTTGATATTTGACAAATGGAAACCTCCGACTTAGACCTATCACATACGACTATGACCTTGGACCATGTGGCCTTGACCTTGGAGTTTGACCTACTTTTAAAAAAAATAAACTGGGCCTATATCTTATGTGCTATTACACATACAGCCTTGGTATTTCACACATGGACACATCTTACCAAGACGTTTCACATTTGACCATGACCTTGGACCTTGTGACCTTGACCTTGGACTTTGACCTACTTTAAAAAGAACTTTAACCTACCTGATATATCATGTCCTTTTACACATACAGCCTTGATATTTGACACATGGACACCTACGACCAAGACCTTTCACATTTGACCATGACCTTGGACCTTGTGACCTTGACCTTGGTGTTTGACCTACTTTTATAATACATTAACCTGGCCTATATTTCATGTCATTTTACATATACAGCCTTGATATTTCACACATGGTCACTTCCAACCAAGATATTTCACTTTGACCATGACCTTGGACCTTGACCTTGGAGTTTGACCTACTTTTAGAAATATCTAACCTAGCCTTTATCTTATGTCCTATTACACATACAGCCTTGATATTTCACACATAGACACCTCCTACCAAGACCTTTCACATTTGACCATGACCTTGAATATTGCAACCTTTACCTTGGAGTTTGACCTACTTTTAAAAAGACTGAAACCAAGCATATATATCATGTCCTTTTACACCTACAGCCTTGATATTTCACACATGGACACCTCCAACCAAGACCTTTCACATTTGACCATGACCTTGACCTTGGCATTTGGCCTACTTTTAAAAACTTTAACTGGCCTATGTTTCATTTTACTTTTACATATACAGCTTTAATATTTCACACATAGACACCTCCTACCAAGACCTTTCATATTTGACCATGACCTTGGACCTTGTTAACTTGACCTTGGACTTTGACCTACATCAAATGTAGGCCCTTGAGGGGGCATATATGTTTTACAAACATCTCTTGTATTCTTCTAATGTTATAAGATTGATTTCATGGTCATGCCAGTATCTCAACTATGAATTCAGGTGAGCGATCTAGGGCCATCTTGGCCCTCTTGTTATAGAAGTAATTCGTCGGACATTTTGGCCATCCAACTCTAAACTTCTGCGGGGCTTTCGCGAAGACTCGGTCCCGCGAAGACTGTGAATTACAGTTTTGAAATAATATCCACGAATTTAAGGTAAACTGCAAAACAAAATGGGACGAAACTGCCAGTGTTAAGCGGCGATTTTCGAAAATGTAGAATATCATATCGCAGCCTACAACTAATCTGAAATTTTCTCAGTGAAAGGTGACAAAGTTAATCATCCTCCATTCAATCTTCAATTAATCAATTCTTAAGAATTAAGTACCTAATCAGCGTTTGTTTACAATTGAAAAATTGTTTTATGGCATGCGCTGTCATCAACAGATTATCGGAAAACTGCCCCCTCGATAATAAATCAGTCAATCACGCGTTCTGATTGGTCGCCTCGTCGACATAAGCCACGCCTTGCACTTAATAAGTGACTTATTCTGTTTTATAGGTTGTAAATAGTTATCCCCCGAGACTGCCCACTTAATTCATCAGTGATCACAGCGAGTTTTGATTATCAATTAGAAAGGCGACAATATACAAGATAATTGCTTATTGAGCAGGTTAGGGCAAAATTTAGAATCAATTTACAGGGCAGGGCGCCGCACTTCCACGGCAGGGCAAGGCAGGGCGCCGCGCCCTTCTAAAAGGGCCTAGCTGGAGCACTGTTTACAGACCACCCACGTCCCGGTCAGCTGCATGTAACAACTGTACGTCAACATAATTGTATACGTCAACGTCACTAACGCAACAGATTTGTGACGACTCAGTCTACAGCAAATTCTATGGTTGGTAATCGTGGACGGCCTATACATCGCGACATGGTGATAAATCGCCTGTGAAAACACTGGGTTCGCTGTCGTCGATGTTCGATACCAGGCTCTTGACTCAACATGCATTTTGGCATAATCTGACGTCCATTCAGGAAATATTCGTGGCTTTAAAGGTTATTTTCTGTTCTGTTATGTTAACAATTGTAACATTTACAATTTTACATGGCTATACATCGGTTTTGTTAGATGCAGGAGATACCATTTGTAGATGTACTATTTTGCGTTTTTAAATCGTGTCAGTTTAGCAGAGTTTCCATTTACGACGTAAAAGTGTCTGTAATATGTGTATACGCATGAAATTCAGCTCGGACGCAAAATATGAAGACGGGTTGAGTCCCTGGGACGCAACATAAATTGGGTGGCAAAAAAAAAACTCGGATATAAAGAGTGTCCCAAAAAAACGGAACCCTAATTCAAAGTCAAATATTTCAAAGCGTAAGCAAAAAATCTAATTTTTGAATTTGCAGTACTGAAGATACATTATTTTTGCATTTGTGTTTCAAATTTCACTTAAATATATGCATTGGTTCAAAAGTTATAAGCAAATTAATAATGAAACTAAAAACCCGATCTGAGTGACATGATATTGATTTTTGCGTCTTGTTTGTTCGTGAAAGCGCACTAACGGTAAGCTAATGAATTCTGTACCGTTGTACTTGTATGTACCGATTTTCTCAAAATTTAATAAGTACATGTTCTGTACGCTCAAACTGAGTCCATAGGGTGGTTGTTTAAATTAATTTTAAATTATTATGTGATTCATTTCACATGGCGCAGTTTTAACTTTTATTCTCATAGATTACAAGCTTGGTATGCTTCCTAAAATTAGTCCAGCCTTAATTTTCTTGCATAGTATACATTTCTGTGGAATATGATTTAATTCTTTTTGGTGAATTTTGTGTCATTTGTGTTTTGCATAAAGGTCAGTGTCAGGTTAAATGAAACCCATAATACTTTAAATTGAGGGGTGACTGGCATGTTGGTCAGATATGAAATAAGTGCCTATGATTATTATGCCCCCTTTCGAAGAAAAAGGGGGTATATTGTTTTGCAAGTGTCGGTCGAAAGGTTGGTCGGTAGGTTGGTCGGTCCGTCGGTCGGTCTGTCCGTAGACCAAACCTTGTTCGGAGCATAACTCGAAAAGTATGTAAGGTAGAATCATGAAACTTTACAGGTGGATAGATCTCATTATGGAGAGGTGCAGTGCTCAAGAACCGTAACTCTGCCGATCAATTTTTTTGAGTTATTGCCCTTTGTTGATTTTCAACTTGATTCTTGTCCGGAGCATAACTCAAAAAGTATGTAAGGTAGAATCATGAAACTTTACAGGTGGATAGATCTCATTATGGAGAGGTGCAGTGCACAAGAACTGTAACTCTGCCGATAATTTTTTTTGAGTTATTGCCCTTTGTTGATTTTCAAACTTGATTCTTGTCCGGAGCATAACTCAAAAAGTATGTTAGGTAGAATCATGAAACTTTACACCACCTGTAAAGTTTCATGATTCTACCTACCGTGGATAGCTCTCATTATGGAGAGGTGCAGTTCACAAGAACCGTAACTCTGCCAATCATATTTTTGGAGTTATTGCCCTTTGTTGATTTTCAAATTTGATTCTTGTCCGGAGCATAACTCAAAAAGTATGTTAGGTAGAATCATGAAACTTTACAGGTGGATAGATCTCATTATGGAGAGGTGCAGTGCACAAGAACTGTAACTCTGCCGATCAAATTTTTGAGTTATTGCCCTTTGTTGATTTTCAAACTTGATTCTTGTCCGGAGCATAACTCAAAAAGTATGTTAGGTAGAATCATGAAACTTTACAGGTGGATAGATCTCATTATGGAGAGGTGCAGTACACAAGAACTGTAAATCTGCCGATCAAATTTTTCAGTTATTGCCCTTTGTTGATTTTATAACTTGATTCTTGTCTAGAGCACAACTCAAAAAGTATGTAAGGTAGAATCATGAAACTTTACAGGTGGATAGATTTCATTATGGAGAGGTGCAGTGCACAAGAACCATAATCTTGCCGATCAAATTCTTGGAGTTATTGCCCTTTGTTGATTTTTACACTTAATTCTTAACCTTGCCTATATCTCATGTCTTTTTACACATACAGCCTTGATATCTCACACATAGATACCTCCTATCAACATCGTTCACATTTGACCATGACCTTGGACCTTGTGACCTTGACCTTGGAGTTTGACCTACTTTAAAGAAAATTAAACTGGGCTTATATCTCATGACCTATTACACATACAGCCTTGATATTTCACACATGGACACCTCCTACCAAGACCTTTCACAATTTACCATGACCTTGGACTTTGACTTTGGAGTTTGACCTACTTTTTAAAAACTTTAACCTGGCCGATGTATCATGTCCTTTTACACATACAGCCTTGATATTTGACACATGGAAACCTCCAAACAAGACCTATCACATATGACTGTGACATTGGACCTTGTGACCCTGGCCTTGGAGTTTGACCTACTTTAAAAAAAAAATAAACTGGGCCTATATCTCATGTGCTATTACACATACAGCCTTGATATATCACTCATGGACACATCCTACCAAGACCTTTCACATTTGACCATGACCTTGGACCTTGTGACCTTGACCTTGGACTTTGACCTATTTTTAAAAAAAACTTTAACCTAGGAGATATATCATGTCCTTTTACACATACAGCCTTGATATTTGACACATGGACACCTACGACGAAGACTTTTCACATTTAACCATGACCTTGGACCTTGTGACCTTGACCTTGGTGTTTGACCTACTTTTATAATACATTAACCTGGCCTATATTTCATGTCCTTTTACACATACAGCCTTGATATTTCACACATGGTCACTTCCATCCAAGACATTTTACTTTTGACCATGACCTTTGACCTTGACCTTGGAGTTTGACCTACTTTTAAAAAATTAAACTTGGCCTTTATCTCATACACATGTGCTATTACACATACAGCTTTGATATTTCACTCATGGACTCATCCTACCAAGATCTTTCACATTTGACCATGACCTTGTGACCTTGACCTTGGAGTTTGACCTACTTTTAAAAAAAATTAAACTGCGCCTATATCTCATGTCCTTTTACACATACAGCCTTGATATTTGACACATGGACACTTACGACCAAGACCTTTCACATTTGACCATGACCTTGAACCTTATGACCTTGACCTTGGTGTTTGACCTACTTTTATAATACATCAACCTGGCCTATATTTCATGTCATTTTACACATACAGCCTTGATATTTCACACATCGTCACTTCCACACAAGACATTTCACTTTTGACCATGACCTTGGAGTTTGACCTACTTTTAAAAAACTTAAACTAGGCATATTTCTCATGTCCTGTTACCTATACAGTCTCGATATTTTACACATGGACACCTCCTACCAAGACCTTTCACATTTGACCATGACCTTGGCCTGTGTGACCTTGACCTTTGATTATTACATACTTTTAGAAATCTTTAACCTAGCCTTTATCTTATGTCCTATTACATCTACATCCTTTATATTTCACACATAGACACCTCCTACCAAGACTTACCACATTTGACCATGACCTTGAATATTGCAACCTTGACCTTGGACTTTGACCTACTTTTAAAAAGACTGAAACCAGGCATATATATCATGTCCTTTTACACCTACAGCCTTGATATTTCACACATGGACACCTCCAACCAAGACCTTTCACATTTGACCATAAACTTGACCTTGGCATTTGGGCTACTTTTAAAAACTTTAACCTGGCCTATGTTTCATTTTACTTTTACATATATGTAGCCTTGATATTTCACACATAGACACCTTCTACCAAGACCTTTCATATTTGACCATGACCTTGGACCTTGTTAACTTGACCTTGGACTTTGACCTACATCAAATGTAGGCCCTTGAGGGGGCATATATGTTTTACAAACATCTCTTGTTGTTCCATATTTATCTCCATGACTGTATCAAGTCGCGTCCTATACAGGAGGTTGTAGATTTCTTCCATGCGTTCCTGGGATTCTGTGTTGATCCAGTATTACTGCTACAACATCAACAAAGTAAGTGAAGATTCAGGGCTTAGAGCAAACCCATTTATTTTTATGCTCCCCGAAGGGAGAGCATATAGTCGCCGCTTTGTCTGTCCGTCCGTCCTGTCCGTCTGTCATTCCGTCCGTCCGTCCGTCCGTCCGTCCGAAGCGATTTCTCCATAACCCCTGGGCCAAATCAAATGAAACTTACCATGTGAACTCCCTATGACATTATGCCGATGTACTTTTCCTGGTTTTTGGATTTGAGGCCTCGTCATGGAAAAAGGGGACTTAAAGTTAAATACAGTTTTTCTCTAATTTCTCCTAGTCTAATGGTCAGAATTTGATGAAATTTCATATTTGAGTAGCAAATCAGATGCCCTTGACAATAAACTATTTAAAATTTGGGTATACAAAATATGTCATGGAAAAAGGGGGCTTAACATTTGTTAGCTTTATATTAGCTCTGCATTGCATATATTTTTTGTGACAATGCCTTATTCGGGGAGCATTGTCCGTCTCTGACGGCTCTTGTTTAAGCAAGCTGGGATAAAAATGGCTCTGATCAGAACTACAGATAAGAGGGAGTGATTACTTTTTAAAATGCGTTATTTCATTGATTACTCATCTAACCCTATGTTGTGGATGTTATTGGAATTGTCTTGGAGATGACCCAAATGAGTACTCACAACATGGGATTTGGATTTAAAATAATAAATTTAGAATGCCTTAACCCGCTCTTAACTGATGCTCTGGCTCTGATAGTATTTGAGACCAGTATGGATCCAGATCAATGTGTGCCTAAGTGCAGTGTGATCAGGACATGTGCTGCTCTCCCAGAGTTGCTACATGTAATTAAGACACTAAAAGAGAACAACATAGATCTTGATCAGACTGAGTATGTACAGGCTGTTCTAGATCTATATTTGTCTCAAATGCCATAAGATCTCTTATACCTGATATGCTGGCTCAATTGTAGGTCAGTGCTAATATGCACTTATTTTAGTGTTTCATCACTTATTCATATCGTGAAAATCATACTTGAGGAGTGAATGTTTTTGACTTCTTAATTGAAGCCTTTACAAACAAGACTTTTTGATGTCTTTAGTAGAAATGATCTTGGCAAAGGTTTAGGCTAAAGAAAAAAAATATAGTTAAGGTTTTCACTGTTTGCCTCAATACTCATGTGGAATATCACATGTGTTGTTATCAACATCAAAGTTGTCATCTGCAGCAGTGTTTGAATCTGTTTCATGCAAGGTGACCTTCCCCAAGGTCATCCGTTAACCCTTATCAACCCTTTACATGAAAACCTAACATTTACACAATAGCCATTCCGGTGGCATTTGTGTTTCACAAACACATCTTGTTAGCTCACCTGAGCACGAAGTGCTCAAGGTGAGCTATTGTGGTCATTTTTTGTCCGTCGTCCGTCTGTCTGTCTGTCTGTCCGTCTTTCCGTCCGTCCGTCCACAATTTCGTGTTTACACTCTAGCATCTACAAATATAAGCCAATCTTGACCAAACTTGATCAAAACATGTATGGCCATAAGATCTCGGATGAGTTCGATTATGGGTCAGATCGAACTAGAAATGCAGGAGTTATCTGCCCTTGAATGCGAAAAATACTTAGTTTTGACATTGTTTACACTCTAGCATCTACAATTATTGATCAATCAAGACAAATCTTGGACATAACATTGCAGACCATAAGATCTCGGATGAGTTTGATTTTCAGTCTGATCTGACCTGAAAGACGAGAGTTATGCGCCCTTGAATTTGACAAAAATGCCATTTTCGGCTGTTTTTGACCTTGTTTACACTCTAGAATCTGCAATTATTCATCAATCAAGACAAAACTTTGACACAATATTTGGGACCATGAGATCTTTGATGAGTATGATTTTCAGTCTAATCTGACAAGAAAGTTGAGAGTTACTTGCCCTTGAATTTGACAAAATTGTCATTTTTGGTTGTTTTCGACGATGTTTACACTCTAGAATCTACAATTATTGATCAATCAATCCAAAACTTGGACACAATATTGGGGATCATAAGATCTGGGATGAGTTTGATTTTCAGTCTTATCTGATCAGAAAGTTGAGAGTTATAAGCCCTTGAATTTGACAATATTGCCGTTTTTGACTGTTTTCGACCTTATTTACACTCTAGAATCTACAATTTTTGACCAATCATGACAAATCTTGGACGCAAGGTTGGAGACCATAAGATCTCAGATGAGTTTGATTTTCAGTTTGATCTGACCAGAAATATTAGAGTTATGTGCCCTTGAATTTGATAAAATTGCCGATTTCGGCTGTTTTTGACATTGTTTACATTCTATAATCTACTTTTATTTATCAATTAAGACAAAACTTGAACACAATGTTTGAGACCATAAGATCTTGGATAAGTTTGATTTTCAGTCCAATCTGATCAAAAAGTGGAGTGTTATGTGCCCTTGAATTTGATCAAATTTCCGTTTTCGGCTGCTTTAGACCTTGTTCACACTCTAGAATCTACAATTATTGACCAATCAAGACAATTTTTTGGACACAATGTTGGATATCATAAGATCTCAGATGAGTTTGATTTTCAGCCTGATCTGACTAGAAAGTCGAGAGTTATGTGCCCTTGAATTTGACAAAATTGCTGTTTTCAGCTGTTTTTCGACCTTTATTTATCAAACAAGACAAATCTTGAACACAATGTTGGGCACGATGAAAACTTGGATGAGTTCGATTTTCACAATGTTGTTGACCATAAGTTCGTTTTCAGTCTTAAAGTCATAAGTATTTTTTTAATTGAAGAAAAGTGTTGCTTATATCATTTTGGTTCAGGTGAGCGATATAGGACCATCATGGTCCTCTTGTTTTATTTATAAATAATAAAAATGCATTATTGATTTTTGTCGAGCCCGCTTGCGGTGAGCTCGACATAGTTGTCACAATGGCGGTTCGGTGTATGTGCGTTAGTGCGTTAGTGCGTGCGTTAGTGCGTGCGTGCGTCCGTCCGGATGGAGCTTGTCCGGGCCATAACTTCACCATGGATGGAGGGATTCAGAAATAACTTGGCACAAATGTCAAGCTCAGTAAGGCGGAGTGTCGCGTGCAAGAACCAGATTCCAAGCTCAAAGGTCAAGGTCAAACTTGGAGGTCAAATGTCAAAAATGAGAAGATTTTTGCTTGTCCGGGCCATAACTTCACCATGGATGGAGGGATTCAGAAATAACTTGGCACAAATGTCAAGCTCAGTAAGGCAGAGTGTCGCGTGCAAGAACCAGATTCCAAGCTCAAAGGTCAAGGTCAAACTTGGAGGTCAAATGTCAAAAATGAGATGATTTTTGCTTGTCCGGGCCATAACTTCACCATGGATGGAGGGATTCAGAAATAACTTGGCACAAATGTCAAGCTCAGTAAGGCAGAGTGTCGCGTGCAAGAACCAGATTCCAAGCTCAAAGGTCAAGGTCAAACTTGGAGGTCAAATGTCAAAAATGAGATGATTTTTGCTTGTCCGGGCCATAACTTCACCATGGATGGAGGGATTCAGAAATAACTTGGCACAAATGTCAAGCTCAGTAAGGCAGAGTGTCGCGTGCAAGAACCAGATTCCAAGCTCAAAGGTCAAGGTCAAACTTGGAGGTCAAATGTCAAAAATGAGATGATTTTTGCTTGTCCGGGCCATAACTTCACCATGGATGGAGGGATTCAGAAATAACTTGGCACAAATGTCAAGCTCAGTAAGATGGAGTGTCGCGTGCAAGAACCAGATTCCAAGATGAAAGGTCAAGGTCAAACTTTGAGGTCAAATGTAAAAAATGAGTTGATTTTTGCTTGTCCGGGCCATTCCTTAACTTGGCACAAATGTCAAGCTCAGTAAGGCGGAGTGTCGCGTGCAAGAACCAGATTCCAAGCTCAAAGGTCAAGGTCAAACCAAACGCCATTGTAATGACAGCTGTAGACATAGGTATGGTCTTCTTTCTTCAAAATGAGCGGGCTCGACATGTTGCCCTTCGGCATCTAGTACATAAAAGTAGGAATTTTTTATCAGAAAGTGAGAAGACTAATTGTCTGCTAATGCAATAAGTGACCAACTTTATGTTTACAGCCAAGAAGACAAGTGTTGGACCCAGCTCAGGTGGCACTAGTCCTGTCACATCAACAGGTCTATAGACAGACTTTGCATGATATTAACTTGTTTTATTTGTATATGTGACCCGTCACGCTAAAAGGGACCTTATCCAAACTCCAAAAATACAAATTATGACAAACTTGTCATACTCGCCACAGGTCAATCAGATGCTGTATGCAAAAATTGAACATGTAGTAAGATAGGGAAAACATTCCGGATTTAAAGATTACATAGAAGTGAAAAGTGTCAGCCCTAGTCTGGCTGCGCGGACTGCGCAGACTGACTAGGGTCGATATTTTTCACACTTCGTATAAGGTCCCTTTTAGCGTGATAGGTCACATATTTTATTTACCTATTTATTGCTGTGAGAAATTTAATTGTGATATGCAAAAATTAGAGTATCCACATAGCAACCGGAATGTTCAATATCAACTGGAATCTAGTCTGATATATAATGCTAAAGGTAACAGTACTCCTATTATAATTGGACCAGTCCAAAATTTTGCTGTTTTGGGAATGGGTCAAGATCAAAGTTGAAATATTGAACATATTCATCTATCTTCATTCATCAACTTTTAACTCTTTCATTCTACGTTTTTATTTAATCTAGATCAATGTTGGCTTAAATGCATTTAACAACCATTGCTTGAAGACTAAGGCTGTAATTTAAATATTTCTGTTTTATTGTGGTGAAATTACATGGTGGTTTTGATACATGAAATATGGTGTATTTTATTCTTTGTTTTTGTACTTTCTAATGAAGATTTTGTTTTCCTTCAAGCAGTGTTTAAATTCTGTGATGTGCAGTTATGTGCAGTCTGTTCAGCATGAGAATGTCTGACACAATATTAAACTTTTTCCAGAACATTATTTGATTGTAATCAATAATTTGCATTCATTTTTAGCTCACCTGAGCACAAAGTGCTCAAGGTGAGCTATTGTGGTCGTTCACCGTCCGTCGTCCGTCCGTCCGTCTGTCCGTCCGTCCGTCCGTCCACAATTTCTTTAAACATCTTCTCCTCCTATACCATTGGGCCAATTTTTACCAAACTTGGCAGGAATGTTCCTTGAGTGACCCTTCTCAAAACTTGTTCGCGGATTTTTGATTGGCCAAAAAATGTGGGCGTGGCAGGGCGGGGCTTATAAATCTTTAGAAAATTCTTTAAAAATCAACCATTGGGCCAATTTGAACCAGACTTGGCAGAAATGTTCTTTTAGTGACTCTTTTGAAAATTTGTCCACAAATTTAAAGATTTGTCAAAAAATGTGGGTGTGGCAGGGTCAAACTTCCAGAAATCCTAAGAAAATTCTTAAAAAATCAACCAGGTATAATATGTTTAGTGGGAGTCAAAACCTCATAACTACAGCTCGACAAAGCTGGAGTTACGAGGTTTTGATCCCCCACTGGGGATAGGTCTAATCCCCATAATATCAACAAATACGGGGAAATGTTTACTTTAGACGGACATATGTTTACACTAGACAGGCCAGAATGGGGAGCTGCAGGTTAAAAGGGGTAAATAGAATTCTATTTGTTATTTAAACTATCCTTTGTTGTTGGTACTCATTTAAATAGTTTTGGTTAGATCATTCAAATGAATACCCTCATCACAGGGTTTGATAAACATTGAAAGATATTTTACAATTAGGAAAGCCCTTAACCTCTCTTATTTGATTAAACCCTTTCCTGAAAATGCCTGGTTTGACATCCCTAAATAATTAGAAAAGGCTTGGGAAAATATTGAGTCAAATGAAGAATAGGCTGATAATCAGTAATTTTCTCCCTTTGTCTCAATATTTTATCTGCTTTATTGTGCATGAATCCTTTCTTTATCCATATCAATTTTATGTTCTTTTTTTTAACCCTTTCCCAAACGACACAAGTGTAATTTTTCCAATTAGAAATCCACTACAGACGTCAAAATGAAAGTCGACAAAGACAGGATTTGTGTAAAATATAGCACATAAAATATTGAGACAAAAGGAGAGTCTGCTGGTTATCAGCAGTTTCTTCTTTTGTCTCAATCTTTTCCCAAGCATTTTCTATTAGGGACGTCAAAGCCAGTTCTTGTTTTGGAAAGGGTTAATTGGAACAGTCTATTCCTTTTCAGTTTAGGAAGGCATTAAGCAGGTTTTGGCCCAATGATTGAAAATGCTGGGAAAATGTTATAGCAAAAGGAGAAAATACTTATAGCCTATATTTGCATCTTCTGCCTCATCATTTTCTGGCCATTTTTGTACACGAATGCAGTCTTGCTCAACATTCTGTTTTGTTAGTTACAGCAGATTTTAATTCAACTGCACTGATGTTATGCTGTTAGGAAAAGATTTAATCTGAATCAAATTGTATCTGCTCAGTGAATAGTTCCCCTATGTTGTGGGTTGACTGGGTTCCATATAAATATGATAAAGAGGGCAGTGTTTGACAATCTTTTCTCAAGTTATAAGACAATCTTTTCTCAAATAATTATCCCTATGCTGTAGCTTCTGATCATAACAGAAAGTCCTTAGTTATATGCCTTTTCAATTGACAAAATTACCATTTTTGCTCATGTCACCTATGTTCAGGTGAGCGATATAGGACCATCATGGTCCTCTTGTATATCAAATTAGTAGAATAAGTGTAATTTAAAAATAAATCTCTTTTAAATAAGAAGAAGTCACCAAAGTCAATAAAAATTGTCTTTTATCTCAATATGAACAGAAAGTTTCCATTCCTTGATTTTTTTTCTGAAATCAATACAAAGTGACGTTAACAATTTTTAGCTCACCTTAGCACGAAGTGCTGAGGGTGAGCTATTGTGATCGCTCACCGTCCGTCATCCGTCTGTCCGTTCGTCTGTCTGTCCACAATTACTAAAAAATCTTCTCCTCCCAAACTATATGGTCTAGAGTCTTGAAATTTTGTATGTAGTATTGTCTCAATGCCCTCTACCAAAATACTTCAAATTATTGTGCTTATAGAAAAATTGGCCCTATGTTGTGGGGTTTAAGGTTTCACACAGAAACACAGTTTTCTCAAAGACTATTTGGCGTAGAGTCTTGAAATTTTGCATGAATTTACATGTCATAAACCTCTAACAGAACACTAAGAATCATCACATTGCAAGGAAAGAAGCCCTATGTTGTGGGTTCTGGAATTTTCAAGTGAGGAATTGTTTTGACCAGGTAGATTTTATCACATATCATTATCCCTAAAATAACAGTTCGGGTCTATAAATCAGATTATGCAGATCATAATATCTGATAAAGAATGCATGGAGCTACAGATAAAAGGAGGCAAATCATCCTTCATTTGATGTTTAAAATCTAAACGCTTTGTTATGGGTACTCATTTGAATAGTCTTGATTGAAGAATTCAAATGAATACCCTCAACATAGGGTGTTATAATATTAAAAAAATAAAAAGCCATTACCCTCTGTTACCTGTATCCCTGAGGCACTTAACGTTTGTTTACTGATCTAGGGATCAACTAAATACTTTAACCCTTTCCTGGAAAGACCTTGTTTTGAAGTCCCTATTAGAAAAGGCTTTGGAAATTAATGAGTCAAATGAAGAAAATGCTGATTCTCCTTTTACCTCAATATTTTATTTTATTCAATATTTTATATGCTAGTTTATTGTAAACGAATCCTATTTGTACCGCTGTCAATTTTGTATTCTGAACTTTCAAATTGGAATAGTCTATTTCTTTTCTGTACCTTCTGTACGGGAAAGCATTATGCCCTTTCTCTACCATACACAGGTTTGCCTCACGGACAGAAAAGGCTTGTAAATGATATGGTAAAAGAAGAAAATGTTGATAACTTGATAGCCTCTGTTGTCTCATTTTGCCTCATCATTTTCTCTGCATTTTTATACATGAATGCAGTCTTTATCAACACCTGTTTTACCATCTACAGCAGCTTTTAATTATGTCTTCTCTTATGTTATGTCCTTTGGAAAAGGTATAACCATAACCAAATCCTTACTGTTCAATGAGTATTTCGCCTTTGTTGTGGGTTCCATATAAATGACAGAGGGCAATGTTTGACAATCTTTTCAAATTGTTAAGGCCTGAAGATAATTTTTTTGCTTCGTTTAAGAACTACAGAATTATTCCTATGCTTTAGGCTTTTGCATTTTGTACAGAAAAAAGTGCCTAGAAGTTGTGTGTCGTATTGCCTTGTTAAACAGAAGAGTTCAAGTTATAATTACGCTTTGAAAATAAGCTCTACCATGATGTATTCTAGATTTGAAAAAGCTGGAACAGGTTTAAAATTGTCTTAGAATTTCCAAACCTTCTATGGTTTCTAAATATTATAGCCCATTTAGCCCATTGACCTCTTTCCAAAATTAATGCTTCGATTTGTCTATGTGCAATGGTAATTCAGCAAAATGTTGTGGATTTTCTGATTTTAAATACAGATATAGTGAAAAATCTTTGACAATCTTTCCCCAAATTGTGCTTTGAAATTAAGTGTGTACCATTGTCATATGACTCCTTTTCAAAATCCTCTGAGATTTAAAAGGTTTGCTAAAAAGTATGTCTGAGGGCGCTCTAAGGTGAGCGATATAGGACCATCTTGGTCCTCTTGTTAACATGATATTATTTAATGTTCCTAGTTTCTATGAACTTCAAGCACTAACCATTGAGTTCTTGTGGGGTTAACAAATTGAACTCTAAAAAGAAGATTTATGACTATTGTTAGCTTACATTTGTGGAAGAACTTTTAATAATCCTTTCCCAAACTAGACCGTGCTTTGACACCACTTACAGAGAAAACTTTAGAAAACATTGAGACAAAAAAGGAAAGTGCTGATAACCAGCATTTTCTTCTTTTGCCTCTACATTTTCTCTACTATGTTACAAATATATAAAGAAAACCTGTTTATCAAAATTATTTTTTCATCTGTAGCTGCTTTCAAACTGGAACTTTTCAAATAGGGTAACTCGCCCTTGAGTCGAATTGGCCCTTGAGCCGAACAATTTCAAGACAATATTTCTACCGATTATAAGCGTTGTTACCGTATAACGCTGTTATTTTTAGATTTTTCGATATTTCGTCATAAAAGATACATGTGGTCCTTTCCGGTAATTTCTCCCATATCTTCTTCGAGCTGCTTACCTCAATGACAGAAAAGTCATGTTCGGCGAACAAACTTCTTCATGTATTTTTAAAATAACAAATGTCAAAAAAGAATGTTATGGGGGCAAACGAATCATTTTAGACAAAATGTGTGTGTTTTTTGTTTAGATCAGCTTATCTATGCTTACATTATTTTTAATTTACACATTTTCATTTGATAGTTTACACATGTGACGTAATCAAAGTCAGCTGAATGATTTGCCCTTAAACCAAACACGATTAGCCCTTGAGACGAACGGTGTTTTGCTTAAGAGCTATGGATAAATTTAGACTTGTAAGCCACGATTCCTGTATAATAAAACTTAACAATTATAAAATGTATCTAAATTGGAAGATAATTGATCTGCATGCGACAAAATAATTGTTTTTTTATTAGACTTTTTACCGTATACGACAGATGTCTGAGAGGAAAGACGAAATGATTGTATATTAGGGGGCCTATATTCATTTTCCTCAATGTTTTTGTCAAAGCCATGGATTATTTGGAATGTAGATGTATTCTGTGCTATAAATGTAGGCCTTTTCAGTAGTTCTTCACTGATATAACACACATCCTTCATTAACCCTTTTCCACGCAGCAAAACCCGACGTTCGACTCAAGGGCGAGGGTGTTTGTGTCATGGGCGAAAAACGGTATTTGATCTTTTTTGCATATGTAGCGTCCTATATGGCCGGTAACCAACCAGAAACACGTCTAAATAATCTTAGGGTAACATCCGAGGCATCCAGGCTATTCTACACCTGGTACCCTTTCAAGTTGTGAGCGAGTCGGGTGACGAAAAGTTAACCCGTTCGACTCATGGGCGAATTACCCTACTTGTTGTTTGCAAAAAATGTTAACTGAATTTCTAAACATACTTTGTGTACATTATATAATGGTTTGATTCATTTCTCATTATTTTGATGTGCATGTTGTAATTTCAGCCCACAAGAAGTCTGTATCACAGGAGGCGCTTCACAATAATGGTTTTGCCAACAATTTTGGCCACAGTATAGGAGGGGTGGGGTATAGAGGGGTTGAGGGAGTCTTGATTTCTAACGCCATGAAAACTCTTGTGTCACGATGTACAGAGTCTACCAAGGAGATATACAGCAGTGATAATATTGTGAGTAGGCCTACCACCTTTTTTACTCTTTCTTTTTTTCACAAAAATTGAAATTCTATAGATAATCTTTCTTAAGGTGATACCAGAATTTTCTTTGGGATTTTGCATGTAGTTTTGAATAAGATCAGACTGCACATATGTGCAGTTTGATCTATTCTAAACTGCCTACCAATTTGAATTGGTACAACAAGAATTGTTAAGTTCAACAATTTTGGTCACAGTATAGGAGGGGTTGGGTACAGAGGGGTTGAGGGAGTCTTGATTTCTAACGCCATGAAAACTCTTGTGTCACGATGTACCGAGTTTACCAAGGAGCTATACAGCAGTGATAATATTGTAAGTAGCATTGGTCCATGGGTCTAAGCAAAATAATTTGCTGTAGAGAACCAAGTATCATACATAAACCTCAAATGCATAGTGTTTGTATAAATGCAAATAGTTGTGAATGAAAACATTATGGAAAAGACAAAATATTGCTCCTTTTGCATTGGTACTACTGTATGTGTAGATATTTTCGCGGAGCGAAATTTTCGCGGTAGGGCCCCATTTTCGAGTTATACAAATATTCGCGCAACTTTGAATTCACGGAGAGACAATGTAAGAATTCTTAATTTCGCGCACAGCAAAATGAATGTAAGTGCTGGGTAAATACTCTTTCTTTTTTGCAGTATCTTAAACACTCGGGAGTTAAACGGATATTGCTCCACTGTAACTCATTATTTTCTTTGTGCATACTTATAAAGGGTTTGTTACATGTATCTCAAACCAAACGATGACAAACAATACATTGTCTGATAAAAGTGTTAAATGGTTATTCACAGTTTTATTGTTAAATTACTTTTGATACATTATCTTGTCACCTTCTTTATTCAACACATTAAGACAATAAAACATATACATGTACGAACTGAATGAATATTCATGTAATGTTTATAATTAACATACATTTCAACTTACGCGAAAATTGAACTTTTCCGGGAGAATTGGGAGTACAAATATTTGCGCAATCATGAATTTGTGGGCCGATGGTCTAGCGCGAATATAGCGAAAATTAAAAGCCCGCGAATATTTCTACACATACAGTATTGATTGAAGCACACAAAAAATGGCACATTAGTTTTATCACTAACTTTTCTTGACATTTCAGAGTTTGTTTTGTGACATCCGTCAGTTGATCACCTATTTTAAAGAGATCCATGGTGGAACGTTCAGACGTGTAGCACTCAGCGGACTTTTAGACTCGTATTTAGATGTTAAAGAGAAGGCGGGACAAGTGAAGGAGGTGGTCACACCCTCCTCTCATCCAATCAGGTTTGTTGATTAAGTATGGATTTTAGAATTTTAGTCTCTCCTAATTATAATTTTTAGTCCCCATATTGAAGGATGGGGAGCATATTGTTTTACTCATGTCTCTCTCTCTGTCTGTCCAAAGAACTTAACATGAAAACTTAACATTAATATTTTCGGGGGCATTAGTGTTTCACAAATACATCTTGTTTGGTACTGGTTTATAGTAAATTTATAATGTAGAACATAGAAAAATCATTAAAAAAAACGAAAAAGAAAGTCTCAACATTTTCATGAGGTTATCTATTAGAAAATGTATCAATAACATTAAGTTGAATGAAATTCTCACCAAATAGGTTATATTTAAAATCTCTGTGAAATAAATACAAAGTTTTGAACGTTTTTCAAAATGAAATAAAGATAATATTTCTTATTTCAGTCGTACAACTTCTGTGACATCGGAGAGTGGAGACGAGAAAGATGGACAGAAAACACCGACAGCGAGCAGTTCTGGGGCGGAGGGAAAAGATAAGACGAAGTCAAGAAAATCTATTTTTAGAAAGAGAATGAAAAAGGTAGCTTGATCTTTATTTAGTTGTGATGTGTCATAATCCAAATTTTGTTTGGATGGACATCTTTAATTTGTGACTGACAAGCAATTAGTTGCTTTGTGAAGCTTTTATGTTGAATAAGACTAGACTGCAAAAATGTGATGTTTGGGTAAAAGTGTACTATCTAAGGTTTTAGATTCAAGGCTTAGCACTTTTCCAAACAAGTTGGTTTTGCTATCTTTTATAGGAAAGTTTTTTGAAAATATTTTGGCAATACAAGAAAATGCTGATAATCAGCATTTTCTGCTTTTGTCTAAACTTCTCTTTATTTTATTGTACACAAATTCCACCTTCATCAACAGTAAATGTGTTGTCTGCAGCAGTTTGTCCAAACAAATTGGTTTATGATATGCCATATGTTTTGGTAAAATATTAAAGGTAAAACAAGAAAATGCTGATAATAGATCTATTATCCTCTCATGTAATTTTTATGCCCTTGTATCAAGAGATCGGGGGCATATTGTTTTACTCGTGTCCGTCTGTCTGTCCGTCTGTCTGTCCGTCCATCTGTCTGTCCGAAAACTTAACATGAAAACTTAACATTGGCCTTTTCTCCCAAAGTATTCAACATAAAAAGCTCAAATTTAATATGTAACTTTCTTTGAATGATAGCTATCTGTTCCATGCAATTTGACCTTCCTCAAGGTCATCCGTTAACCCTTATCAACCCTTTACTCTACGAAAACTTAACATTTTACTCCGAAAACTTAACATTTGCCTTTTCTCCAAAAGTATTTGACATACAAAGCTCAAATTTGGTATGCAGCTTCCTTTTAATGATATATATCTGTTACATGCAATTTAACCCTTATCAACCCTTTACTCCACGAAAACTTAGCATTTTACAAAAATGGCCATTTTGGGGGCATTTGTGTTTCACAAACACATCTTGTTTTTTCTGTTCCTTCCTCCAGTCTACCATCAATAATTACTTTCTTGTCTGCAGCAGCTTTCAAATTGGGAAATGTTTAACCCACTTCCTCATTTGATTGTTCCACAAAACAAAGTCTTGGGAAAACATAGTAATAAATTAAGAAATTGCTTATGGCAAGCAATTTCTTCATTGCTTACAGGGTTTTCTAAACAGGAATGCAAAAAATATAAGATGTCTCTCAATTGAGATTTTCTGCAACATCTTTGAACTTGGACAAGTCTAAAATGATGTTGACTGGCACTAGTTTAAAAATCACAAGTTCAACCTCTTTGGATCAGAAGACATCAGTTAACTAATATTATTTGTTTTCTCCTTCCCAGCAGCTGAATCTACAACAGCCGTATGCTGCGAGTGACTCTGAGGTTGTAGATGACAATCATGGTAAAAACAGTCCGCGGGCCAGTCTGTCTGCGGCAGAAGATGACCCTCCTTCTGGTACCAGCACTCCGCGGAGAAAATTTAGTAAATTCCATATTGGTGAGTTTTAATGCATTGCTTTCAGCTCATGAACTAGAAAAATAGCTGTTTTTGTTGTGAAATACCTTTAAAGGTCTTTTGTTTATTGTTGACAAGAAATAGTCAGATTTTACCACTGCAGCTCTAAACTATTCTGCAGAGAACCAGTGAAGTTGCTACACAAGATAGATGAGGGCATTTGTGCAGTCTGATCTTATTCTACACTCCCTGCTAGTCTAAATAAATATGCACTTATGTGCAGGCTGGTCTTGTTCTATTCTGCCTGCTAAAGGGTCTTTAACATTTGGGGATCAGTTTGTTTAGGGTCAATATTTTCTTTCATTGCATTGTAGGTTGGAGGAAGCCCAAATCAGACCATGAGGAGGACAGTCCCAATGAAGTTGGAACACTAGATAGAAGGGAGAGTAAAAGTGAGACCCATTTTCACCGGACGGGACTGAAGGGCAAGATGTCCTTCAAGACTGCCAGTCAGGCGACCTTGACATTCCTCAGTGCCAGGAAGAGGATAGAAGGTGGCCTGAAACAGCTGGGGAAAAAGATGTCCAAACATGATATCACTAAAGGTGATTATTTTATAACACTTCTTTTTCTTGATAGGATTGCTACCGTTTTGCTGTAGTATTTTTAAGACAAATTTTTGCTATTGTGTTGTATTTTGCAACTGTGATCAGTTCGATTGTCTATTCTATTCTTATCCTCTCATCATCTTGCCTCAACATATCAGATCTCTGCCATGGCTAGTCTTGAAATGGAACGTTTGTACTATGATTGCTTCATTAGTTGCTTAATTGATTGCCATTGAAGTTGAAAGTCTATTTCTTTTGCAAGCTCAGGCATGTTTTTTGTCCTGTCTGGAACCATTAAATCAAAGGCCAAGGTCAAATTTCAGAGCAAAAGGCCATCATTTTGGACATTTTTTTACACATAGATCTACTTAATTATTTATACCTGGTTTCCAGATATTAAGCAGAGCCAGAATGAGACTGTAGAAGACATAGATGTGGAAGTGATTGTCCGTGAGAAGAAAATGGTGGACAAATACATCATCAAGTCAGGAATGTTGAGGTTCAACTTTCTGTTAGAATGTTGTCATCCCGGTACAGTACCTGACCCTCAACTTGTGGCGGCCATGTTACAGTTGGTGAGTAAATATTGTAATAAATAAAATGGTGAACAAATACATCATCAAGTCAGGAATGTTGAGGTTCAACTTTCTGTTAGAATGTTGCCATCCCGGTACAGTACCTGACCCTCAACTTGTGGCAGCCATGTTACAGTTGGTGAGTAAATATTGTAATAAATAAAATGGTGGCCAAATACATCATTAAATCAGGAATGTTGAGATTCAACTTTCTGTTAGAATGTTGCCATCCCGGTACAGTACCTGACCCTCAACTTGTGGCGGCCATGTTACAGTTGGTGAGTAAATATTGTAATAAATAAAATGGTGAACAAATACATCAAGTCAGGAATGTTGAGGTTCAACTTTCTGTTAGAATGTTGCCATTCCGGTACAGTACCTGACCCTCAACTTTTGGCGGCCATGTTACAGTTGGTGAGTAAATATTGTAATAAATAAAATGGTGGCCAAATACATCATTAAATCAGGAGTGTTGAGATTCAACTTTCTGTTAGAATGTTGCCATCCCGGTACAGTACCTGACCCACAACTTGTGGCGGCCATGTTACAGTTGGTGAGTAAATATTGTAATAAATAAAATGGAGGACAAATACTTCATCAGGTCTGGAATGTTGAGATTCAACTTTCTGTTAGAATGTTGCCATCCCGGTACAGTACCTGACCCTCAACTTGTGGCGGCCATGTTACAGTTGGTGAGTAAATATTGTAATAAATAAAATGGTGGCCAAATACATCATTAAGTCAGGAATGTTGAGATTCAACTTTCTGTTAGAATGTTGCCATCCCGGTACAATACCTTACCCACAACTTGTGGTGGCCATGTTACAGTTGGTGAGTAAATATTGTAATAAATAAAATGGTGGACAAATATATTATTTAGTCTGGAATGTTGAGATTCAACTTTCTGTTAGAATGTTGCCATCCTGGTACAGTACCTGACCCTCAACTTGTGGCGGCCATGTTACAGTTGGTGAGTAAATATTGTAATAAATAAAATGGTGGACAAATACATCATTAAGTCTGGAATGTTGAGGTTCAACTTTCTGTTAGAGTGCTGCCATCCCGGTACAGTACCTGACCTACAACTTGTGGCGGCCATGTTACAGTTGGTGAGTAAATATTGTAATAAATAAAATGGTGGACAAATACATCATTAAGTCAGGAATGTTGAGATTCAACTTTCTGTTAGAATGTTGCCATCCCGGCACAGTACCTGATCCACAACTTGTGGCGGCCATGTTACAGTTGGTGAGTAAATATTGTAATAAATAAAATGGTGGACAAATACATCATTAAGTCAGGAATGTTGAGGTTCAACTTTCTGTTAGAATGTTGCCACCCCAGTACAGTACCTGACCCTCATTTTGTGGCGGCCATGTTACAGTTGGTGAGTAAATATTGTAATAAATAAAATGGTGGACAAAAACATCATTAAGTCAGGAATGTTGAGGTTCAACTTTCTGTTAGAATGTTGCCATCCCGGTACAGTACCTGATCCACAACTTGTGGCGGCCATGTTACAGTTGGTGAGTAAATATTGTAATAAATAAAATGGTGGACAAATACATCATTAAGTCAGGAATGTTGAGGTTCAACTTTCTGTTAGAACGTTGCCATCCTGGTACAGTACCTGATCCACAACTTGTGGCGGCCATGTTACAGTTGGTGAGTAAATATTGTAATAAATAAAATGGTGGACAAATACATCATTAAGTCAGGTATGTTGAGGTTCAACTTTCTGTTAGAACGTTGCCATCCTGGTACAGTACCTGATCCACAACTTGTGGCGGCCATGTTACAGTTGGTGAGTAAATATTGTAATAAATAAAATGGTGGACAAATACATCATTAAGTCAGGAATGTTGAGATTCAACTTTCTGTTAGAATGTTGCCATCCCGGTACAGTTCCTGACCCTCAACTTGTGGCGGCCATGTTACAGTTGGTTAGTAAATATTGTAATAAATAAAATGGTGGACAAATACAACATTAAGTCAGGAATGTTGAGGTTCAACTTTCTGTTAGAACGTTGCCATCCTGGTACAGTGCCTGACCCTCAACTTGTGGCGGCCATGTTACAGTTGGTGAGTAAATATTGTAATAAATAAATGGTGGACAAATACATCATCAAGTAAGGAATGTTGAGGTTCAACTTTCTGTTGGAATGTTGCCATCCCGGTACAGTACCTGACCCACAACTTGTGGCGGCCATGTTACAGTTGGTGAGTAAATATTGTAATAAATAAAATGGTGGACAAATACATCATTAAGTCAGGAATGTTGAGGTTCAACTTTCTGTTAGAATGTTGCCATCCCGGTACAGTACCTGACCCTCAACTTGTGGCAGCCATGTTACAGTTGGTGAGTAAATATTGTAATAAATAAAATGGTGGCCAAATACATCATTAAATCAGGAATGTTGAGATTCAACTTTCTGTTAGAATGTTGCCATCCCGGTACAGTACCTGACCCTCAACTTGTGGCGGCCATGTTACAGTTGGTGAGTAAATATTGTAATAAATAAAATGGTGAACAAATACATCAAGTCAGGAATGTTGAGGTTCAACTTTCTGTTAGAATGTTGCCATTCCGGTACAGTACCTGACCCTCAACTTTTGGCGGCCATGTTACAGTTGGTGAGTAAATATTGTAATAAATAAAATGGTGGCCAAATACATCATTAAATCAGGAGTGTTGAGATTCAACTTTCTGTTAGAATGTTGCCATCCCGGTACAGTACCTGACCCACAACTTGTGGCGGCCATGTTACAGTTGGTGAGTAAATATTGTAATAAATAAAATGGAGGACAAATACTTCATCAGGTCTGGAATGTTGAGATTCAACTTTCTGTTAGAATGTTGCCATCCCGGTACAGTACCTGACCCTCAACTTGTGGCGGCCATGTTACAGTTGGTGAGTAAATATTGTAATAAATAAAATGGTGGCCAAATACATCATTAAGTCAGGAATGTTGAGATTCAACTTTCTGTTAGAATGTTGCCATCCCGGTACAATACCTTACCCACAACTTGTGGTGGCCATGTTACAGTTGGTGAGTAAATATTGTAATAAATAAAATGGTGGACAAATATATTATTTAGTCTGGAATGTTGAGATTCAACTTTCTGTTAGAATGTTGCCATCCTGGTACAGTACCTGACCCTCAACTTGTGGCGGCCATGTTACAGTTGGTGAGTAAATATTGTAATAAATAAAATGGTGGACAAATACATCATTAAGTCTGGAATGTTGAGGTTCAACTTTCTGTTAGAGTGCTGCCATCCCGGTACAGTACCTGACCTACAACTTGTGGCGGCCATGTTACAGTTGGTGAGTAAATATTGTAATAAATAAAATGGTGGACAAATACATCATTAAGTCAGGAATGTTGAGATTCAACTTTCTGTTAGAATGTTGCCATCCCGGCACAGTACCTGATCCACAACTTGTGGCGGCCATGTTACAGTTGGTGAGTAAATATTGTAATAAATAAAATGGTGGACAAATACATCATTAAGTCAGGAATGTTGAGGTTCAACTTTCTGTTAGAATGTTGCCACCCCAGTACAGTACCTGACCCTCATTTTGTGGCGGCCATGTTACAGTTGGTGAGTAAATATTGTAATAAATAAAATGGTGGACAAAAACATCATTAAGTCAGGAATGTTGAGGTTCAACTTTCTGTTAGAATGTTGCCATCCCGGTACAGTACCTGATCCACAACTTGTGGCGGCCATGTTACAGTTGGTGAGTAAATATTGTAATAAATAAAATGGTGGACAAATACATCATTAAGTCAGGAATGTTGAGGTTCAACTTTCTGTTAGAACGTTGCCATCCTGGTACAGTACCTGATCCACAACTTGTGGCGGCCATGTTACAGTTGGTGAGTAAATATTGTAATAAATAAAATGGTGGACAAATACATCATTAAGTCAGGTATGTTGAGGTTCAACTTTCTGTTAGAACGTTGCCATCCTGGTACAGTACCTGATCCACAACTTGTGGCGGCCATGTTACAGTTGGTGAGTAAATATTGTAATAAATAAAATGGTGGACAAATACATCATTAAGTCAGGAATGTTGAGATTCAACTTTCTGTTAGAATGTTGCCATCCCGGTACAGTTCCTGACCCTCAACTTGTGGCGGCCATGTTACAGTTGGTTAGTAAATATTGTAATAAATAAAATGGTGGACAAATACAACATTAAGTCAGGAATGTTGAGGTTCAACTTTCTGTTAGAACGTTGCCATC
This sequence comes from Fragum sueziense, assembly GCA_963680895.1. Lineage (NCBI taxonomy): Eukaryota > Metazoa > Mollusca > Bivalvia > Cardiida > Cardiidae > Fragum > Fragum sueziense. The sequence continues at coordinate 3,082,302 of OY804594.1, forward strand.
CTGGTACAGTGCCTGACCCTCAACTTGTGGCGGCCATGTTACAGTTGGTGAGTAAATATTGTAATAAATAAATGGTGGACAAATACATCATCAAGTAAGGAATGTTGAGGTTCAACTTTCTGTTGGAATGTTGCCATCCCGGTACAGTACCTGACCCACAACTTGTGGCGGCCATGTTACAGTTGGTGAGTAAATATTGTAATAAATAAAATGGTGGACAAATACATCATTAAGTCAGGAATGTTGAGATTCAACTTTCTGTTAGAATGTTGCCATCCCGGTACAGTACCTGACCTTTAACTTGTGGCGGCCATGTTACAGTTGGTGAGTAAATATTGTAATAAATAAAATGGTGGACAAATACATCATCAAGTCTGGAATGTTGAGATTTCACTTTCTGTTAGAATGTTGCCATCCCGGTACAGTTCCTGACCCACAACTTGTGGCGGCCATGTTACAGTTGGTGAGTAAATATTGTAATAAACAAAATGGTGGACAAATACATCATTAACCCATTACCACACAGTGACGCTTTTTGACACCCTACAAGATTTTGGCTTTGGAATACATCATGGAAAATGAAGAAATTGCTTGTGACAAGCAATTTCTTCCTTTCCCACAATGTTTTCTACCCCAAAAAGACAAAAAACGTAGAATTCTATTCATTTGAAATAGTCGTCTGCAACATCTTTGAATTTAGACCAGCCTAAAATTTTGTTGTTTGGTAATGGGTTAAGTCAGGAATGTTGAGATTCAACTTTCTGTTAGAATGTTACCATCCCGGTACAGTACCTGACCCTCAACTTGTGGCGGCCATGTTACAGTTGGTGAGTAAATATTGTAATAAATAAAATGGAGGACAAATACATCATTAAGTCTGGAATGTTGAGGTTCAACTTTCTGTTAGAATGTTGCCATCCCGGTACAGTACCTGACCCACAACTTGTGGCAGCCATGTTACAGTTGGTGAGTAAATATTGTAATAAATAAAATGGTGGACAAACTTTTTATCAAGTCAGGAATGTTGAGATTCAACTTTGTTAGAATGTTGCCATCCCGGTACAGTACCTGACCCTCAACTTGTGGCGGCCATGTTACAACTGGTGAGTAAATATTGTAATAAATAAAATGGTGGACAAATACATCATTAAGTCAGGAATGTTGAGGTTCAACTTTCTGTTAGAATGCTGCCATCCCGGTACAGTACCTGACCAACAACTTGTGGCGGCCATGTTACAGCTGGTGAGTAAATATTGTAATAAACAAAATGGTGGACAGAAACATCATTAAGTCTGGAATGTTGAGGTTCAACTTTCTGTTAGAATGTTTCCATCCCGGTACAGTACCTGACTCACAACTTGTGGCGGCCATGTTACAGTTGGTGAGTTAATATTGTAATAAATAAAATGGTGGACAAATACATCGTTAAGTCTGGAATGTTGAGATTCAACTTTCTGTCAGAATATTGCCATCCCGGTACAGTACCTGACCCTCAACTTGTGGCGGCCATGTTACAGTTGGTGAGTAAATATTGTAATAAATAAAATGGAGGACAAATACATCATTAAGTCAGGAATGTTGAGATTCAACTTTCTGTTAGAATGTTGCCATCCCGGTACAGTACCTGATCCTCAACTTGTGGCGGCCATGTCACAGTTGGTGAGTAAATATTGTAATAAATAAAATGGTGGACAAATACATCATTAAGTCTTGAATGTTGAGATTCAACTTTCTGTTAGAATGTTGCCATCCTGGTACAGAACCTGACCCTCAACTTGTGGCGGCCATGTTACAGTTGGTGAGTAAATATTGTAATAAATAAAATGGTGGACAAATACATCATTGAGTCTGGAATGTTGAGATTCAACTTTCTGTTAGAATGTTGCCATCCCGGTACAGTACCTGACCCTCAACTTGTGGCGGCCATATTACAGTTGGTGAGTAAATATTGTAATAAATAAAATGGTGGACAAATACATCATTAAGTCAGGCATGTTGAGATTCAACTTTCTGTTAGAATGTTGCCATCCCGGTACAGTACCTGACCCACAACTTGTGGCGGCCATGTTACAGCAGGTGAGTAAATATTGTAATGAATAAAATGGTGGACAAATACATCATTAAGTCAGGCATGTTGAGATTCAACTTTCTGTTAGAATGTTGCCATCCCGGTACAGTACCTGACCCACAACTTGTGGCGGCCATGTTACAGCTGGTGAGTCAAATATTTTAATAAATAAAATGGTGGACAAATACATCATTAAGTCTGGAATGTTGAGATTCAACTTTCTGTTAGAATGTTGCCATCCCGGTACAGTACCTGACCCACAACTTGTGGCGGCCATGTTACAGTTGATGAGTAAATATTGAAATAAATAAAATGGTGGACAAATACATCATTAAGTCAGAAATGTTGAGGTACAACTTTCTGTTAGAATGTTGCCATCCCGGTACAGTACCTGACCCTCAACTTGTGGCGGCCATGTTACAGTTGGTGAGTAAATATTGTAATAAATAAAATGGTGGACAAATACATCATTAAGTCTAGAATGTTGAGATTCAACTTTCTGTTAGAATGTTGCCATCCCGGTACAGTACCTGACCCACAACTTGTGGCGGCCATGTTACAGCTGGTGAGTAAATATTGTAATAAATAAAATGGTGGACAAATACATCATTAAGTCTTGAATGTTGAGATTCAACTTTCTATTAGAATGTTGCCATCCCGGTACAGTAACTGACCGTCAACTTGTGGCGGCCATGTTACAGTTGGTGAGTCAAATATTGTAATGAATAAAATGGTGGACAAATACATCATTAAGTCAGGAATGTTGAGATTCAACTTTCTGTTAGAATGTTGCCATCCCGGTACAGTACCTGATCCTCAACTTGTGGCGGCCATGTTACAGTTGGTGAGTAAATATTGTAATAAATAAAATGGTGGACAAATACATCATTAAGTCTTGAATGTTGAGATTCAACTTTCTGTTAGAATGTTGCCATCCTGGTACAGTACCTGACCCTCAACTTGTGGCGGCCATGTTACAGTTGGTGAGTAAATATTGTAATAAATAAAATGGTGGACAAATACATCATTGAGTCTGGAATGTTGAGATTCAACTTTCTGTTAGAATGTTGCCATCCCGGTACAGTACCTGACCCTCAACTTTTGGCGGCCATGTTACAGTTGGTGAGTAAATATTGTAATAAATAAAATGGTGGACAAATACATCATTAAGTCAGGCATGTTGAGATTCAACGTTCTGTTAGAATGTTGCCATCCCGGTACAGTACCTGACCCACAACTTGTGGCGGCCATGTTACAGCAGGTGAGTAAATATTGTAATGAATAAAATGGTGGACAAATACATCATTAAGTCAGGCATGTTGAGATTCAACTTTCTGTTAGAATGTTGCCATCCCGGTACAGTACCTGACCCACAACTTGTGGCGGCCATGTTACAGCTGGTGAGTCAAATATTTTAATAAATAAAATGGTGGACAAATACATCATTAAGTCTGGAATGTTGAGATTCAACTTTCTGTTAGAATGTTGCCATCCCGGTACAGTACCTGACCCACAACTTGTGGCGGCCATGTTACAGTTGATGAGTAAATATTGAAATAAATAAAATGGTGGACAAATACATCATTAAGTCAGGAATGTTGAGGTACAACTTTCTGTTAGAATGTTGCCATCCCGGTACAGTACCTGACCCTCAACTTGTGGCGGCCATGTTACAGTTGGTGAGTAAATATTGTAATAAATAAAATGGTGGACAAATACATCATTAAGTCTAGAATGTTGAGATTCAACTTTCTGTTAGAATGTTGCCATCCCGGTACAGTACCTGACCCACAACTTGTGGCGGCCATGTTACAGCTGGTGAGTAAATATTGTAATAAATAAAATGGTGGACAAATACATCATTAAGTCTTGAATGTTGAGATTCAACTTTCTATTAGAATGTTGCCATCCCGGTACAGTAACTGACCGTCAACTTGTGGCGGCCATGTTACAGTTGGTGAGTCAAATATTGTAATGAATAAAATGGTGGACAAATACATCATTAAGTCAGGAATGTTGAGATTCAACTTTCTGTTAGAATGTTGCCATCCCGGTACAGTACCTGATCCACAACTTGTGGCGGCCATGTTACAGTTGGTGAGTAAATATTGTAATAAATAAAATGGTGGACAAATACATCATTAAGTCAGGAATGTTGAGGTTCAACTTTCTGTTAGAATGCTGCCATCCCAGTTACAGTACCTGACCCTCAACTTGTGGCGGCCATGTTACAGTTGGTGAGTAAATATTGTAATAAATAAAATGGTGGACAAATACATCATTAAGTCAGGAATGTTGAGATTCAACTTTCTGTCAGAATGTTGCCATCCCGGTACAGTACCTGACCCTCAACTTGTGGCGGCCATGTTACAGTTGGTGAGTAAATATTGTAATAAATAAAATGGTGGACAAATACATCATTAAGTCAGGAATGTTGAGATTCAACTTTCTGTCAGAATGTTGCCATCCCGGTACAGTACCTGACCCTCAACTTGTGGCGGCCATGTTACAGTTGGTGAGTAAATATTGTAATTAATAAAATGGAGGACAAATACATCATTAAGTCTGGAATGTTGAGATTCAACTTTTTGTTAGAATGTTGCCATCCCGGTACAGTACCTGACCCACAACTTGTGGCGGCCATGTTACAGTTGGTGAGTAAATATTGTAATAAATAAAATGGTGGACAAATACATCATCAAGTCTGGAATGTTGAAGATAACTTTCTGTTAGAATGTTGCCATCCCGTTACAGTACCTGACCCACAACTTGTGGCGGCCATGTTACAGTTGGTGAGTAAATATTGTAATGAATAAAATGGTGGACAAATACATCATTAAGTCTGGAATGTTGAGATTCAACTTTCTGTCAGAATGTTGCCATCCCGGTACAGTACCTGACCCACAACTTGTGGCGGCCATGTTACAGTTGGTGAGTAAATATTGTAATAAATAAAATGGTGGACAAATACATCATTAAGTCTGGAATGTTGATGTTCAACTTTCTGTTAGAATGTTGCCATCCCGGTACAGTACCTGACCCACAACTTGTGGCGGCCATGTTACAGTTGGTGAGTAAATATTGTAATAAATAAAATGGTGGACAAATACATCATTAAGTCAGGAATGTTGAGGTTCAACTTTCTGTTAGAATGTTGCCATCCCGGTACAGTACCTGACCCACAACTTGTGGCGGCCATGTTACAGTTGGTGAGTAAATATTGTAATAAATAAAATGGCAGACAAATACATCATTAAGTCAGGAATGTTAAGGTTCAACTTTCTGCTAGAATGTTGCCATCCCGGTACAGTACCTGACCCACAACTTGTGGCGGCCATGTTACAGTTGGTGAGTAAATATTGTAATAAATAAAATGGTGGACAAATACATCATTAAGTCAGGAATTTTGAGGTTCAACTTTCTGCTAGAATGTTGCCATCCCGGTACAGTACCTGACCCTCAACTTGTGGCGGCCATGTTACAGTTGGTGAGTAAATATTGTAATAAGTAAAATGGTGGACAAATACATCATTAAGTCTGGAATGTTGAGATTCAACTTTCTGTTAGAATGTTGCCATCCCAGTACAGTACCTGACCCTCAACTTGTGGCGGCCATGTTACAGTTGGTGAGTAAATATTGTAATAAATAAAATGGTGGACAAATACATCATTAAGTCAGGCATGTTGAGATTCAACGTTCTGTTAGAATGTTGCCATCCTGGTACAGTACCTGACCCACAACTTGTGGCGGCCATGTTACAGCAGGTGAGTAAATATTGTAATGAATAAAATGGTGGACAAATACATCATTAAGTCAGGCATGTTGAGATTCAACTTTCTGTTAGAATGTTGCCATCCCGGTACAGTACCTGACCCACAACTTGTGGCGGCCATGTTACAGCTGGTGAGTCAAATATTTTAATAAATAAAATGGTGGACAAATACATCATTAAGTCTGGAGTGTTGAGATTCAACTTTCTGTTAGAATGTTGCCATCCCGGTACAGTACGTGACCCACAACTTGTGGCGGCCATGTTACAGTTGATGAGTAAATATTGAAATAAATAAAATGGTGGACAAATACATCATTAAGTCAGGAATGTTGAGGTACAACTTTCTGTTAGAATGTTGCCATCCCGGTACAGTACCTGACCCTCAACTTGTGGCGGCCATGTTACAGTTGGTGAGTAAATATTGTAATAAATAAAATGGTGGACAAATACATCATTAAGTCTAGAATGTTGAGATTCAACTTTCTGTTAGAATGTTGCCATCCCGGTACAGTACCTGACCCACAACTTGTGGCGGCCATGTTACAGCTGGTGAGTAAATATTGTAATAAATAAAATGGTGGACAAATACATCATTAAGTCTTGAATGTTGAGATTCAACTTTCTGTTAGAATGTTGCCATCCCGGTACAGTACCTGACCCTCAACTTGTGGCGGCCATGTTACAGTTGGTGAGTCAAATATTGTAATGAATAAAATGGTGGACAAATACATCATTAAGTCTAGAATGTTGAGATTCAACTTTCTGTTAGAATGTTGCCATCCCGGTACAGTACCTGATCCACAACTTGTGGCGGCCATGTTACAGTTGGTGAGTAAATATTGTAATAAATAAAATGGTGGACAAATACATCATTAAGTCAGGAATGTTGAGGTTCAACTTTCTGTTAGAATGCTGCCATCCCGGTACAGTACCTGACCCTCAACTTGTGGCGGCCATGTTACAGTTGGTGAGTAAATATTGTAATAAATAAAATGGTGGACAAATACATCATTAAGTCAGGAATGTTGAGATTCAACTTTCTGTCAGAATGTTGCCATCCCGGTACAGTACCTGACCCTCAACTTGTGGCGGCCATGTTACAGTTGGTGAGTAGATATTGTAATAAATAAAATGGTGGACAAATACATCATTAAGTCAGGAATGTTGAGATTCAACTTTCTGTCAGAATGTTGCCATCCCGGTACAGTACCTGACCCTCAACTTGTGGCGGCCATGTTACAGTTGGTGAGTAAATATTGTAATAAATAAAATGGAGGACAAATACATCATTAAGTCTGGAATGTTGAGATTCAACTTTCTGTTAGAATGTTGCCATCCCGGTACAGTACCTGACCCACAACTTGTGGCGGCCATGTTACAGTTGGTGAGTAAATATTGTAATAAATAAAATGGTGGACAACTACATCATCAAGTCTGGAATGTTGAAGATAACTTTCTGTTAGAATGTTGCCATCCCGGTACAGTACCTGACCCATAACTTGTGGCGGCCATGTTACAGTTGGTGAGTAAATATTGTAATGAATAAAATGGTGGACAAATACATCATTAAGTCTGTAATGTTGAGTTTCAACTTTCTGTCAGAATGTTGCCATCCCGGTACAGTACCTGACCCACAACTTGTGGCGGCCATGTTACAGTTGGTGAGTAAATATTGTAATAAATAAAATGGTGGACAAATACATCATTAAGTCTGGAATGTTGGTGTTCAACTTTCTGTTAGAATGTTGCCATCCCGGTACAGTACCTGACCCACAACTTGTGGCGGCCATGTTACAGTTGGTGAGTAAATATTGTAATAAATAAAATGGTGAACAAATACATCATTAAGTCAGGAATGTTGAGGTTCAACTTTCTGTTAGAATGTTGCCATCCCGGTACAGTACCTGACCCACAACTTGTGGCGGCCATGTTACAGTTGATTAGTAAATATTGTAATAAATAAAATGGAGGACAAATACATCATTAAGTCAGGAATGTTGAGATTCAACTTTCTGTTAGAATGTTGCCATCTCGGTACAGTACCTGATCCACAACTTGTGGCGGCCATGTTACAGTTGGTGTGAATATTGTAATAAATAAAATGGTGGACAAATACATCATTAAGTCAGGAATGTTGAGGTTCAACTTTCTTTTAGAATGTTGCCATCCAGGTACAGCTGGTGAGTCAAATATTACCTTACAGATTTGTAGAGAAAGTGCCTTACAAATGATAAAATTGAAGTCTAAGTCATTTGTGGATTTGAAGGATCTACTATAAAGTAATAGCTCTGTAATATTTAAAATGAAGCAGAAACCTCATCTTATCATAAAATTATACAATTAAAGGTAAAAAATGGATAACAACATGCCAATATAAAACTAATTGGAATTTTCTATTTCACCAAACAACCAAAAGAAATAAAGAAAACTGTTGCAGTCCAACTCTAAAAGTGAATCATTGCATTGATTCTATATAGATCTTGTAACAAGTAATTTTAAAGTGGCTTTATCATATTCCTGAACACACACACAACTTTTCTCTGTTGTACCCAGGATGCACCTGTTTCGGCGAGGGCCACACTGCTGCTAGAATGTGCTCACTTTGTCCATCGATGTAGTCACGATGACTGGCCAAACTGGATGCGACTCAACCTGCCGAGTTTTAGACACTCCTCGTCCGCGCTAGGCAGTCGTGGTCAGACATCAGGATTCAGGAGAAGTAAGACGCTACAGAAGGCTGCCGGCAGAATGTTTTATGCATGGGCTGAGGTTAGTAGAGGATTGGATAGCTGTCTTGTGTCATTGTACAAAGGACTTGGGTAAAAAGTCAAGACCCTTGGTCAAAGACTTAGTGACAAAAAATATCTAATTGGGACCTTTAAACTTTAACATGTATTGATAAATATCAAAATTATTTGAAAACTTTCACCTGGTAATGTGTGAGAATGCAACTTTAATAATCTATTTTTGTAGTTGGTCCCTTAGAGGTCAAACACAAATTTGTAATTTCCAGATAAATTGTCTACTTTGTGTGAATAACAAGACCTCCATTTTTTCCAGAATCTAGGTCACCAGATGGAGTACATCATGGCCAAGGAAAGACAAAACAAACTGAACCATGTGACTGACATACATGATGAGAAAAGGAAAAGACAACTCCGGATGGAAGATGATGAGGAAGATTTCCTGGATGAAAGTAAGATATTGTCTGTGTTATTTCAAAATGTAGTATCTGCAGCTCCAATGAAGCTGTTTTGCAATAACACAGCAGTATGTGACTAGTTATTGTCTTTAATTATTTTGATGTTATTGAGTAAAGTTGTTGCTTTGAAATAAATGGTTTTAAAAAGTATATCATTCAATCAACAATTCTGTACATGTTTTCTTTTTTATACAAAAGATTATGTTTTGCATTTTTCATTTCATTGTACAGACACAGTGAATCAGACAGGCAATGAATGTCCGTACGCTCTGAAGATGTTGGCCTGCCTGGTACTACAGGAGATTACCACCTTCATGCGGGAGAGATTTCAGAATCTACAGCGGACCAAGAAGCAGAAGATTGATACTGGCTGGGAGAAGCAGCTATCTACACGAAGATACAGCAGTATAGTCAGTAGTCCTGGACACTCAGATAGAAGCTCCGAGTCTAACATCGGGGAACTACCACATTCTCCAGGTAAGATGATGAGAGCTATTCAAAATACTTTATGTGTTAATCCTTTAATTATGGAACAAAATCTTTCTTTGTCTTGTCTATGGTCAAATGAGCAGATTACAAAAAATAAAGTTACTTCCTAACTCTTTTGCTGCCATTGTCGCCTATAAGCAACCCATAAGGTGACTGCCAATGTCGCCGATCGGCAACTTCAACAATAGCGTAATGAGGTCAGTCAAGGTCAAGGTCATCTGATCAAACTGTCTGATAAAATGTATTTTGTCAGGCAAAACAGTTTATATGTAATGATTCCTGAAAGTTTTAGCTTAATATTATCAAACACTGATTTTTTACTATTTCATAAACTGATAAGCTGTGTTATGTAGTTTCCAAAATTTGGCACTGGAAATATGACAAATCAAGGAAATTTGGTAGCGAAAGAGTTTAGAAAAGTGTGTATGTTATAGCATAGAAAAACATCAGAGAAAAGATAGAAAAAGTTGGATGGCCAGTATTCATCCGCTCCACGACGGTTCTTGTTGATATTGGCTGTATGGAATGACTTGACAGTGGTATAATTCTCCTAAATTACAGGTGCCGGCGCTATGGGTAGTCCCGGTGAGAGGAAGATCAGCTTTGCTGTACAGAGAGAAAGGTCAGACTCGCTGGGTAGTAGTCAAACTTCACTGTCTGCTGTAGATCCAAATGGACCACCACATACACCTGTTGAAGAGAGAAAAGGTAATGCATCCTTTTGTGCTACGTTTTATGATATACCATCTTCTATCTAGTATGTGCCTATTGGCACATTGGGGATCTTAGACTGGTTATCAACCGTGAAACTACTTTGTGCTTCTGTAAACACAAAGTAATATCAGGGAATATAACCAGTCTAAGATCTAGCATACTCTAGAAAGCTTCCTCAATGAAAATGGTCCAATATAAACTGAGCCTGTATATCAGCCTGTATAGATACAGATCACTCTCTCGGAGTAGATATAGTAGGCATCAGAAGTTATGTGATAAAAAAAGAAACTTCAGATAGAAAAGAATTTTCAAGTTATGGTGTTAAAAACATTGAGTGAAAAAAACCTGCTCAATAAGGGATATCCAAATTTAATAGTTCCAATGTATGAAAATTGATTGTAAGAGTTACAGGGGAGAGTTCCTACTTAAGAGCCTAATTTTTTGCTGTATGAAATCTTATGCTTATAACTGTATCATCACTCTCTTTAAAATTCTACAGGTAGACGACTGGCACAAGGCAGACAGAAGTTGTTAAAACATTTACGGAGAGGATCTACCCACAATGCCAGTTTCAGACAGAATCGTAGCTTTAGGATGAGGAGACAGGAAGGTGGGGGAAGTGAGTAACATATTCTTTACCCATTACCAGACGGCAAAATTTCAGACTTGTCCAAATTCAAAGATGATGCAGACGACAGTTTCAAGTGAAAATGATTTTATATGTTGTGGTCTTTTGGGGTAGAAAACATTGTGGGAAATGAGCAAATTGCTTGTTACAAACCATTATCTTGTGGGGAGTCTAAAAGAGTCACTGAGTTGGAATGGGTCAACTGGTTGATGGCTTTAACATATTTAGACACTTCTATGGTAATAAATGAGCAGTTGCAGCTGATTTCAGGGTTTGAGAATCATAATTGTTATTCTTTTTTCATAAGACAAATTAAATATCAGTATGCATCAAACAAAGATTCACAATTATTTTTCTCATAATCATCTGTGACCCGTAATGCTTAAAGGGACCATAGTGAAAAATATGCGGAATGCACAGACTGACTGCAGTGTTGAATCTAGCTTGGCCCAAGAGGGGGCCCATCTGGCCCACAGCCATCAAAACAGGGGGACATTTGGGGAAAATGGGGGACATAAAGACAAACATAGAAAAAGAAGTAAAATTATGATACTTACCTTTTATTGGTTTGTACGCAGGAATATATATTGTTTTCATGCATAAGTAAGTCAAAAAATACTGTGTTGATTTTGTAATATTCAAATTTAAAAATGTGTAACAATATCTCAACTTATGGCAATTTCGCAATATTTTACCTTACGATAGCGATAGGTCGATAGAACTTTTAAAATCGATAAACATCACGATAGTTCTTTCGACTATCAACTGTTTACGATAGTTTTCTTAAAAACGAAAGTAGAACAATAGAATCCAGTAAACGCTTGATTCTAAGTAAACATGAACTCAAAAAAGTGTTTCAAAGATCATGAGTAAATCACTTTACTCCTAGAGGGGTGCTCTCAATGAAGTTAATTGATCAATTGCTCGGGCAGATGCGTGGAAGCGTCTATTTTGAAGCAAGTCAAATCAGGTCAGAAAAATGATCAATGAAGGCATTTCACACGAAGGAATGTATTCTGTTTTTGTAGGAAATTGGTTTAACTTTCAGAAAATAACTGAATTTGAAGCATATTCAATCGTATTCAGCACAATCGTAGGTTTCGGAAGTGAATTTTAGATTTGAAGTTAGGACGACCATACGGGCTTTATAATACCAGAATGGACTTTTTACGATTGAGAAGCGAGTGCGCCCGTCGGGCCCGAGCTTGTGTTTCCATTGCCTCATTTGCGGATTTTGCCGGTCCATGGCGCAATGGCGCACTCTAGATTCAACACTGCTGACTGGGATCAAAATGATCACTGTCAGGTCATTTTTTGAATCTAAAATGTTCTATCTGTCTTACAATATTTTCATTTTCCAAATATTACATCTGGTTGACCTCTGATGGGTCTGTTTTTTATGCCCCCGTATCGAGAGATTGAGGGCATATTGTTTTACTCATGTCCATCTGTCTGTCTGTCTGTCCGTCTGTCCGTCCGAAAACTTAACCTGAAAACTTAACCTTTGCCTTTTCTCCAAAACTATTTGACATACAATGCTAGAATTTGGTATGCAACTTCCTTTCAATGATATCTATCTGTTCCAAGCAATTTGACCTTCCTCAAGGTCAGCTGTTAACCCTTATCAACCCTTTACTCTACGAAAACTTTACATTTTAGAAAAATGGCTTTTTCGGGGGCATTTGTGTTTCACAAACACATCTTGTTTTATCAAAATCTGGTTTTATGAGTTACCATTCCCTGTATTACAGGTATAAAGCTGTATGGTAGTATACGATCACGTAAGATCAGCAGTCAATCTATCCAGTCAGATGGAGCCAAGTTTGTAGATCCAGATCCGAGCGCGGAGGACCTTGAGTCCATGACCATGTTCAGTGACGAGGCGCAGGAGGCGGCGACGGACGATCAACATGACACAGACGATGAGAAACTGTACCAGGAGATGCCCTGGATAAAGGTAACAATTTTAGAGAATAGGAGAAAATGTAGGTTAACCCTTTCCCAAACAAGACCTTGTTTTGATGTCCCTATTATAAAAGGCTTTGGAAAACATTGAGACAAAAGAAGAAACTGCTTATAACCAGCAGTTTCTCCTTTTGTCTCAATATTTTCTGTGCTATATTGTACACAAATATCTTCCTTTTTAACATCAATTTGTCGTCTACAGCAGCTTTTAAATAGGACCTCCCTAAATTTTGCTGTATGGGAAAGGGTTAAACAGTGGCAAAAAGAAGAAAATGCTAGGTATTAGATCAATGTTTTCTAAAGCTTCCTATCTTTAGGTATGTTTAATCCTGGGCTTGTTTTGGAAAATGACTGAACATTTCTTCTTTCTACCCAGGGTATACTGTATTTTGTGTGACCTGCCCACCTTCATCATTGTCTACTGTTTTTGCACGTAACTTTTGTGTCACGGCTCATCACTCAAACAATTTTTTTTGTTCACAGGTTATGATACAGCTGGCCAATCTATCCAACTTTATCTGCCCACATCAAGGTTTCTGTCACCCAGACAGTTTCAAGAGACAGAGTCAAAGTTGTTCACAATCAACTGGTCAAAATTCATAGATAATGCAGGGGACAATTTCAAGTGAAATGAAAATTAACAGTTTTTGGTCTTTCTAGGTAGAAGTCATTGTGGAAAATGAAAAAATTGCTTGTCTCAAGCAATTTCTTCGTTTTCCACTATGTTTTATACAACATTTTTCTTGGATGTGAAGGGTGTGTGTCAAAAAGCATCAAAGTGCAGGAATGCATTAAGGTTATTTTCCCATATCCCACCTCATTTCATTCACAGGTTGTGATACAGCTGGCCAACCTATCAAACTTTATCTGCCCACATCAAGGTTTCTGTCACCCTGACTGTTACGAGAGACAGAGACGAAGTTGTTCACGACTGATCACTGGCATAAAGAAAATTTACGAATCAACAGCAGAGGAACAACAGAAGGAATCTGAGAAAAAACTTGATCAGAAGAGAGATATGCTGAAGGAGAGATTCAAGAGAAGGGTAAGGTTTCTTTCAGATAAGAGGGGGTGATTGCTTGTAAAGAATAAGTTTTCTTTTATTGTTCTTCAAACCCTATATTTTGGGTACTCATTTGAATTGTCTCTTTGAAATCATTCAAATGAGTACCAACAACATAGGGTTTAGATTTGAAAAAAGACAAAGATGTCTTCGCCTGCTGTTTCTTTACATATTTGATATGAATGTCACAGGTTTTACATGCCTTTAGGCTTTAGTGCGAAAAAATATTGTAATTGCAATTAGTTGTAGATTCTAATTGTATTACAATGATTTACAAAAGCCATCATATTTCTATTTCGTGTCATATTTACATGAAAATCACAGGTTTTTACAAGATTTAAAAGTATTGAGAGAAAAGAAAATGGTTAATTCTGAAACCAATCAGTTAGTTTGTTTTCTTGAATAATGATATTAGAGTAAAGTCGGGTAAATTCGACAGTCGTCAAAATTCGACACCCTTACTATAATTTTCACAATACATGTATATGACACACAAATCATGATAATAGCATTTTAATACCGAACACCTTATGTTGGGGAAATAAGTGACATATAAATATATTTCATGTCCTCCAAACACCCAGCCTTTCCCCGAAAAAATCGCGGAAGAAAAAGGTCGTCGAATTTTCTGATGAGCAAAAATGACCGTTACAGATTATCGTAAGAAAGTGGATCTAAATAAAGACATTTGAAAAATTTTGAAAATCGTTTTTATATGATAAATGTTTCAATACTATGCCGGAAATGTATATACGAGGGTTGTCCGGAAAGTTCGTGGACACTGTTTAATACATGAACATGAGAATAGATGATTTTATAACAGACACATGATGTCATTAAACAATATCTTAGAAACAACATTTCAAAATTTGAACAAAATCCCTCCATTTTTAGCAGAATTACACATGTTTTTGTGCAGAAGGTTAATGCACCCCGGAGCACGTCATGACGATACGACGCTCCAGCGACGAAGAAGTCACTTTACCATGAAGACTTGTGCTACTTTATTTTCTTCAGAAAGCATTCTTCGCTCCCTCGTGCACACACAGTTTTCATTTTCAAATGTTTTGTGGGGATTTTGTTTACAATTGTTTTTGACAGTTCACATTTTCCCACCAATATATCTTACCGTATTTTGCCTATCGACATTCACGACGTCACTCACCAAATTAACATTTCTGTCTGTTACAACACTCGATATTTGAGACCTCGAATCAGCCATTGCTTCCCCGGAAACGTTTGTGACATTTGCAAACGAGATAATACGGCACACATGGTCTCTTCGTAGAAAAATTAACGAATTCGCTGGTCTCTGCAGGCGTTTTCCTAGTTCCACGCAAAATTTCACAAGAACGCGCTGCTCCACCCAAACGTCCGACGTCGTCATTTTTGACAAATTTCCTTCCATATCAAACTTAGTTAAACCATCCTCAAATGTCAATTTTTAGCGCGACAACATTGAAATCAAAACAATATGGTGTCTGAATGTGAGGTCACATTTTAATACTTGTATTATTTTGTTTCCCGCCAATTTCATACGATAAATTGAATTAAAAAATACAGACATGAGTAGCCAAAATGCTCAAAATTTGACGTGCTCCGGGTACCCCTATGTAGGGCCCTGATAAGTCCTATTGCAAAATAATTGCATATCAAATTTATTTCTTTTTGCTGGCAAAGTACTTGATAAATGTTTAGCTTTCATGTGATAAAGATTTTGTCACAACCAAAGTATTATAAAGCAAAATAAAGTGTGTGTCCACGAACTTTCAGGACAACCCTCGTATTTTCATAAATTATTTGATAAAAAGCATCTCTCCGTTTTATTTTCAACTTGAGAAAGGGTGTCGAATTTATACGACAAAATATTTCAAGATCGTATAATTCGACATGCCCTAAAACGTGATTAATTGTTTAAATTTGAATGTTCCTACATGGACAGAAACAGACAACAGTTTGGCTGTTGCGCTTATTTTGAAGAGTAGAAATAGCGCTGATGCCCTTTTCATCAACCAACAAACAATTTTGATCTAAATATACGTATTATTAACAAATTCCACATCAATTTGCATCTGATACATTTCAGGCGGAAAACTGTTCCATAAGATTCATATTCTGAGGTCAGTCTCAACTGTAGGCCTAGTAGATGAATATATTAAATATGGCTAGTCTTACTTTGTAAGAAACATCCTTATTAATCCACCACAATAGTTAACAATTCAACGCATGAAAATTAAATATCACTCAAAGATTTGACCTTTGTTTGAAGGTGCACAAATTCCTTATTTAGCAACTATCAAAACGCCCGAATGCGGTTCTTTTAATTCACGTGGCACCGCCTTGTAAATCTACTAAGTAAATTGTGTTTAATTGATTGGTCGGAATAGTTTGTCAGTCTCCACCCATTCGATCATTTATATGCTTGATTGACAGGGATATCCACGTGCTGATTTCTCATTCCTTTGTCGGAACAAAATGACGTCAAACAATTGTCATACCACTAACCGTCTAAGGGAGAGTTTAAAACACCAAACAAAGCCGCAAATACCTGTTATTGAACAGTTTCCGAAAATAGAAATAGACTCATTCCCATACAGTATTTAAATGGGGAACAGTTGTTGAAATTTCGGGCTGCGCATGTTCAGTTAAGATCAATTATGCCCCCTTTCGAAGAAAATGGGGGTATATTGTTTTGCAAGTGTCGGTCGGAAGGTCGGTCGGTCTGTCGGTCGGTCTGTCGGTCGGTCGGTCGGTCAGTCGGTCGGTCCGTAGACCAAACCTTGTCCGGAGCATAACTCGAAAAGTATTAAAGGAAGAATCATAAAACTTCATAGGTGGATAGATCTCATTATGGAGAGGTGCAGTGCATAAGAACCGTAATCTGCCGATCAAATTTTTTGAGTTATTGCCCTTTGTTGATTTTATAACTTGATTCTTGTCCGGAGCATAACTCAAAAAGTATGTAAGGTACAATCATGAAACTTTACAGGTAGATAGATCTCATTATGGAGAGGTGCAGTGCACAAGAACCGTAACTCTGCTCATCAAATTTTTTGAGTTATTGCCCTTTGTTGATTTTCAAACTTGATTTTTGTCCGGAGCATAACTCAAAAACTATGTTGGGTAGAATCATGAAACTTTACAGGTGAATAGATCTCATTATGGAGAGGTGCAGTGCACAAGAACCGTAACTCTGCCGATCAAATTTTTTGAGTTATTGTCCTTTGTTGATTTTCAAACTTGATTATTGTCCGGAGCATAACTCAAAAAGTATGTAAGGCAGAATCATGAAACTTAATAGGTAGATAGATCTCATTATTGAGAGGTGCAGTGCACAAGAACCGTAACTCTGCTGATCAAAATTTTTGAGTTATTGCCCTTTGTTGATTTTCAAACTTGATTATTGTCCGGAGCATAACTCAAAAAGTATGTAAGGTAGAATCATGAAACTTAATAGGTGGATAGATCTCATTATGGAGAGGTGCAGTGCACAAGAACCGTAACTCTGCCGATCAAATTTTCTGAGTTATTGCCCTTTGTTGAGTTTATAACTTGATTCTTGTCCGGAGCACAACTCAAAAAATATGTAAGGTAGAATCATGAAACTTTACAGGTGAATAGATTTTATTATGGAGAGGTGCAGTGTACAAGAACCGTAACTCTGCCAATCAACTTCTTGGAGTTATTGCCCTTTTTAGCTCACCTGAGCACAAAGTGCTCAAGGTGAGCTATTGTGGTCACTTTTTGTCCGTCGTCCGTCTGTCTGTCTGTCTGTCTGTCCGTCCGTCTGTCTGTCCGTCCGTCCACAATTTCGTGTTTACACTCTAGCATCTACAAATATAAGCCAATCTTGACCAAACTTGGTCAAAACATGTATGGCCATAAGATCTCGGATGAGTTCGATTATGGGTCAGATCGAACTAAAAAGTCAGGAGTTATCTGCCCTTGAATGCGAAAAATACTTAGTTTTGACATTGTTTACACTCTAGCATCTACAATTATTGATCAATCAAGACAAATCTTGTACATAACATTGCAGACTATAAGATCTCAGATGAGTTCGATTTTCAGTCTGATCTGACCAGAAAGACAAGAGTTATGTGCCCTTGAATTTGACAAAATTGCCATTTTCGGCTGTTTTTGACCTTGTTTACACTCTAGAATCTACAATTATTCATCAATCAAGACAAAACTTTGACACAATGTTTTGGACCATGAGATCTCGAATGAGTATGATTTTCAGTCTGATCTGATCAGAAAGTCGAGAGTTACTTGCCCTTGAATTTATCAAAATTGTCATTTTTGGCTGTTTTCGACGATGTTTACACTCTAGAATCTACAATTATTGATCAATCAATCCAAAACTTGGTCACAATATTGGGGATCATAAGATCTGGGATGAGTTTGATTTTCAGTCTTATCTCATCAGAAAGATGAGAGTTATGAGCCCTTGAATTTGACAAAATTGCCGTTTTTGACTGTTTTTGACCTTATTTACACTCTAGAATCTACAATTTTTGACCAATCAAGACAAATTTTGGACACAAGGTTGGAGACCATAAGATCTCATATGAGTTTGATTTTCACTCTGATCTGACCAGAAAGGTGAGAGTTATGTGCCCTTGAATTTGATAAAATTGCCGATTTCGGCTGTTTTTGACATTGTTTACACTCTATAATCTACTATTATTTATCAATTAAGACAAAACTTGAACACAATGTTTGAGACCATAAGATCTTGGATAAGTTTGATTTTCAGTCCAATCTGATAAAAAAAAATGGAGAGTTATGTGCCCTTGAATTTGATAAAATTACCGATTTCGGCTGTTTTTGACATTGTTTACACTCTATAATCTACTATTATTTATCAATTAAGACAAATCTTGGACACAATGTTGGATATCATAAGATCTCGGATGAGTTTGATTTTCAGCCTGATCTGACTAGAAAGTCGAGAGTTATGTGCCCTTGAATTTGACAAAATTGCTGTTTTCGGCTGTTTTCGACCTTGTTTATACTCCAGAATCTACAATTATTTATCAAACAAGACAAATCTTGGACACAATGTTGGGCACGATGAAATCTTGGATGAGTTCGATTTTCACAATGTTATTGACCATAAGTTCGTTTTCAGTCTTAAAGTCATAAATATTTTTTGAAATGAAGAAAAGTGTTGCTTATATCATTTTGGTTCAGGTGAGCGATATAGGACCATCATGGTCCTCTTGTTTGATTTTTACACTTAATTCTTAACCTTGCCTATATCTCATGTCCTTTTACACATACAGCCTTGATATCTCACACATAGATACCTCCTATCAACATCGTTCAGATTTAACCATGACCTTGGACCTTGTGACCTTGACCTTGGAGTTTGACCAATTTTGAAAAAATTAAACCCGGTAAATATCTCATGACCTTTTACAAATACAGCCTTGATATTTCACACATGGACACATCTTACCAAGACCTTTCATAATTGACCATGACCTTGGACTCTGTGACTTTGACCTTGGAGTTTGACCTACTTTTGAAAAACTTTAACCTGACCGATATATCATGTCCTTTTACACATACAGCCTTGATATTTGACACATGGAAACCTCCGACCAAGACCTATCACATACGACTATGACCTTGGACCATGTGGCCTTGACCTTGGAGTTTGACTTACTTTTAAGTAAATTAAACTGGGCCTATATCTTATGTGCTATTTCACATACAGCCTTGGTATTTCACACATGGACACATCTTACCAAGACCTTTCACATTTGACCATGTAGTCCGTCGTATGAAATCAAATAAGGGGGCTATTTAAGGAGTTCGCTGCACCCCCCTAGGTACCAAGGTTGTTATATACCATTTTAAAGCTTGAAATATGCTGGATACGATGCACAATGTTGTCAAGTTGTAAACCTGTGCAGGTCGCGTGTAAACACACAAATATGTGGGTGGGGTAAGATAACATTTAAATTATTTGAAATACATTTGTAAAATTAAAGTCGTTTAAAACCCAAAAACTTGTAATGTACCCATTCGAATTCATACAATAGTTATTGAATAAACCAGAAGAGACATACAAAACATATTTCACCCTATTATACGTAGAAGTAAGGCTCAGATATTTGGTCAATTTGCATATGGTGGACGGGGTAATTTTCACAAGTAAAACACTTGGTCACAAAAACAAATTATCGCATTATTGTTCCATGAAACGTTGTACAACCGTTTTTAGATTAAATACAACTTATTTGGATCTTAGTAAAACACATTTACCAAAAATCTAATCATATATTCACAAGAAACGGTTCTAGGCTTATCTTGAAAGCGCCCCTTATTTCCCAGTAAATTACAACATCGTCTGTCAAATGGTTTCAAATAAGGCGGATTTGTATGGAGATCGCTGCACCCCTAATCCCCGATGTACCAAGACTGTTATATACCATTTTAAAGCTTGAAATATGTTGGATACAATGTACGATGTTGTCAAGTTGTAAACATGTGCATGTCACATGTAAACAAATACATATGTGGGTGGGGTAAGATAACATATGATATATCTGAAATACATTTGTCATATAAAAATCGTTTTAAACCCAACAACTTAGGAATGTATTCATTCAAATTCATAAAATTATTATAGAATAAAGCAAAAGAGACATGCAAAACACATTTCAACCGATTATACGAGGTAATAAGGCTCAGATATCTCGTCAAATTGCATATGGTGGGTGGGGGTAATTTATACACAGTAAAACACTTAGCCACACGAACAAATACTCGCTTTATTGTTCCGTGAAACGTTTGTACAACCGTTTTTAATTTGAAAACAACCTATTTGGATCTTAGTTAAACATCTACACTAAATACTTAATCAGTTATAAACAATATATAGTTCTAGGTTCTGCCTCCTACTTCCCTGATATTACAACAACGTCGTCAAATGATTTCAAATAAGGAGGGGGGGGGGGTAAGTAGATCTCTGCACCCCTAACCCCCGATGCACCAAGGTTGTTATATACCATTTTAAAGCTTGGAATATGCTGAATACAGTATACGATGTTGTCAAGTTGTAAACCTGTGCAGGTCCCGTATAAACAAATACATATGTGGGTGGGGTGAAATAACATAAGTTATTTGAAATATATTTGTCAAATCAAAATTGTCTTAAACTCAACCACTTAGGAATTAGCACATTCGAATTCATAAAATCATCATTGATATAACCTGAAGGGATATACACAAAACGTTTCAATTGATTGTAGGCAGAAATAATGCTCAGATATTTCGTAAAAATGTGTATGACGGGGTGTTTTATACATAGTGATATACGTAGCCACACAAACAAATTATCGCAGTTCTGTGAAACGTCAGTCCAACCGTTTACAGATGAAATGCAAACTTATTTGGATCTTAGTCATCCACATTCACCCAATATCTTATCAGATATATACAAGACAGAGTTGCAGACTGCGCTTGAAAATCTCCCACCCACCCGCTATTACTTACAACATAGTCTTTTAGTTAATATCTCGCAAGGCGACTATTACGGGAGTTGCTAATTCCGACCTTGATGTACCCATGCTGTTATATACCATTTTAAAGCTTGAAATAGGCTGGATACGATGCATAATGTTGTCAAGTTGTAAACATGTGGAGGTCCCGAGTAAGCATACAAACATATGGGTAGGGTAAGATAACTTTTTTTGAAAAGCAATTGTCAAATATAACTCGTCTTAAACTCACAAGAAATGTTTCACTCTTCAAATGCATGAAATTATTATTTAAATGGCCAGAGGCGATATACAAAACACATTTCAATTGGTTATACGCAGAAATAGTTCCAGATAGTTAGTCAATTTGCATACGGTTGGTGTGTGGTTTTTGTGGGGGGGGGGGGGGGCGGGCGGTAATTTATACACATTTAAATACTTAGCAACACAAACAAATATTCCTTTTATTATTCCGTGAAACGTTTGTACACCATTTATAGATTAAATACAAATTATTTGGAGATTAGTTCAACATCTTCACCCAATTGAACAGATATAAACAAGACATAATAGTTCTAAGCTGCTCTCATATGTTCGATATTCACGTCTAACTTACAATAATCTCTGCTTTAACTATCCATAGTCATATAGCAAAAATGCCTATTGTATGGACAGTTCATCTGAGCAAGAACATCTTTTGAAAATATTTTAGCATTTTTAAATAAGATATATTGATTTGTGAATGAAAAATATTTTACTGTAGCATCATTGGACAACACACCAATAACATGATGGCGTCCAAGATGACGACCAACAGCAGATTTACGCATGGAATAGGCGCATACAATATTCGTTTTGTTTCTAAATTGATGTGGAAAAGTAATACAAATAACTCTAAGGACAGCAAAGATTCATAAAAAGATGTATATGTCAACTTGAAATCGATAATATAGTCCGGTAATGATTAATACGGGGACGTATTTTATTTGAAACTTTTGGGAGTAAAAGACTTCCACGGGCTCTTTTAGATAATGGTTTTGTTGGGTTCATGTTTTCCTTTATTTTGTTCATTTCGGGATATTTTTCTATTTTTATTAATCAATTAAAATGAGAAACGAGGGACACAATTCAGCTATTTTTATCATCAGGGCTTGCAATTTAACTCTTCTATTTGCACTTCCGGATAAATCAGACCATTGTATCAAGAGTTAACTGTCCTCAAAAATTGATTAAAGGCTTTTTTTGTCTTGGCTTACACCTATATGTTATGTTTTACCCAACTTTGGAGACTTACACATTACAATCAGTTTAATAGCTGTTACATGGTTGGTGTCCATGGTTATCATAATCACTGCAGTCATCACGATTGTAAGCTGTCATTGTGCGATTATGTGCACCGGTAGCACATCTGTGGTGTGAATCACCACAAAAAGAATCTCTGCAATATTTTTTTCTGATCACAATCTAATCGTTATTATCCAATTATTGTGTGAAAATTCCCAATGAGCACCCAGATTTCCCCAAGATAAGGCATAATCTTCATTTGCAAACCTTTTGAATACAGTTTTGATGAATGTTCTTAAACAAGAGTATTTACAAGTGTATTTTACATACATACAGTCTAATTGATAGCTGGCATACATTTTTAGTTTTTCCCAATTTACGACAAAACGTCGCTATTTGCCCAATTCCACCGGCTCAGGGCCAAAACAGAAATTTGGAACAAGACATCAGGACACTGGCATCACCTTTTTTTTATTTAATAGAAGTTAGTATAGTTGGTTTTTCCAATTTTTCAGGTCGAATATTGAAGAAAAATGGATTCATTTAGATGAAATCCTGGATCCGCCGTAGCCTTTTTCTTGGTGTCATCGATTGAAATGTATTTAGTAGATCTCTTCCGGTAATTTCAATTATAATTCCATGCATTTGCATGAGCACATTTCTTAAATGGTGGGTTTAAACCGATATGTATTTGACAAATGCATTTGAAAAAATGTTTATCTTACCCTACCCACATATTTATGTGTTTACACGGAACCTCCACAGGTTTACAACTTAACGACATCGTGCATTGTATCCAGCATAGCTCAAGCTTTAAAGTGGTATGTAACAGATTTGGTAAATTGTGGTCGAATGCAGCAACTCCTTCAATAGCACACATGAGTGATATCATCTAAATGACTATATTGTAAGTTACAGGGGGCATTTTTAAGTACAGTCTAAAACCCTGTCTTGTATGTATCTGTTAAGATATTGGGTGAAGGCGTCTTACTAAGATCCAAAAAAGTTTATATTTAATCTATAAACGGTTGGACTGACGTTTCACAGAACAATAATGATATTATTTGTTTGTGTGGCTACGTATATTACTGTATAAAACACCCCACCCACCATGAGCAATTCTACGAAATATATGAGCATTATTTCTGCCTATAATAAATTGAAACGTTTTCTGTATATCCATTCAGGTTTATTCAATAATAAAATCATGAATTCGAATTTGCTAAGCCCTAAGTTGTTGGGTTTACGACAATTTCAATTTGACAAATGTATTTCATATAATTTGTTTCTTATCTTACCCCATTCACATAACTATGTGTTTAGACGGGACCCACACAGGTTTACAACTTGACAACATCGTGCATTGTATCCAGCATTTTCCAAGCTTTAAACTGGTATATATCAGCCTTGGTTCATCAGGGGTTAGGGGTGCAGATATCTCCTTAAAACCTCCTTATCAAAAATCATTTAACCGACGATGTTGTAATTTACAGGGAAATTGGATCGCTTTCAAGATAAACCTAGAACTGTATCTTGTTTATATATGATACGATATTTAGTAAAGATTATTTACTAAGATCCAAATAAGTTGTATTCAATCTAAAGACGACTGTACAAATGTTTCACGGAACAATAAAGCGATTATTTGTTTGTGTGATCAAGTGTTTTACTGTGTTTAAAATACCCCACCCACCATATGCAATTAGACGAGATATCTGAGCCTTATTACCTCGTATAATCAGTTGAAATGTGTTTTGCATGTCTCTTTTGCTTTATTCTATAATAATTTTATAAATTTGAATGAGTATATTCCTTAGTTGTTGGGTTTAAAACGATTTTTATATGACAAATGTATTTCAAATATACTATATATCATCTTACCCCACCCACATATGTATTTGTTTACACGTGACCTGCACAGGTTTACAACTTGACAACATCGTACATTGTATCCAGCATATTTCAAGCTTTAAAATGGTATATAACATCCTTGGTACATCGGGGATTAGGGGTGCAGCGATCTCCATACAAATCCGCCTTATTTGAAACCATTTGACGGACGATGTTGTAATTTACTGGGAAATAGGGGGCGCTTTCAAGATAAGCCTAGAACCGTTTTTTGTGTATATCCGATAAGATTTTCGGTGAATGTGTTTAGCTAAAATCCAAATTAGTTGTATACAATCTAAAAACGATTGTACAAACGTTTCATGGAACAATAAAGCGATTATTTGCTTTTGTGGTCAAGTGTTTTACTGTGTCAAAATTACCCCACCCACCATGTGCAAATTGACGATATATCTGAGCCTTATTTCTACGCATAATTGGTTGAAATGTGTTTTGTATGTTTCTTCTGATTTTTTCCATAATAATTTTATGAATTTGAAGGAGTGAATTCCTAAGTTGTTGGGTTTAAGACGATTTTTACTTGACAAATGTATTTCAAATAATTCATATGTTATCTTACCCCACCCACATATTTGTGCGTTTCCACGAGTTCTGCACAGGTTTACAACTTGACAACATTGTGCACCGTATCCAGCATATTTCAAGCTTTAAAATGGTATATAACAATCTTGGTACCTAGGGGGGTGCAGCGAAATCATTTTTTACCTGGGTCATCAGACGGACTAATGACCTTGGACCTTGTGACCTTGACCTTGGACTTTGACCTACTTTAAAAAAAACTTTAATCTAGCGGATATATCATGTCCCTTTACACATACAGCCTTGGTATTTCACACATGGACACCTACGACCAAGACCTTTCACATTTGACCATGACCTTGGACCTTGTGACCTTGACCTTGGTGTTTAACTACTTTAATAATACATTAATGTGGCCTATATTTCATGTCATTTTACATTTACAGCCTTGATATTTCACACATGGTCACTTCCAACCAAGATATTTCACTTTTGACCATGACCTTGGACCTTGACCTTGGAGTTTGACCTACTTTAAAAAAAATTAAACTAGGCCTACATCTCATGTCCTGTTACCTATACAGTCTCAATATTTTACACATGGACACCTCCTACCAAGACCTTTCACATTTGACCATGACCTTGGCCTGTATGTCATTGACCTTTGATTTTTACATACTTTTAGAAATAGGGGGAATAACACTTAACATCTTGCAAATTTTCCGAGAACTTTGTACAAAAAAATAAATATATATTATTAAAATATGGTCTTTAAATTGCATATATGCCAAATCTTAGCTTTCTGCCTTGTGTATTGGCTTAGATGTCGACGGATTTAAAACCCCATGATTTTTTGTCGGGGGGATAAAAATTATAATAATAAAACATATGGGGTTTTAAATCCGTCAACATCCTAGCCAATACACAAGATAGAAAGCTAAGATTTGGCATAGATGCAATTTAAAGGCCATATTTTCATAATATATATTTATTTTTTGCACGAAGTTCTCTGAAAATTTGTAAGATGTTTAGTGTTATTCCCCCTTTAACATAGCCTTTATCTTATGTCCTATTACACCTACAGCCTTGATATTTCACACATAGACACCTCCTACCAAGACCTCTCACATTTGACCATGACTTTGAATATTGCAACCTTGGCCTTGGAGTTTGACCTACTTTTAAAAAGACTGAAACCAGGCATATATATCATGTCCTTTTACACCTACAGCCTTGATATTTCACACATGGACACCTCCAACCAAGACCTTTCACATTTGACCATGACCTTGACATTTGGCCTACTTGTAAAAACTTTAACCTGGCCTATGTTTCATTTTACTTTTAAATATACAGCTTTGATATTTCACACATAGACACCTCCTACCAAGACCTTTCATATGTGACCATGACCTTGGACCTTGTTAACTTGACCTTGGACTTTGACCTACATCAAATGTAGGCCCTTGAGGGGGCATATATGTTTTACAAACATCTCTTGTTTGATCATGGATTAATTGAACCATTAATTGGAATATTTCAGGGACAAGGTATTACTTTTTCATTTCATTTGAGGAGACAATTAACTTTCTAAACATTGTTGTTTGGCAACCGCGGTGTTTTAAATGAAGAAGGAATATTTCGTAGATGCTTTAAGGGAATATTTGTGGTTTAGGATATGACATTGCGCGGATGAACATTTAAAAAATATCACATTTCGCAAATTGATTTCTGTCTCTGAATCGTGGGTGAGAATGAAAATCTCAATAAAGAAAAATCAAGTGCATCGTTATAATCAATACAATCACCTGATTTGCAGCTTATAAGAGATATTAACATCGTTTTCTTTTATTTTCTTTCACAAATTCTTAGGGTGTCGAATTTACCCACAAGGTGTTGAATTTATACCACGATGGGTCTCATGATTCAACGGGAAAAAAGACGACAACGACAATCTCGTATTCGGGCGGCGTTTTTTGCAAATGAAAAAAATCAAGCCAACTTCTGTTTTGATAAATGTTTATTCTCCGGAATATTTTGCCACAACTTTTTTTTGCTCATTTCGTCTTAAGGTGTCAAAATTACCCATCTTTACTCTATATAGATCATTCATGCTTTCCTCAAGTACTGATTTGTGACTAATTCTGATATGTAATATATTTCAGGAGTCTGAAATCCAGCAAATTTTTTGCGAGCCGGGACTTTATGTCCGGGGAGCTAATGTCACAGCCCTAGTGTCGGCGTCGGCGTCCCGTCCAGTCGCGTCTTCACTTGAAAAACTTTAACCTGGTCTATATCTCAGGCACTATTAGAGATACAGCCTTGATATTTCATACATGGATACATCTCGACAAGACCTTTCGTTTGGGACCATGACCTTTGACCTAGTGACCTTGACCTTGGAGTTTGACCTACTTTTGAAAAACTTTAACCTGGCCTATATCTCGGGCACTATTAGAGATACAGCCTTGATATTTCATACATGGATACATCTCGACAAGACCTTTCATTTGGGACCATGACCTTTGACCTTGTGACCTTGGAGTTTGACCTTCTTTTGAAAAATTAGCTGTTTTTGTGACAAGCTCCCGTATAGGCGAGCTACGTTGTCCACGGACAACTCTTGTTCATACAAAGACCACACCATTGTTAGAGAAAAATTATCGTCAGATAGATTTAGTTGTGACATATCCTGTTTGTTTTTGTTGTAGGAGTCAATATTCCAGCAATCTTCCCCCACAAAGAGACGTGAGAGCACACCATTGTTAGAGAAAATCAAAACTGACGTATCCCTTGTGAAGCAAAAACTAAACAACTGGAAGAAAGGAGATAAACCAAAGGAAGTGAAGGAAGATTCACCCATAGTGAAATATATATCTTCACAGGTATGAAGGATTGTTTAACCACTTTCCAAGGGCTTTGTGTTAAATTCTATGACTGTTTGTTTCACATACACTTTGAAAATTTGAAAATATGTAAGACTCACTCAAGCAGTGTTTAGTTTGACAACTGTGGAAGAAAGTATTGAAATTAGAGAAGAAAATTGATACTTTTATTTCTCGGTATAGATTTATATTTTTCAATTGGGATCAAGCTAAATAATATATTTCATGGGTCTCAGATATGTTCTTTTCATTCTAGCATAACTAGAGGGTTTAAAGCAAAATTGATATTTTGCTTGATGATAATATCCTAATTTCAGGCCCAGAAGCTGATCCAATGTCCGTTTGGTATCTTATCAAAGGCTGCACCGATCCTAACAGAAGATAATTTTATAGACATAATGCCAGTAGCCTGGGAGTTGATGACAGAAAGTGATCAGGAATTATCTGCAGCAGCAGGTACATTATTTTTCTTAACCCATTACCAAACGACAAAATTTTAGGGTGATCCTCTTCAAAAACTGCCACAAATGACAAAATGGAAGGTATTAAAGATAGAATTTGTGTAAAGTATGGCATAGAAAATATTGAGACAAAGGAAGAAACTGCTGGTCATCAGCAGTTTCTTCTTTTGTTTCAATGTTTTCCCAAGCATTTTCTATTAGGGACATCGAAACCAGGTCTTGTTTAGGAAAGGGTTAACCCATTACCAAATGGCAAAATTTTAGATGGTCTAAATTCAACAATGTTGCTGACAATTTCAAGTAAATCAAATGTTAGATATTTTCATATTTCATTGAAGAAAACATTGTAGGAAATGAAGACATTACTTGTCACAAGCAATGTCTTCATTTCCCACAATGTTTTTTAAGCATTTATCTTTCGAGGAGTCAAAAAGAGTCAATGTGTGGAAATGGGTTAATGTATCACTCAATTTCTAGCAGAAGACAACTTTGTGGAAATAATTTTGGAAGCATGGAATTCGGAATGACCTTCTGCAGCATTTTGGTCAACTTAATACTTAAACCTTGACTTACAGCGCTACAGTATAGTGCTGGTCTTGGTACATTTTCTTTATGAAAAATATTAGAAATATTGATGTCTTTTCCACAATTTCTCCTTCGGTTTTTCAGAATTTTCTCAAAACTGTGACAAATTATTGCTATGTTATGGTGTAATGCACCTTACCTTTCATATTTAGATCACTTCATTGATTCCTGAATTATGTCCTTTTAACTTAGAAAAATAGCCATTTTAATTGACAAATTCATTTATTTTGGTATACATGTAAATTGGCTGCTCATTAAACTTTCATCTGTTTACAGCATGTATGTTTTTAATCTCATCTGTGAAGGCTCCAGAGAAAGCTCAGACTATGGTGTTTAAGGAACTACAGCACGAAGACCCACATCAGAGGATTAATGCTGTTCTGAGGTAAATATATCCAGGCTGATTATTATATAACTGTAATGAAAGAACCTAGGGCCTGTAATATCAATGATCTTATGACTTTTGTGAAAACTGTGTTAGAAGAAATCAGATTTGGCCAATCAGGTTTGTTGTTACAAGTAATTACACACAAAAAATAATGGCATGATCGTTGATAATACGGGCCCCTGGTTGGCTCACAGTTTTGTTTTGACAGTACTTCGCTTGTCACACTTTAACCCATTCCAACACAGTGATGCTTTTAACGCCCTCACAAAATAAAGCCTTTATAAAAAAACATTAAGGGAAATCAAGAAATTGCTTGTGACAAGCAATTTCCTCATTTCCCACTATGTTTTTTTACACAAAAAGACAAAAAAGATATGAGGGAAAAAATATCCAGGTTGATTTCTATGCCCCAGTGGCGATAGATTGGGTTGGCATGCTGATTTGTCTTGGCAGTATTTTTCACTTTTAACTTCAACATGGGACATCTCTGTTCTGTTTTGATCTAGAATGCCATAAGTTTTTAGTCATGTGTGATAATATTATTTACATGGAATGTTCCTTGGGTGCCCCTTTAATATTACATGTGTGTCTCATGAAGCAAGATCTTTTCTGATACCGAGTATATCACATTTTTAAATGACCTCCTTAATTAAGACTTATTAAAATGAAAGGGATTTTCCACCCTTTATTTTGCTTTCATCAATATCTTGGACAAATGGAAAATAAAGCTTTCTAAAATTCTCTGACCCATTAATTTTCAATGGGTCACCAGCTAGTGTCATCAACATTTCAGGATTGACACTCAGGATTGATAATCAGGATTGATGTTACTTTCATGAAATGAAAGAAAAAAAAGTTTTATATGTTGTATTTTAGATTTGGAACATTGTGGAAATTTAGACACCAAGTTAAGCCTAGAATGGAAGAGGGAACACATTTCAAGGTAGGCCCAATTTAACCTTTAGCTGTCCCAGGTTTTAGAGATTCAAGGAATTTGAAATATATTTGTTCAGTGTTTCTGCATTACATGCTCATATCTTGTTTTACTGGGAAAGCCTTGATATATGATCTGGATCAATGCCGAGGCTGAGGGGCAAGAAACAAACCCTGTCGGTGCAAAGCTTAAGCTCACATCGAAAGGTGTTTATTTCCTGCTATTTACTATGACAAACCATCTACATAAATTCGACGATCTACCTTATTTGTATATTGCACTACAACGTTCCATGAATGTTACAAAAGTATTTTTAATAACCTAACAAGTGGTATTTTTGATGTATTGTGAGACTAAGGATTTTCTTTTGTTAAAAACAATGAAGTGATAGTTTTAGAGCAGAAACCTGTTTTACAAGCAATTGAGATAGGATGGTGTCTGCTGTTGAGCCTCAACTTTCTTATAAAGATGTCACAAGTTTAATTTATGTCAGCAGAGATAGAGCTTGACTTTTAATTGACCCACATATTACTCATCCTGTTTCAATAATGCAGAATCGAGTTGAAATACAAGAATTGCCCTTGCGTTTCCTCAATTAAGTATATGTTAATATATTAACTTTAACAAAAGATATCCTTGCTTTTCATTGAAATCCTTGACACTCCAGCTAAAACAAGCTGCAGTTTTGAGATTTTTCAAGAAAAGCTACTATTTTATTACAGCTACCCCCACCAGGAATAGATTTCACTCTCCCCTCCCCTACAATAGGACTACCCAGTCAGATACCCATTGATCCTCCATGATATATTTTATATTAATACAGCTACCCCCACCAGGAATAGATTTCACTCTCCCCTCCCCTACAATAGGCCTGCCCAGTCAGATACCCATTGATCCTCCATGATATATTTTATATTAATACAGCTACCCCCACCAGGAATAGATTTCACTCTCCCCTCCCCTACAATAGGACTACCCAGTCAGATACCCATTGATCCTCCATGATATATTTTATATTAATACAGCTACCCCCACCAGGAATAGATTTCACTCTCCCCTCCCCTACAATAGGGCTGCCCAGTCAGATACCCATTGATCCTCCATGATATATTTTATATTATTACAGCTACCACCACCAGGAATAGATTTCACTCTCCCCTCCCCTACAATAGGGCTGCCCAGTCAGATACCCATTGATCCTCCATGATATATTTTATATTAATACAGCTACCCCCACCAGGAATAGATTTCACTCTCCCCTCCCCTACAATAGGCCTGCCCAGTCAGATACCCATTGATCCTCCATGATATATTTTATATTAATACAGCTACCCCCACCAGGAATAGATTTCACTCTCCCCTCCCCTACAATAGGACTACCCAGTCAGATACCCATTGATCCTCCATGATATATTTTATATTAATACAGCTACCCCCACCAGGAATAGATTTCACTCTCCCCTCCCCTACAATAGGCCTGCCCAGTCAGATACCCATTGATCCTCCATGGCAACCACACTTCAAGGCCAAAATAGAGGAAGTTACTGTCAACCAGGATCAAACGGTATGAAATGTTTCAATATTAATTTGTATCATCCCTTTCTCTGTCACCAAATTCTCAAATTTATAGCATAGATCTATTTTTGACTAAAAGTAAAAAAGGTACACAATATCTTGAAAATCGAGACAAAATATAGGAAAATGGTTACAGGAGTAGAAAGCATAGATCTAGGCAAAAGTCTAAAAAATGTTAGAAATGAATTTAATATATAGAATTTTGTGGCAAGCTTCATGACAATGTACTACTATTTGAAGACCAGAATAAAATTAGAATATAGTTTGTTGCTGTCTACCAAATTAAGGCCAATGTTTGTCAGACGATGCAGTTTAACTCTTTTGCTGCCAATGTCGCCTTTTGGCGACATACTAGGAGACTGCCAATGTCGCTTTTTGGCGACCTGAGGGTCACGTTTCTTTACACGTGTTTTTAATATGTTTTACGGCATCGATTATTTACGACATTTGACTCATTTACGGCAAATAAGTTTGTTTACGGCATTCAACCAGAAAATTAGATTATTTTCTGGATTTTGGATGATTTTGAAGCTGTTTCTAGACGACAAATTCTTAGATCAGTGAGGACCAACAAAATGGCGACTCGCCTCACTGTGGATGAAATTCTGACATTGATTGCAAACGATTTAGACTCAAGATCGGAGTTAAAATTGATAGAAAATGTATGTTTACAATTTTAACTGACTTATTTGTACATTCTTTGTGTTTATTTCGTAAAATACCCTCTTTTATTCTATTCTCACCTGTTCTCACCTGTACTAATGTGTTAAGCTAAAACCCTTTACCTACCTATGATGAAAAACATGCCAGTCTCGTCTATTTTGATAATAGATATTCCCCTACTTTGTTTTTCTTCTCTAAACACTACATTAGATGTTTGTACAAAATTTTAACCGTACTTTTATCTGGTTGAAGGTGTGCACTGTCTACACAAAGTGATTTCAGAGGATTTTTGTCAGTATTTTTTTTATATAATCTGGCAGCCCTTGGAGAGTAATAAATGTATAAAAAGTGTTTAGTTTTACTCATAAGTATTAGTTTGGTAATGTATTAGGTATATATTCCTTAAAACTGATTTTTTTTAGTAGATTTGTCCATACCAAATAACTTTTTTGCATAAAAAACACCATTTTTTCTATTTTTTAAGGTCAGCCAAGGTCACGGTCAAGGTCATACAATCACATATTTGAAAGCATATTTATTAAGCATAACATATAAACTTAATTTCCTGAAAGTTTCATTAAAATCTAACAACAAATGAATATTTTAGAGTAATTTCTTTATATACAGTATAATTCTTGGAATTTCCTGGAATTTAATTGGCACTGAGGAGTCTGTTTTCTAAGGAAATTTGGCAGCGAAAGAGTTAAAAACATAATACTCTATTATTTGTTAGAAATCCCTGGTGACTGCTACAACCACAAGACGTAAACAACAACAAGAGATGATCAGAAGAGCTCTCCAGCGTGAGGAGGAGAGGAAGCGGATTGGTCGAGAGACGTTTCCGGTGACAACCGTGTCTGTGACCCAGCTTGCAGCCCTGGAACCATCGTTACATCATGTGAGCGAGGACCATGAAGAAGGTAGAATATTAATGTTTGATATTTTGTTGTGCAAGTAAGCATTGGGTTTGTTAGTCAGATAATGCTAACCTGAAAAATAAGTAGTAGTGATGATTGATAAGACTATAAATTGATTATGATATAGGCCTATGATATTTATAAAATGGATTTTTACAGCATGGTATATATAATGATTGATAGGTGAATAATTATTGCATATTGCATGATATTTGTTCATGAAGAACAGTACAGAAGAATAAGATTGATGTGGTAAGAATGCTTATACTGCATTGGAACCTTGTAAAATTTAGGTGATGGCTGATCTAGAACATCATGGATGAAATCCATTCTTATATTTCAATCAGTAACTTTTCAACAGCATCATTTCAAGAACAAACGATGCTACTTTATATCCAGGAGATAATATAACTGTGTTAATTATTGTCTTCCGTGTACTAAGTGGGGGGTATATTTGTCTTCTCCATGTCTGTCCATCTAGCAATCCATCCATTTGTCATCCTGCCCATTTTTGAATAAACAAAATTGTTACCCTTTTTTACTTCATCAAGTCCTAGTTTTCTGATAGGCTATTTTTTACCACTGTATTGAGAGATCGGGGGCATATTGTTTTACTTGTGTCCATCCATCTGTCTGTCCCAAAACTTAATGTGAAAATTTAATATTGGCCTTTTTATGCTCCCCGAAGGGAGAGCATATAGTCGCCGCTTTGTCTGTCTGTCCGTCCGTCCGTCCGTCCTGTCCGTCCGTCATTCCGTCCGTCCGTCCGTCCGTCCGAAGCGATTTCTCCATAACCCTTGGGCCAAATCAAATGAAACTTACCATGTGAACTCCCTATGACAAAATGCCGATGTACTTTTCCCGGTTTTTGGATTTGAGGCCTCGTCATGGGAAAAGGGGACTTAAGGTTAAATACAGTTTTTCTCTAATTTCTCCTAGTCTAATGGTCAGAATTTGATGAAATTTCATATTTGAGTAGCAAATCAGATGCCCTTGACAATAAATTATTTAAGATTTGCGTATACAAAATATGTCATGCAAAAAGGGGGCTTAACATTTGTTAGCTTTATATTAGCTCTGCATGGCATATATTTATTGTGACAATGCCTTATTCGGGGAGCATTGTCCGTCTCTGACGGCTCTTGTATTCAAAAGTATTCAACATACAAAGCTCAAATTTGGTATGTAACTTTCTTTCAATGATATCTATCTGTTCCATGTAATATGACCTTTCTCAAGGTCATCAGTTAACCCTTATAAACCCTTTACTCGAAAACTTAGAATTTTAGAAAAATGGCCATTTCGGGGACATTTGTGTTTCACAAACACATCTTGTTTTATCTCGTAACTCAATGATAAAGCTTTTGAAGGATAGATATGCTCAAATTATAAGTGTGTTTCCTTAATGTTTTGATAAGAAAGATCAAAAGTCAACTTGTCTACTCATTTGAATGCACTTTGGGAGGGTATTAGTCTACTCTTATACTGTCCTAGGTTGATAAGGTGTCATGTTTTTTAACCAATGATATTTATTGTAGATTTATAAATGGAGTTATTGTGATTTAACCTTTGACCTCTGTCTATCCTCTGTTCTAGCTGCATGTTGTATAGAGAAGCTGGTTCCGTGTTCCATACATTGAATGCTTGTACAGGCTGGTACCCTTTATGTAGCTCTCGCTTTCATTTTTAACACAAGTTCAAGAACACTTTTAATTTTAATCTCACAAAGATTGCATTATGTAATACATTAAATTTTTTAGTTGATATTTCAAAGGGAATTATTAATACAAACATAATTAAATCACTTTTGTTAAAATATTCCCACCAATGTTTTGATCATTGGTTACATATGTGGGTGAGCAGCTGGAGCCTAGAAAAGGATGTTGTGGTAGTACTGGTGAGAAAAAGACTATTTAGGTGAACGAGTCACCCCAATATGACCATAGCAGTCAAAAAAGGGTGTAAATGCCACTCATTCTAAATATTTCAGTATTTTACCAGCTGAGTTCCAGAAGACAACAAAACAAAACATTTCTGTCATGAAATAAAATTTATCAAAACTTTTTTGTGTGGCTTCTGTTAAGGTTTGTTTTACGGCAAATAGGGTATATGGTGTTATTTTCCATAAGGCCTTAATATTGACATTTGATTTATCCTAGAATTTCAATTTATTTCACTTTCAATTTCCAATTTCTATTGTATGCCATATGGCAAATATGACTTTTATTTGATGCCTTTTGGCCTGTGTAACACAGACACTATATTAATGTATATTCACAATGATACAGAACAAGTTCATCATTCTTTTAAGTTGCCATTTGTAAAAGGCTTTCTGGCTTTATCTGTTCATTTATTTTCTCAATATTGTTTATTAACCTTTATTTTGCTTCACATCTTATCTGCTCACTTTTTGGAAAAAGAAAATCAATGTCTGATGCATAAAGCTTTCATAGTAATAAGAATTGTAACCATTATTTATTCCATTAATTAGTTTGCTTTTAGATTACAGTTTCATTCGATAAAAACTAATATATTATATTGACATTATTTCTAAAAACCTAATTATATCATATATTATATTATATAAATTATATTGTAACTTTATTTAATGTAGAAAAAAGATTACATCATTGAATAGAAGATTGTCAAGTTGAATGTACTAAGCTTTCAGTTATTTTGTAATTGCATGTTTGAATTGCCATGCCTGCTTTTTCAGTAAAAAGATAGACAATCATTTGAGGGTCACAACCTTTAATACATGGGAATATGAGATAGATATAATGTATTAAGAAAATTCTGAGTAGTTTCTAT
The DNA here is from genome assembly GCA_963680895.1 of Fragum sueziense. Taxonomy (NCBI): domain Eukaryota; kingdom Metazoa; phylum Mollusca; class Bivalvia; order Cardiida; family Cardiidae; genus Fragum; species Fragum sueziense. The sequence continues at coordinate 3,118,627 of OY804594.1, forward strand.
ACTAAAGCATACAGTATTTCTGATTTGTTTGCAACGTTTTGGGTTAGATGCAACACTTCTTAAGTTTGATCAGTTTCAATTTTTGTCATGTTGAAAGGCTAAAACTTAATTTCTCATGTTTATTTACATAATGATCTTAATTCATTCATTAAAGAAATACTAATCTACTAATTGATGAAATGGATGTGTGGCACATATATGATATTTGTTAGTAATGTTTTTGTGTTGTCTTTGTCCTTTGACAAATGATTTACTTCCACATGCAGAATTGTAATTAAAGTGATAAGATTTTATTTTTATTTTTTTAAGAACTTAAATCATATAAATTACATATCTAGGCATTTAACTTAACTTGATATGTGGTCATGAGAAATTATTGTCTTGAAATTAAGTGACATTCTAATAAAAAGCATTTGGTAAAAGGAAATAATTTTAAATAAGATCATAAATACTATGAATGTCACCATATTTGCTGTATTCTTGTCCATTTTTTTTTTTGATAAAGTTTATTTTCAAGACTTTGATATTTAATAAATTGTTTATGTCAGGTGAGTGATTTTGGACCACCATCCTTTTTTTCTTTTTATAAAACGATGGCAAATGTATTTGATTTCACCATGTAATCACCTAGTAGAACTGTTTGACTTGAATTTAACCCTTTCCAAATAAGACTTGGTTATGATGTTAAAATATAAAAAGCTTTGGAAAAAATTGAGATGACCGAAGAAAATGTTGATGACCAGAATTTTCTCCTTTGATGCCATTATTTTCTGTGTTATATTGTGCACAGATTCTGTCTTTATCAACATTCATTTTGTTGTCTGGAGCCACTTTCAAATCAGACTTGTCTAACATTTTGCCATTTTGGAAAGCGTTAACGATGCATGTTACTCTTCTTCAATAATCAGCCTTGCAAGAGGAGATCAATCTTGCTGCACGTCGTGTGTCACTAGCGCCCACCAATCGTAACAATATCTCAAGTCGTAGCATGTCCTGGAGGAACGGAAGTATGCACTGGGCACGACTAACAACATTTGAAGGTATTCATGATACTCCATCGGGTATATCTAGCGACTTCTTTAGTCAATCTATTTCAGTTTGGATTCAGGTACTTGTTTGGTTCAGTTCTACACTTTCTGGTTTTGTTTAAAGAGAACACAGGATTTTCATTTGTTTAGTTTTAGTACACACATACAGCAAATACTAACAACCGGGATTTGTTGGTTAGATTTCTTGATGAACACTCAACACTCTGCTTTTCACTGCTTTGACAGATTTGATTTGGTTTATTAAAGCACACAACTTTTTTCTTTATTTCTTGTCTTTTTCAGTTCAAAGTGACATTTTGACTCATTTTTCACATCTTAGCTCTCAGTTTTTAGTCTGACACTAATTAATAAACACTCAATGGTTCAAAGTTAAGAGCCATTTCTAACAGTTCATGAAATGCAGACTAAGACAGAATTATTAGATTATATTAAGTTCTATAAAAAACTTGATAGAAAAGGACCCTTAAAGTATTTGGGACTATTGTAGATTCAGATTAGCTTATGTCTAAATGTGCAGACTGGTCATTATCCATTCTGTTGTTTGACAGTCGCTACATGTCATAAATGAGCAATAACACGGTGGATAGTCATGTGAAACAATGTTTTCAGAAAATCTTCAATAATTTTGTAAATACTGGACCGATTTGAATTCGGTTAGAAGCAGAGAATGTGGACAGACGTCACACACTAGATGGACGTGTTGGATTTTTGAAAAATCAACTGATAAAAAAGTTATTGAAGATAAACCAAAATTTTGGTTTATCTTCAATAACTTTTTTGTCAGTTGATTTTTCAAAAATCCAACATGTTCATTTTCTTCCTGGCATTTTCCCACCTTCTCTGCTTCAAACTGAATTCAAATTGGTCAAGTATTAAAAAAGATATTGAAGATTATCGGAAATTCTGAGTCACGTGATTATACACCGTGAATAGATAAACATGATACAAATGAATCAGATTGTTGGCTGGTCTGGATCTATGTTGGTCTCAAATGCAGAAAGGAAAATTATTCTGGCTCATAAAATGTTCAATTCTAGTATTGTAAAGCAGGTTGCTTATTTCATCTTGCACACTTACTTGAAAAGTATGTCTTTTGAATACAAAATTTAGCAATAATATTTAAGGTAACCATTTAGTGCAATACAAACTTTGTCAGGCCTTTGTTTAACCAATATATATTAATATTCATTACAACATTATTAAAATTGTTTTACAGAGTTTTAGGGCCATTATATTCCAACTAACTGGTAATTGTTGTTGACCTTGTGATTTCCTTTAGTTAATTGAGTTTTCTTGAATAACTACATGTACTTCAAAAAGGTATTAAATAAGATATCTATGGTGATTTCACTTAACCTTTTCCACTCCAATAAATTCTTATTTAGATGTATGGATAAAAGGTAACTTTGTTTAAGTTTTGAGTAAAAAGAAGAAAATGTCAGACATCAGCATTTTGATTCCTTTCTCTCAACATTTTCTGATCTTACAGCATTCTGTAAGTATTGTTACATTTACTTCCTCATTCCCGATGACTTGGAATGTGGATCAGTCTAAAATGTGCTGCTTTGAGAAAAGTTAAAAAGAAGATATAGTTTGTTGTATCAATTTGAGCATTTAGCTGTCTAGATTGTTACTCCCATATTTCATTCTTTGGCTATAGGTTCAAAGTTCGTAGAGTTCACATGGTTTTGATACATGATTATTGTTGTGTATATAGAGTGGGGATTACAGTCAGCATTTTTGCTGGGAAGTTTGGATATTTCTTCTTTAGAAGTACATGTGCAGGTATGTCATTACAGTGATTCTCTTTATCATTTACCATAGTCAACATCAAAGGAAGAGAGAGTTTTGTTTGTCCTTACTATAGTAATAATATCATGACTGTCTCGAGAGAAGCTAAGATATCACAAATAAATTTTGAGATAAGAAACAAGTGTTTCTTTTTAGTCTTTTTACTATTCTGTCTGTATGTGTCTTTGTTCTGTCTCTGTCAAAAGTGTGTTTCCTATTAGGGATGATTTTAAATGGATGTCAAATTATGTATTGTTCAGGTCTTGTCCAAGACAAATGTTGAAGATTTTGTTTTAAATTATTCAGATGTTTGTGCAATGAATCTCAAATATGATGAATACAAAATGAATTCCAATAATTCTCTACTAATAAGTCTACATTTCTATAGGTGACTGTAATACTTTTCTCAAAATGCCTGTGATACTTATGGAAGAAAAGTAATGCATATGCCTGTTTCTTTTGAATTTTACAAACAAAAGCAGACGATAGCAGAATTGACATATTTCTCCCATTTCACTGATTATTCCCCAGCTTGGCTGTGTATTCCCTGTCAGTTGTGTGCAGTATTGTCTCGGTGCTGGTTGTTATTTCAGTCTAGCTTCATACAGAACATTTGCTATCAATATACCAAACCTTTGTTCTTACCCCACCCACCCCTGTGATGTATTGAATGTGTGAGATGAAATAAAGCATCCTGCTTTTTTCTGTGATAGTTGTTTATCATACAAAGTATTTACAAATCATGTTTCCCTTTGTATTTGACATTATATTATGTGTATTCATCCAACATTTACCTTTCTTCCTTCCTTTTTCTGTTGTACATATTTCGTTAAATGGTATTTTATGATAAATTATATGTACAATTATAATCACATATCCTATTTCCGATAGAACAACTGTACTCGTAAATGTTTGTTTAACAAATATCATACAAATCTATTTCCTAGCTAAATTTGTGATAGATGGAAGAATAGTGTTTACTAATTACCAGACATATCAACTATTTCAATTTATGACAAACCACAAATTGATTGGTTGAAAGCAGTTGAAAGATGCGCCTTCATCTCTTTTAATGTAGCCTGGATCACTACACCTTTCTAGTTGAATGTCATTCTCATTATTTGAAAGATCAAAGAATAAAAAGATACAGAGTAATGGGTAATAAGACTGTGTTTACAAACAAATAAACAAAAAAGTATTCTTACTTTATTCTCATTTGTAGGTATCATGTCGTTGGGAGGTCAAACCTTGTAAATACAACTTGAAAATGCTGGTTTAACAAGGTATTGACTGAACAAAAAGTCAATTTATATTTGCATAATCCAATAGCAATGAATTTTGAGCTAAAAATAGACAGAGTTAACTGTAATGTTTTGATAAACCGTCGGTGTTGTTACAAAATCGCGTAACTACGGCTTGAATCTAGCCGTAGTTTCGCGATTTTATAGCAACAAGCACAAAATACTACTTGTTTGTCCAAAATTACGTCACGGTTAACTGTATAAAATTGTTTCCTATTGTAATATTGCATCAATCTTTATTCAAAGTCATGTTATATGGACAGAATACTTATGGCTATTTGTTGATATTTGGTTACCTAGGTGACGAGGAGAGGCAGGAGCACCTACACCATGTACAATTGGCTCAGACATTTTTCCCATCATCCATCTGTGCTGTTGTATTACCCATAATTCATCTGCTCGATGATGGAGAGGTCAATGATAGCGGAGTCGCTGGTAAGATCTACATCATTTCTGCAGATCTACATTTCTGCTGATGTTCTTGTTTAGAGAAATGAAATTTGATCTAATCAAGTAAATTGTCAACAAAAGCCGACATATTGTTATGAAAAATTTGAATAAGATTTATTAAGAAAATTGATGCATTGATTGAATAATGACAGGCTCTGTGAGCAAGAGATTTACATTAATGTGGTTGTGGCTAAGATATGTGGTTTTATTTTAACAAATGTCAAATTGATCTTGATAGCTTGTAAATGTACTAAAAAGAAGTTACCGGTGAAGTTTCTATAGAATAATGTTTCTAAATCTGTCAAATGAATTAATATGCTGGGACTCTTTCTGATAAATCATATGAAATCTACAGGTGAGGAAATGTTCAGACTTTTTAACATATACCGTAATTAATCTAATAAACGCCCATATTCTAATAAACGCCCATCCCCCCAAATCTAAGCTGAAAATATGCTTATTTCAACCACAATTTAATCGGGAAAGGTGATTCTAATAAACGCCCATTCCCCAATTGCAGATTAAAATAATGTAAGTCATAACGAAAGATCACTTCCAAAAGCAACGAAAGAAAGGATTTCCTGTCCCCCAATCTGTTTACAATGAAGGATTTTCATCCAAAAAACGTATTTTACAGTCCTTGTAACAAAACTTTGCAAACTTTTACATGATTAACTTGGAGTCCATGAATTGTCATTTGATTTGCATGTTTTGACGAACAATTTAGAATTCCTCTAATAAACGCCCACCCCCAACTTTGCTATGGAGCACTCTTATAATAAACACCCGGGCGTTTTTTAGAATAATTATGATAATATTACAGTGAGTGAAGTGGCAGAGAAGATTATATGGAACTGTATGGTGGAAGACCCTAACTTGTTTCTGAGACATTTTCTGGAGAAAATGACACATAAAGATAAACATGTAAGCTTTTCTCCTCATTTCTTGGTGATGGGCTTAAAATGGCCTGTGGATTACAAGCTATGGAGCACAGTCTCTTTCATCTTTGTAATCCCTCTCATCTTCTGGTTACCATTCAAGTACATTATAAAGATATCCAGTGGGTACATAATGGATGGATGAATGGCTTCTTGACCCCCCCCCCCCCCCCCCCCCCACTGCACAGTGACACATTTGGACTCCTTTTAAAGAAAAGGATTGGGAAAACATTGTGGGAAATGAAGAAATTTCTTTTGAAAAGCAATTTCTTCATTTTCCACAATGTTCTCTATCCCAAAATAGAAAGATATTAAAAATTTCACCAACTTGAAATCGTTGTCTGCAACATCTTTCAATTTGGAACAGTCCAAAATTTTGCTGTCTGGTAATGGGTTAAAGTCTTATATACTGTAATGCAAGTAACCATGGGTGAGTTGGTGGTTCATATAGCGAAGTCATTTAGAAGTCAAAGTTGGTGTCCATTAAGTGTCCATACAGAATCAAATTGTCTTATTTGGAAGATATCTGCATTAAATGAGGTTCTAATACAAAATATTTTCTTTATTGTACATTTCATTGTTTTAACTTGATTTTTTCACAATCAACATGCAAATTTGATGTTATGAGATAAGGAATAAATGTGACCTGTCACACTAAAAGGGACCTTATATGAAGTGTAAAAAATATCGACCCTAGTCAGTCTGCGTAGTCTGCGCAGCTAGACTAAGGCCGACACTGTTCTCTTTTATGTAATTTTCTGAATCTGGAGTGTTTTCCCTATCTTACTATATTTTCATTTTTAACATGCGAGAACTGATTCAACTGTACTGAAGCTGATCCGTTTGTCAAAATTTGGATTTTTGGGGTCCGGATAAGGTCCCTTTTAGCGTGAGGGGTCACAAATTTGTAGTGTAAAGGAAGAAGGTAAGTTTATGAGGAGCTGAATTTGTTGTATAGTCTGTAAATATTGACCTGAACCCAACGAATATGTAATGAGTAATTGTGACAAGGAATAATCAATACTTTGCTAGCAATCTTCACTGTCGAGCAGAGTCAATAGTTTCCATAAGTATCGCGACTTTGTATTCTGCATGTGCTTCTCGTGCCAATATATATATCGGAGAATGATTATTTTGCATCACAATTACTCATTTCATATTCCACAGGTTCAGGTCAATATTTACGGACTATACCTGAAGTCAAAACATGTTTTCAAATGATTTTTTGTAGGAGGAGTTACTGTTCCTGCTTCGCAAGTTGACCTTGTTCTATAGAGAACTTCCCTGGCAGATGGCTCACTCACTCTTCAACTATCTGGTAGGTGGAGGATTGTCTAACCCTTTTCCAAAACGGTAAAATTTTCAGACCGTTTGAATTAAAAGCTGCTGGAGACGACAAAATTAATGTTGATGTAAGATAAATATGTGGAGAAAATAGCCCAGAAAATATTGAGACAAAAGGAGAAAATGCTGGTTGTCAGCATTTTCTTCTTTGTCTCAATGTTTTCCCAAGCTATTTCACATAGGGACGTCAAAAGCAGGTCTTGTTCGGGAAAGGGTTAATTAGGCAAAGAATGTTCTTAAGGAAATTAAATTCATAGTCTAACAATGCTAAATGGTAAAAGGCTATTAAAAAAGTCTATAAGTTGCATGGTACCTAATTTGGCATTTGTTTATTCTTGAATATCAATTAGTGAAAAAAAGTTGTCAGTTTTGTGTTAATAACATTTGTTTAAATGAATCTTGCTCATTATTGAAAGAACCACATAATACATGTATATGTTGCTGCTTTTCAACAGAAACCTCATAACTGCAGCTTATTTTAAGCTGCAGTTACGAGTTTTTCGTTGAAAAGCAACAATGTATTTCTTTACAGATTGGGTATGTGATGTTTTATGTGAGGACCCCACAATCTTATGGACAAGAAGCCATAGCAACTGGTCTAGCTTTACTCTGGCAGGTAGGTGGAGGGTGATATTGTTTACAAATCATGCTGAGAATAAGCTTAGGTAAGAAGGGCCTAATTAGCACCAAAGAGCCAGCGGCGAAATTTGAAAAGTGCTAGTAATTCCTAAACTGTGTTACATTTCTATTCCAAATATACGAGGGACGGTCGGAAAGTAGTTGGACTTTAGACTAGTTCTCTAAAACCATGTAACTTTTTAACAAAATTCTTTCTGCATTGTTTAAACAAATTGTCCATCTGTTTCTATGCAGTTTTGCCATGTTAGTAGGAACTTTACTTTTCCCACTATCAACCATGACGTAGACCCACTGTATTAGGTACTGTGTAACCACCGGTATCAAAGGTGCCCTGGTCTCAAATTTCTTCCTAACAAGCATTTTCATCAGTTCTAGACACAAATAAAAGTCATATGGGGTAGGGTCAGGGCTATAAGAAGAGTAAAACTACTTTTGTCATGGGTAATAGTTGATAATCTCCACTGTAGATGCGGTGGTATGGGAGCGTGCGTAATCGTGAAGTAGAAAACATTTTTCTTTGCTAATCTGGGACGCGTTCACTTCAGCATTTTTTCTTTGTTTCTTATGAGTTACTTCAGAATTGTACTTGGCAATGACAGTTTTTACCATTTAACATGAAATGACTAACTATCAATCCTCGTGAATCCACAAAAGCAACAAACATGACTACCAGCCGAAGGTAACATCTTAATCTTTTCATGGGTGGGGAACCAGCTCGTTTTCATGGCTGCTTTGACTGAGTTTTTATCCCAAGTTCGGAATTATTAACCCACATTAAATCTTCAGTGATAATGTAGTTCAAAAACTTAACTTCTTCGCGATTAAAATGACTAGAATGTTCGTTTATTTTGGTTACCCTCGTTGTTCCTCTAACAAATTGCCTATGATACAGTAAACCCCTATCACATATAAGTGGACAAAATATTGTATATATACAATTATCTTTGAAAATAAACTGACCACGTTATTGGCAAATGGATGTAGATTCCGCCAATATATAATGTGTCTATACAGTTGCAAATGGAGACACAGCAGCACGAAAAGTCCAACTACTTTCCGACCGTCCCTCGTAAACATAAGCATTTTGTACGGTTTAGAATTTTTAATCAATGCATATTTGTGGAAATATTAAACAAAAATGTTCCAAATTACCTCCCTTGCATATGAATATAGAGTAAAATAATATTTGTAAATTACTTTCTTCTTGAAGCATTATGTTGAAATCTGGCACGGTGAATCAACTTATGTGAAGTGTAATTTTACAAGTGTGTGTAATTTGATGCATTTCGTAAGGCTAGAAAGTGGTGTTTTTAATTAGGCCCTTCCTACCTTAAAGTGACATTTCAGAATTTTTTGTCATAAATTTTACTTTTATTTTTATCTGAAAGAGCATATTTCCTTATGAAAATTCTGAAAATTTCAAGCCAAAATATTGCGCCGTTTACGAGAAATTTATATTTTTGTGTTAAAATTGAACAAATTGTTGTGGACAACAGTTCGGATTTATATGCAATTTATCGATTATGTCTCAACTTTAAATGCGTGTTTCTCGCTTATTGGCAACAACTTAAAAAAACTAATATTATTTATACTCATTAGAATAACCAAGCTTGGCATCAAGACATACTTTAAAAAATTGAAATTGGAATGAAATGTCCCTTTAACTGTTTTCCAAACTCTACTTTTCTGTCTTAACCCTTTCCCAAATAGCATGACTTTCGACCGTTATTACTTGAAACAGCTTTAAACAACAAAATTAGTGTTGGGAATGAAAGATATTGAGGCATTGTAGAGAATCCTGGTCATTGGATCTTTCTATTTTTGGGATGTCAAACCTGGTCATGTGTGGGAAAGGGTCAAGGTCATTGAACTTTCCAATGTATTTCAGATTGTGCCCAGTGTAGAAGGTATATATTTCAAGGACCTGAAACAGACCTTGAAAAAGGAACAGTGTGATGTAAGTCAAATTATTATTAAAACTTTTATGAACTTGTAATGGAAATAAAATTTTGCTTCCCAATGTTTTTGCCTTGAGTAGTTTGTGTATATTATGTTCATCAATATCACTGTTTTGAATGACATGCATTGCGTGTTGAAATTATGCTGTTTTCTTTTTTTCAAATAAAAGATTTCGTAACCTATGAGATATCTTTATTGAAAATAATGATGTATCCTGGTTACAGACCCCTATCTGCAGTTATAATGCATCTAAAATCTGTTATGTTAACTGTATCCCAGATTCAATGGGGTTAGCCTGTTCAAGTATTGAAGAGATAATGTCTTCTCAATCCTTGCATATGCTGTATCAGTTTATTTCTATCCTATGTTGTGGGTACTTGCAGCATGTACATTTCTTTCTTGTATGCAGTTTCCTGTATAATTATTCACTCCTATCTCTTGGGGTCAGTCTATGCATGTATTTCTGAGGCAGCCGCTGTAAGAAATCCTTGTGCACACTGTGATAATCTCTGCCTTAGCCCTGTATTGTAGGTACTAGCATACACGAAATTAATCATATGCTGCAGACCTTGTTTGCAATCTTAGGTCTGCAAGCACAATAATACACATCGTGTAACCAGATCTTGTAGATTTATTAGGGCATTATGGTCGTTTGAAGTCTTTAATCTTTGTTTTTCTTGATCGGAATGCCGGAATCCATCATATTCGATGCTCAGCTGTGTACGATTTTGACCGTCGATTTCTCGCTTATTTTGTTATCTGCAAGGCATGACAGCTATTGCATTTCATTTCATGAATGTTATACTTAACTTAGAAATCACTGTCAAGGTCTGACACTCGCTAATTGTTGCATTTCTCGTTAAAAAGTCGAACTAGTCTTGCTGCATATTCTCTATTTTTACCGGGTGTGTATTGGATTCGGTGACCCGTGAAAGATGCATATTGTGTAGAAAGTTTGTTTATATCACGTGATCGTCAAGGTCAATTTTACTATAATCGTAGTAACCTAGTTAGGAGAGTTTTGACAGTTCATTTTACTGTGTATTTGATTGTTCTTTTAGGGTTATTTCTATAACTTAGAGAATTCTATCGGAGCCATTTTGAGTCGTCTACGGTGACCAACGACGTCGCGACCAGTTTTTCGGGTCGCGACCACTTTTTCTGGCCGTACGTCCAACTTTCTTGGTCGTGACGTTGGTCGCGACCAATAATCTTGGCCGCACGTGCCGTTCTAGTATAAATACGGCTCGGAATTTTGGTCACTAGCTCAGTCCAGCCGAGAGGGTTAGGGAACTAACGTCATATCATCATTTTATTTACACCCTACCAAATATTGTTAAGAATAGAGAGAATTGTATCTGAAACATTGTGAAGAAAGAAGAAATTAAATACTGGTCATTGATATTGAAACTTAAACTGCTGTTTTTCGTCTTTTACAATACCAAGACTGAGCTCACTTTTGATCACAACCCTCCGGCGACAAAATAACAGTGTACATCCAGAGAATCCAGCAGATTAGAGAGAGTTAAGAGGCTTGAGAAAGAGAACCCCACTGTCCCCTGGCACGTTACATAATTTTATGGTGGCAGCGGTGTGGGATTTAATATCCCCAGAGAAACGAACTAAAGATGTCTGAATCAGAAGAGGAGACAGAAGTTTTCTTTAGAAGCCCTAGAGGAGAAGGCAGTGAAGTACACTGTGTAGAGGAACTTACCGGCGATGACAGACATAGGGAGTCTATGAAAGATTTGAACAGACTAAGATCAGCCAGTCAGCAGATGATTGACATGCAGACCCACATTTTAGAAACTCTTCAGAAGATTACTCAGGTTCTCCAGCAGCAGACTAACAACAACCAGAACTCAAGTGGTAGTACCGTTGCTTCAACAAGCACCAGCCAAGACAGATGTAGTCCCCAGATTAGGCTGCACAGCGCCGAGTCTCAGATAGCTAGATCAAGTCAAAGTTGTGACCAGCCTGTCCAGGCAGCACATGACCAGACCAGCTTGCTTAGCCAGAACCGACAAACAGAGAGACAAGGAGGAGGTGATTTTGACCCCGTTACAATGGAGCGACACCAGCGACTAGTCGACCAGCAAAACCAACCAGTACCTGGTCGAAACCAATTACCTTATTTCCATGGGGAAGAGCAGCAGAATAGCAGAACAAGGGCTCAGCTGTATAGGTTAGCCAGTGATTCAAGTCAACATATCAAGATTCCTCCATTCCAGGGTAAAGAAGATTGGCAGACTTGGATCAACCGATTCGAGGCCGTAGCATACCGACAAGGATGGGACGATGACAGAAAGCTAGATGAGCTTTTACCACTATTGCAGGGGTGCGCAGGAGACTTTGTTTTTACCCAGTTAAGACATCATGTTATCAATGACTACCGTCAGTTGATTTCAGAGTTAGATAGTCGTTTTAGAGTGGTCGAGACCCCCAGAACTTATGCAGCGAAATTTAGTCGCAGGGACCAGAAGCCAGGAGAGACAGTTGAAGAGTATGCGGCGGAGCTTAAGAGGCTGTATGACAAGGCCCATAGGAGAAGAGACCACAAAACCAGAGAAGAAGACCTGGTGCGCAGATTTTTGGACGGTTTACGAGATGATGATTTGCGGTGTGAGGTAGAATATGTGAAAGACCCCACCAACATTGATGAAGCTGTGTATTATGTTGTTAGCCTGATACACACCAGAAGAAATCCAAAACAGGGGTACGCTGACAAGAAATTCAAGAACATAGTCAGAAGTGTCCAAGAGAGTGACAGTAGTGATAGTGAAGACGAACAAGACTATGCTCGAAAGGTACAATCTGGCAAAAGAATGCACAAGGGTGCAACAAAAGACAAAGTAAAAGTGGCTGTAGATCCAGATCAGCCACAAGATCGGACTAAAGATGACAGTGACATGCTTCAGCTCATCTTAGAACATTTGAAGAATATTGCACAGGCACAGACTCCACATAGACAAGGAAGAGAGTGCTTTAATTGTAATAAACTTGGTCATTTCAGTAAGGATTGCCCAGAGAAGAAAAAGTGGAACAATGGTCAGCGAACCAGCAAAGCATCTAGCCAAACAGACAAAACTTTAAACATGAATGGGCTGACCCTACAGGCCGAGGTGCAGCCCCAGTAATTACAGTAAATGGCCCATATGAGAATCCAGGCAAAGCCGACCAGGAACACGTAATTCGTAGGAGTAGGTCTTGCAGGGATGTTCCTTTGGTTAAAGGGACAATCCATGAGTTGGATATTATCTTTTCCATACGCACAAGAGCAGCACAAACGTTAATATCTGAAAAGGTGTATAATAGTATTCCCAAAGAAAGCAGACCTACACTGTTGGAATTTGAAGAACCAGATGACTTTACACATAACGGGAAGGGGAAAATACAGGCCAAGATTACTATTGGACCAGTGCAGTTACAGAAAGAGCTGGTAGTTGCCAACATAGAAGAAGATGGCATTCTGGGAATGGACATATTGCAGGATGAAGAGGGACCAGCAGACATCCTGTTTAGCAAATCTGTCATAGTTCTTAGAGGCCAAGAGATACCGCTTTTACAGAACAGACCGGAAACCATAATAAGGAGGGTGCATGCGACAGATCCCAGAGCCATACCCCCTCTGAATGGTGCAGAACTACCCGGTTACTGTCAGCAAAGAGAAGAAGCCAGAATCTGTGAGGGTGGAACCACCAGAGTGCCTACAACATGTAGCAAAGTGGAGAAAAGTGCCATTGTAGAAGATAAAGGCTACTGTCAGGGTCCAGAGCAGGTGAAAACATTAGATTTCCCGAGCAACAGAGAAAATAGACAGGAATTGACTGGTGTGACACCACCTGAAAGGAAAGAAATCAAAGTACAGAAGGTACTCCATACAGAAGAGACAGTAGAGTGTACAAGTAATCAGGAGAAATTGACACACAGACTGAGTCGGAGTTACTGCACAAGAAAGTTAGGTCCAGAACTCTATAATGAAATGCTGTACAGCACAAGCCATTCACTACCCGAAGGTGGCAGTACACTAATGAGGAAACTGAGGGCCTATCTTTGCCAAACAGCTGATGATTGGGACTTGTACACTGGTTGTCTGGATGCTGAACGTAGGCGATGCTAAGATGGTGTGTAATGTCAAAACAATAGTAACGGAAGAACTGATGTTGACAAATTAGGCTACGTTTAAACGGACTTAGAGAATTATAGTGGATATGGTCGTTATACTTGAATAAGTTTTTGGAGACATAGTGGAAGATTTTTGTTGATGCAATGATGCATGGTACACCAGAGAGGTAGTGAAGACACAGGAAGAGCCAGAGAGTACCTACACATGGTCAAGGGAAGAAGAGAAGGGTCAGAAAGGGACCACTCAAGGAGATGAGATTGACCATGGTGAGGTTAGGGGTCAGGTGTCAGGGTACCTATATGGAGTGTGTACAGCCTAGTGGGAGATTATAGTCTCTGTATGAGTTGGACTGATGCTGAAATTCAAAGAAGACACTTTCAGAGAATCTAATTGTTATTTGCTGTCTATTGTTATGCTGTGTTTTGGTGAATTATGCCAGCACTGAAGGAGTACAGAAGAAGGGGCAGGGAATCATTGAACATGATGAGCCAATGTGATCAAGATCAGACAGTGTAACATAGTGTGGATCCGGATCAGCGGTTGAGAGAAAAGAGAACATGGTGATAGCTTGTAGGTGCATACAGGGAAGATTGTGAAGACATGGAGAGGGTCAAAGAGGTACCAAGGTAGGGTCATGGGGTAGTGGAGAGTCAATGGTGACTGAGAGAAATGCTACAGAGGTGACCATGGTGAGGTACGGGACCAGATGTCTAAAGTCAGAGAGTGTATGCAGCCATGAGGTATTTTCAGATGTGACCATTGAACCGTTTGGACCTGAGGGTGAAAATTTGACATACACATAGGCCAGGCCAGTTGTTAGAAGATGCAAGAATAAGATGACCCAGCTATATACTATGCTGATTAGTTGTAACATTTGTATGTTTGTTACTCTGACAAACAGTTTTGACGATGAAGATCAATCAATGTATATAAAATACCTATTTTTGGTTTTCGATTCGCTTGTCATGAAGTCAATGGCAGGTCCGTTTAAAACAGGTAGGATATATTTTGCCAGTTTTGCCAAACTGGACAGTTCGTCTGTCATGAAGGGGTTGACAGACCCGTATTAAGCCTGTCCAGGAGCAGTTAGGTGCAATACGGGTAAAGAAGGATGATCCGTTTACCTAAACTACCATTTCATGGACGATGACATTCGTTGGAAGCGCGTATTACAAACTATGGACAAGCTTATGTTTCGCGTGTGAATATGTGATTTATTTTAGAAACAGTGCGAAGTTTAAATTAAGTGACATTTCAGGAATCAGTATCATCCAATGACTTTTAAGGTGTTATTGAGCTATGTTGATCTCAGAACAGCGAAATTTAATAGTGTTAATTTGTTAATTAATTTAAAGTGTTTTAATCAGATAAGAAAACAGTTAATTTTCAAAGATTTATTGCTGCCAAAATGCAAAGTGCAGTTATTGTGTGATTATCTTTAATTGTAATTACATCTAATCATAAGTGAACTGAAATTGAAGTGTTGAATAGCTCCTGAGGTTATTCTCAGAATCTAGGATAACAATTCAAATTCAGTTGTTCAATAATTTTGTCAATGCTTAATTCACTTATCTATGTATATGTTGTTTATGTTAATTGTTGCAATCAACCTACCAGTATTAATCTCATGTAATTATTTTGTTAACACATTACTATAGTAATTCATTTAAACTCTGTATTGATAGCAAGTTTGGCAATCGGAGTTTTGCCAAATTAAGAGGGGGGTAATGATGTATCCTGGTTACAGACCCCTATCTGCAGTTATAATGCATCTAAAATCTGTTATGTTAACTGTATCCCAGATTCAATGGGGTTAGCCTGTTCAAGTATTGAAGAGATAATGTCTTCTCAATCCTTGCATATGCTGTATCAGTTTATTTCTATCCTATGTTGTGGGTACTTGCAGCATGTACATTTCTTTCTTGTATGCAGTTTCCTGTATAATTATTCACTCCTATCTCTTGGGGTCAGTCTATGCATGTATTTCTGAGGCAGCCGCTGTAAGAAATCCTTGTGCACACTGTGATAATCTCTGCCTTAGCCCTGTATTGTAGGTACTAGCATACACGAAATTAATCATATGCTGCAGACCTTGTTTGCAATCTTAGGTCTGCAAGCACAATAATACACATCGTGTAACCAGATCTTGTAGATTTATTAGGGCATTATGGTCGTTTGAAGTCTTTAATCTTCGTTTTTCTTGATCGGAATGCCGGAATCCATCATATTCGATGCTCAGCTGTGTACGATTTTGACCGTCGATTTCTCGCTTATTTTGTTATCTGCAAGGCATGACAGCTATTGCATTTCATTTCATGAATGTTATACTTAACTTAGAAATCACTGTCAAGGTCTGACACTCGCTAATTGTTGCATTTCTCGTTAAAAAGTCGAACTAGTCTTGCTGCATATTCTCTATTTTTACCGGGTGTGTATTGGATTCGGTGACCCGTGAAAGATGCATATTGTGTAGAAAGTTTGTTTATATCACGTGATCGTCAAGGTCAATTTTACTATAATCGTAGTAACCTAGTTAGGAGAGTTTTGACAGTTCATTTTACTGTGTATTTGATTGTTCTTTTAGGGTTATTTCTATAACTTAGAGAATTCTATCGGAGCCATTTTGAGTCGTCTACGGTGACCAACGACGTCGCGACCAGTTTTTCGGGTCGCGACCACTTTTTCTGGCCGTACGTCCAACTTTCTTGGTCGTGACGTTGGTCGCGACCAATAATCTTGGCCGCACGTGCCGTTCTAGTATAAATACGGCTCGGAATTTTGGTCACTAGCTCAGTCCAGCCGAGAGGGTTAGGGAACTAACGTCATATCATCATTTTATTTACACCCTACCAAATATTGTTAAGAATAGAGAGAATTGTATCTGAAACATTGTGAAGAAAGAAGAAATTAAATACTGGTCATTGATATTGAAACTTAAACTGCTGTTTTTCGTCTTTTACAATACCAAGACTGAGCTCACTTTTGATCACAACCCTCCGGCGACAAAATAACAGTGTACATCCAGAGAATCCAGCAGATTAGAGAGAGTTAAGAGGCTTGAGAAAGAGAACCCCACTGTCCCCTGGCACGTTACAATATCATTACACTTCATTTTATAGCTTTGACATTAATGGCAGATTTCGGATAAGAAGTTCATCTAACAACTTGCAGTAAATAAAGAACAGAGTGATGTTGAATAAATCATAATCCTATTTCTGTTTACAGCCCCACATAATGATATCTGCCAATGTTCCTAGTGCCAAGAAGATCATAGTACATGGACCAGACTTGACAAGTATTCCTTCTCAATTCCCCATACATGAGGTAAATATTGATGTCTTTCAATGAAAACCTTGTAACTGCAGCTTGTTTTAAGGTATTAGTTGAAAAGTGATGATATAATTGTACATACACATAGTTAGATTACTATATGTAACATATTATAGCAATACATGAGACATACATTTATACAAAAAGGAAATTTTGGATTGCATACAGATAATACACTGACTCTCAATGGATAAGTGAATTTTGTCTCAATAAGACTTAAATATCTGTAGTCAAAAATCAATCCTGATATGAACAAACAGAACTGTATTGCCACAAGTTGTGTAATTATGGCATTTTACCAAGTACGTACCAGATTTTTGTTTTTTGAATTTTTGTACAAATTATTTAACACTCAGCTTCATTATGTCATTTTCTTGAACATTTCAGGACACCCAGTTTAATGTGATTCTACAAGATAGTCTTGATTTCTTCAATATACCAGAGGACCAACAAAACTCGTACTTTCTTGTAGACACAAAATCTAGTAAGTGTCAACATAGTCACATAGTCTTATACTTCATTCATGTGCCATAGATTTTGGTATCATCACAAGCCAATTAATGGAACAAGGCTTAGAAAAATCAATATTGTTCACTTCTCGGAAGTAGAGTTGGATAAGTGATCTCTTCATTCTTATGGCCTTATATGAGGTAAGAATTGGTTGGCTTGTAAGACCACCTGTTATTCAAATGAGACAAAATATAAACAAGGACAATTAATGGCATTAACAGTTTCTTGTTATAAGCCTCCATAGGGGATAATGTATATTTGTATGAAAGGATGGGTTGCAATAAGGGGTCAAAAAATAGATTTTCTTTAAATTTTGTGAATTGATAGGGTTACTTAATATCTTTAATTTGTATGTGTAAAAAATCTGGTTTCGGCTTATTTTCCGAGATATGGGTAAATAAAGTGGGTGGGGTAAGATGGACTGAAACACAGTAGGGGTCATTCTAAGACGCTTATCTTTCTTATTGTTAGCCCCAGATGCGTGAAAATTTGTATGCGTGACTTGCGATATATGCGTTAAACATTAATGGGCTTATATTTGATATTCCATGTATATCTTTTCCGTAATACCCATTCTTCTTTCTTTTGAAGAATTTCGCTATTTTTTAACGACCAACTTTACCAAACTATCTCCACACGTTTTATTTGAAACCCGATTTCTATGAAACTTTACAGATGTATTATCCAGATATTAGTATAACTTTGTGTGAAATTTGAAAGAAAGGCGCCGGCTCGTTGTTGAGATATTTGACCTTAACCTTCAAAATAACATCAAATTCGGGAAAGTCCGTTAAAACTACGCATTGTTGGGAAAGTGGTTAGGGTTGAATGGCATGTGACAGCCCATTCATAAAAGAATGCATTTTACATATGATTGGGTTTTTTTATTGTATGATTTTACCGTTAAAATTGATATACTCAATATAATAAACTTGGTCACCTCTCAGAGTTACCCGGTTATTTCATCTAATTAATGAAATCATTGTTAGACAGATATTTGTTTAAGGCATGTCTATACATTTAACATTATTTTCTTTTTGTTGATATTATATAACGTTATATAAATATTTAGCTTAAGTTAACTAATTGTAAGCACATTTGGTCATTTAGTAAAATCATTCACAATGCGTCTTCATTATAACCATATAAGAAATACAATCTGAAAATGATTAGTTTTCTCGTAGCAAATTGATAATTCTTGTCCACCATGAGATGAGTGAATTTAAACTCTTAGACAATTCAAGTTGCATATAAAGCTTTGGTAGTTCTAGCAATCTTAACATAATGCTAATATTTAATTTCACTCACCTGTGGTAGTAATATTAATCACAGCGGTTTCTGCGTAGACATGTTTCATGTGCAATATTTAGTTTGATAGGAAAACTGAGAAGTAAAAAGAATTTCTTTTCTTTCCCATTCTTCCGAATGGGTTGTACGACACAAAAAATTAAATATTGCTACGAAACTCATTAGGAACAATAAAAAGAAACCATTCTTCCAATCCTTATGAATAAAATTGGCGCTTTAAATATCACATTTTGGCATTTTCCGAGTTTTGAAGTCATTTTGAAGGTCAAGGTCAAATATCTCAAAAACTGACCTACGCTTTTCTTTCAAATTTCACACAAAGTTACATTAATATCTGGACAACACATCTGTAAAGTTTCATAGAAATCGGGTTTCACATAAAACGTGTGGAGATAGTTTGGTAAAGTTGGTCATTAAAAATAGCGAAATTCTTCGACAGAAAGAAGAATGGGTATTACGGAAAAGATATACATGGAATATCAAATATAAGCCCATTAATGTTTAACACATATATCACAAGTCACGCATACAAATTTTCACGCATCTGGGGCTAACAATAAGAAAGATAAGCGACTTAGAATGACCCCTAGTGTGTTTCAGTCAATCTTACCCCACCCACTTTATTTACCCATATCTCGAAAAATAAGCCGAAACCAGATTTCTTACACATACAAATTAAAGATATTATGTAACCCTATCAATCCACGAAATTTAAAGAAAATCTATTTTTTGACCCCTTATTGCAACCCATCCTTTGGATAAAATTTTAACCCAATGTTCCTAGTCATATTGCATAATTATACCATCTATGTTTTACTAATTTAGACTGCATCAAAGAAGAGGGCCTTCATAATTAAGTAATTAGACTTTGGATGGCAATTAAGTAATAGCTAAGTTTAAAAAAAACAAACAATATTTTCTCCTCTTTCCAGATCAGATACACAATCTGAACTCGTATGTTCGAGATTTCTATTTCTTCCGTCGTAACTTCTACCCACAACTTAGTCTGGTACACATGGACCCTGAAGAGGCGCAGGAGAATCTACAGAGACAGGCCTTCCTGTTGAAGTTTGTGGAAATAGGAAAAGTTCTCTTTTCTGTGAAGATACTTGAGAGTACATCACATCATCAGGTCAGTAATATATGTGACACATCATGTTTAAAGGAGCCATCTGGAAAATCTATAAAACTAATAGAAATAAATCAGATATAGGTCAACTAAATAATATACAGCCTAAAAATGATTGTATGATAAGGTAAATAGATAATCAAGATTCAGAAAATCGTCTTAAGAGGACTGACTAGGGTCAATACTTCTTCCACTTCCAAGATGGACCCTCTTTGTGTGACTGGTCACGTTTTATTTATGGATCATCAAAATATGACCAATTAAATGATTTGTTAATGGAGAATTTAAATGGTATCAGATGCATCTCAAACAATCTCCTAAGTAGAAACCTTTGTTTGAATTTTTCTTAATTAGTCGTCAACAGAGTTACTGCAGATAGGAAGGGGCAAGGAATGTAATTACTTCCTTTGATTACAGTTGCAGAATTATGGGAGATTTTTACAAGAAGAGTTGGTAACTCAGAGCTTTGGTTAATTTAACAGTAAACCTTAGTGGAACATGGTTTATTTCTTTATTGTTCGATGTTTATTGCAGTTACAGAACCATGTGAGTTTTCTGCATGAAGAATTGGTAAAACTTCCATCATTCCCGAGAAAGGCTCTCGATGCTGACTTCAGTCTGTATAGTGGTAGTCTAGGGAAGGTAAAAATTGATTGATCTCTTACCATCGTTTTTAAACCCTTTCATACACAATTATGCCTTTTGAAGCCCTACAGGATAATGGTTTTGGAAAACATAGTGAAAAATGAAGAAATGTATGCTATTGACAAGCAATTTCTTAATTTCCTGCAATATTTTCTATCCAGAATGACAAAAACATGTTAATTTCTTTCACTTGAAATTATCTTCTGCAATGCCTTGAATTTAGACTTTAGATATTTACTGCTTACGGATTTTGCTCTTCAGATTCTTATATAAGAGTTTTATTCTTCTAGAGATTAGACTTTTTTATGTACTTCCTTTTATAAGACATTTTATCGCACTTAGCAATACATGTATCTTGTGTGTACAGTTAGTGGATGCTGCTTTTGAAATTCAAATAACTGTGATTATAAGTTCTCTGTCCTTGTTACTTGTTACTTGTCTTTAGAGGCCTTCTCCTAGGCTGATACCTCTTTGGCCCATTTCGATGACGTGTCCTCTGTTGCCTGCTTCTGGCCCGTAACACTCTGATATAAATTTCACTTGGGCATGTTTCCATGTAACATTTAAAGCACTTTTAAAACTATTTACATTTTTACTTGAATTGAGAAAATGCACAATTTCACCAAGCGGTATAAATTTGCTCTCACCAAACCTCTTGTTCAACCCTTGTATTGTTGAGCCTTGATTTTTCAGTGTTTTAATGTCAGTATAGAATAAAGTTCTGTTTTGCACAATCAAATGAATGTCTGACCTCATTCTACACTGCTTGATTATGAAGGATGATTTTATTTCATTCTTTTTTTTCAGGAAATATTTGGACTGGATACATTACACAAACTCTCCTGGTTGAAGGTAAATAGACTATTCTCTATATACACTGGATTCTATCTTGAAATGTTATGATTATACCAATGCAAAATGAATGTTATAGGGGGTATACTGGAATAAACCTTTCTGTTGGTCTGTCTGTCAGTTTGTTTTTTCATCAGGCTGTCAGTTTGCTTTTTCATCAGGCTGTCTGTCCGTGCATGAACAAAAAAAAAATCCTAGTAGATCAAGGATTAATTTTTCTCTCTGTTGTTATAACCACCAAGGGACAGAATTTAAAAGGAATTTATGTTTATCAACTTGACTTAATCTTTTAAACTTTTTCCAAATGGCAAAATTTTAAACTTGCCCAATTTGAAACCTGCTTCAGACAACAAAACGAATGTCAATAGACTTTATGTACATAACATGGATAATACAGAGAATATTGAAGGAAAAGATGAAATGCTGATTATAATCTGCATTTCTTCTTTTCCTACATTTTTTTGGAAAAGGTTAAGTAAAATGATATCTTGATATAGTTTTTTTAAGCATTTCAGTTAACCTCAAAAAGTTATTGATTTAGATTACTAGAGTATGTTCACTAAATATAAACACATGTTTACTTTATATGTCTGCAGCTGATGCACAGTATGTTTACGTCAATGACAAGCTCCTTTAACTGGCAGCAGGATCTGGGTCTATTTCTGAATGTGATTAACGGTTGTATCATCCTACACTGCGAGGATACAAGCATACTTAGATACAGCTTCGCAGTTATTATCAACACCAGTATACACTTCAAACACATCTTCTCTACAAACGGGTGAGTATTGTTTCTATATCCATTTTGGTGTGATGCTTTGTTTAACCTTTACCAAACAAGACCTGGTTTTGACGTCCGTATTAGAAAAGGCTTGGGAAAACATTGAAACAAAAGAAGAAACTGCTGATAACCAGCAGTTTCTCCTTTTGTCTCTATGTTTTCTATATCATATTTTACACATATCTTACCTTTGATAACACCCATTCTGTCATTTGTGGCAGTTTTTGAAGTGGATCACCCTAAAAGTTTGTCGTTTGGGAAAGGGTTAAGGTCTTACATACAAGTTTCTATACCTCATTATCTACTGATGTTATTATTTTGCCAATTTTTCACATGCTTTTGGGACTGCAGCACATGGATATGTTCCCTATATCACTGAGAATTCATGTTAAAGATTTTAAGGCCTGATCCCTGTAGCGTCTGATGTAATGCCTACAGTATTGAGAACATACAGTAACCATTAACCAAACATTGTAGCATGTGATGGCATACAATGTGTGTTATTTATATAATGTCATATTTATGTGTAGTTATATATGCTGTGTATATTTTACACATGTTCCTCTATGTAATAATTACACTATTGAGGACATATAGCAACCATCAACCAAACCCAGTAGTGTGTGATGCTATACAATATGTGTAGTTATATATGCCATGTTTGTGTGTAGTTATATATGCTGTGTTTATCTTACACAGGTTCCTCTATGTAATGCCTACACTATTGAGGACATACAGTAACCATCAATCAAACCCTATAGTGTGTGATGCTATACAATATGTGTAGTTATATATGACATGTTTATTTGTAGTTATATATGCCATGTTTATTTTACACAGGTTCCTCTATGTAATGCTTACACTATTGAGAACATAGAGTAACCGTCAACCAAACCCTGTAGTGTGTGATGCTATACAATTAGGGATGGGAACGAGTACTCGAGTAATCGAATACTCGATCGAACGTCCGAGTATCGATTACCAATATCGCTAATCGAGTAATCGGAAAGAAAAAATGATATCAGCAGAAAAATGAAATTCGTTTCCAAACTTAAGTTTTCTGAAAATATCGATCGCTCTTTTCCAGCAATGTACCGTACAAAGGGGGGATTATGTAACACCTGGTCGTCTGTCAATTATCTAATCCTTGATATTGTCCTAATTTGCAATCAAGTGTCAACAGCTATTGTTCTCGTTGTCAAACAATGTCATAAATTTTCGCACCTTCGCCGGTCTTTACTCCGATTTCGGGCGGAGCATTTTAATTGGATGAACGTAAGATTAACCTTTGAGTTGATTGGTTAATCCAATATTCAACCGGCCGACTCTTGGATTATTGTTTAGATTTCATTATTGCTATTTGTTACCAGAAGGAGAGTCATCTCATTCCCGATTACACCCAAATGAATTCTAAAAAGTCTAACAATGCCTCCCGCTAAGTCTATAGTGACGTGTGTATATCTCACAACATGCGTAAATATTACGGACACATTTGGAAGTAAAGAACAACCAACAACTTTGCGGATTTTTTAATGAGTTTTACCGATAAGATTTTGAAACTTTCTGTAATTTTTATCACATATCTTTCAATTGTCATTTTTTTCTCAAATAAATTACTGATGAAATGTCATCTAAAGAGTCATTTTGGCCGAAGATATGCTGCATAAATCACTTATGAACATGTTGGAAAACACCGATACCATACCAAAAAGACGACGTTTCTATCCGAGTACTCGAGTACTCGATCGGAAGGATGACCGAGTACTCGATTAGTAAAATTGGTACTCGTTACCATCCCTATATACAATATGTGTTACTTATATAACGTCATATTTATGTGTAGTTATATATGCTGTGTAAATCTTACACAGGTTTCTCTATGTAATACCTGCACTGTTGAGAACATACAGTAATCATCAACCAAACCCTGTAGTGTGTGATGCTATACAATATGTGTAGTTATATATGACATGTTTGTGTGTAGTTATATACACCACATTTATCTTAAGTTATGTATGCTGTGTTTATTAGTCCCCTACCGGTGTTCACACCGGAGGGGACTATAGGTTTGCCCTCCGTCTGTCCGTCCGTCCGTCCGTCTGTCTGTCCGTCCGTCTGTCCGCTCAAATCTGGATCCCGCGATAACTTAATAACTAAGCAAGCGTTTTTGATGAAAGTTGGTATATGACTAGATGGCAATGTGTAGATTATGCACATCATTTTATTTTTGTTTTTCGACTAAAATTGTTGTTGCTATGGTTACGGAAATAGTGAAAATATGGCCAAAAATGGGATCCTGCGATAAGTTAATAAGTAAGCAAGCTAATTTGATGAGACTTGGTATATGACTAGATGGCAATGTGTAGATTATGCACATCATTTTATTTTTGTTCTTTGACGAAAAGTGCGGTTGCTATGGTAACGGAAATAGTGAAAATATGGCAAAAAATGGATCCTGTGATAAGATAATAACTAAGCAAGCTAGTTTGATGAGACTTGGTATATGACTATATGGCAATGTGTAGATTATGCACATCATTTTATTTTTGTTTTTAGACTAAAATTGTTGTTGCTATGGTTACGGAAATAGTGAAAATATGGCAAAAAATATTGGATCCTGCGATAAGTTAATAAGTAAGCAAGCTAATTTGATGAGACTTGGTATATGACTAGATGGCAATGTGTAGATTATGCACATCATTTTATCTTTGTTCTTTGACAAAAAGTGCGGTTGCTATGGTAACGGAAATAGTGAAAATATGGCAAAAAAATGGATCCTGCAATAACTTAATAACTAAGCAAGCTAATTTGATTATTGATTACCATATTGAGTCAATGTGAAGCCGGTAGGGGACTTTATGTGTTGCATACAACACCAGATACTTGTCTTACACAGGTTTCTCTATGTAATGCCTACTTTATTGAGGACATAGTAACCATCAACCAAACCCTATAGTGTGTGATGCTATACAATATGTGTAGTTATATATGCCATGTTTGTGTGTAGTTACATACACCACATTTATCTTAAGTTATGTGTGCGGTGTTTATCTTACACAGGTTTCTCTATGTAATGCCTACACTATTGAGGACCTATAGTAACCACCAACCAAACCCTGTAGTGTGTGATGCTATACAATATGTGTGTAGACAGTTTTATATACTACACAGAAAACCATTCATATTACAGGTAAGTCAATCATTTCATAACAGAAAAAAATGAAAATGGTTTGATAATATACTGGAAAATTATAGGCAGTCAAGTGTTTCCATCCTGCTAGAACTCCTCAGAGGTGTTTTCTGCAAGAAATATAGCAATGGCGCTATTTCCATTGAAAGGCTTGATATGTTGTTCTGAAGAACATTTTATCCTTTAATATCTAAAGATATCTCAAGCTATCTTAAAAAATCTCACTCTAAAGAATGCGCCTCTGGTTCAACGATAATTTGTGTGAATGTGACTTGTATTTGGTAGAGAGAATTGACAGTTTTGCACCACAAATGACTTACACATATTATCATTATTTTCATAATCTTTGACAGATAATAAACTTTATCTTTATTCCCAGATGTTTGGCAGTGTGGCAGGTATTTTGGACCTGCAGTCTGCGACTACTGGACTCAAAGATACAACCAAGGTTTGTTATATTACTTTTAAATTTATGAATCCACCCATTTCTAGATCAATATGCAAGTTGTATTACTGTAATTATTCTAATAAACGCCCATATTCTAATCAACGCCCATCCCCCAAATCTCGAATGAAAATGTGCTTGTTCAAGCTCAATTTTAGCGAAAAGGGATGTGTTGTTATATTGTTAAGATTGTAATTATCTTTACTGCGCATGCTTATATGTATACATGTATGTATTTACTTGGAACCATTCTTTACCTAGTAGTAGTTTATAATAAAAGTTTATAGAGTCAACATGCTAAGTGCTCTGTTCTATACATGTTCTGTGATTACTCAATTTGAGTTAAACTATAAACTCCCTATCAACAAAAGTTACAACAGGATGATTCTAATAAACTCCCAGCCTCTGATTTCGTATTAAAATAGTGTAAGTCATAACCCAATATAATTTCCAATAGCAATGAAAAAGAGGATTTCCAGTCCTAAATCTTTTGGCAATGAAGGAATTTCATCCAAAAATCGAATTTTGACGTCCCTATAACAAAACTTTGCCAAGTTTGACTTGCTGAAACAGATTCCATAAATTGACAATTGATTCACAAATTTTGACTTAAAATATTAGAATACCACTTATAAAAGCCTAGTGATCCCCCAACTTTTCCATAGACATTGTTTCTAATAAACGCTGTGCATTTTTTAGAATAATTACAGTATATGTACAAGATTGTGTGTTTGATGGGAAAAGTAGCTAAAGTTTGAGATGAATGAATGTAACATAAACAAGTTTGTTGATATAAAAAATAAAGAAGGTAACTCACCCAATCTTCATAAATACTTTATCTGTACCTTTAGTTTGTAGGCAAGACTCAGCTGTTTTGTACTTTGACCAAGATACTGATAATACATTGAGTATAATACACTTAGTAGATGCAGATTTGGTGAAGTGTGCCATGTATATCTATATAATGATACCCCTATGTTGTAGGTCCAGCCAGACTGCCTATTTAAGTTGTTGTTGTCCCTGGATCAAGATACCCCTGATACCATGAGTATACTAGAGTTAGTGGAAGCAGAAAAACCATTTCAAGCCCTGGTAAGAATACTTTTATTCAAGCTAGTAATCAAGTGAAATAAAGGAAGTAAAGACAAATGTGGATTTATTTCACACCCTACATTAGTAAACCAATGAAATCGTCCCATTCGTACCACGTGAGTATACAATACCTAGAGCCGTATTGTACGCACGAGATAATTGCGCGAACGCACGGGATTCTCTATACTCCAAAGCGGCCAAATCGATATTTGTACGATGCACCGGTTGAACCATCCAAATATGCATTGCACTCATTTGAACCCTACAAATATCTATTGAACCGTACAAATATGGATTTTTCCCAAAACGAGGCTGCGATACAAAATATCCATATTCGCATCAAAGAGTAATCTCCCTTAGTAGATTTCTCGTTTGCAAAAGCAAAATTGTGCATTAGAGTTGAATGTTTGTTTCAACATGATATTTTGAATTCACTGTCCTAAGCAAGACATAGCTTTGATTCTGTGATTGAAAAAATACATTGGGAATACATTAAGACAAAAGGAGAAAATGATTTTAAACATCACGAAAGAGATTATTTTCATTTCAAAACATTTCTGTAGCGCATTTAATTTGCAGCAATGATAAAAATCACACTTAACCCTTTCCCAAACAAGACCTGGATTTGATACCCATTAAAATGCTTGACAAAAAAGTTCTAAGAGAAAAGGAGATTCGCCGTTATCAGCAATTTCTCCTTTTCTGTCAATGCTTTCATTGTTGATTTACGCTTGGCATGATCGATAGTTTATATGACAAATTTCATGTACATTTCACACTGTCATATGACGGTCTTTTCAATCTTTTGAGACAAACATAAATCGATAAATATAGATTTAATGTCAGATGCCATGTATATTTCAGTGTTAGAAATGTACATGTAGCCTACATTTTTTTCATGACATAAGCCTTTGTTGTTTTTCTTCCTTTTTTATTTCATGTTGGAATTCTATTTAAAAGTAATTAGATCTCGATCTTATTTTTTATACAAAATTAATCTTTGTCATGTTTTGTGTGAAAAAAAAAATGATGTGAAATAAAGAGGTCATTTAACATGTCTTTGTACAATACCGAATTCTATTGGATTCGTACAATGCAGAACCAGTCTATATTTAGACTCGCCTATCGGCTCGTCCAAATATAGCCTCGTTCTGCATTGTACTCATCCAATAGAATTCAGTATTGTACAAAGACATGTTAAATAACCTCATATTATTTGTTACCAGTTCTATCAATGACTACTGTAACATTACTGTAACCATTAATCTGCCATTATTTCAGCAATGACAAATTTTGTTAAAATATTACTCAAAATAATTAAAGGCGACATAAAAAGGACCATTAAATTTGGATTAAATCTATCCTCTCTTTCGTTTTTGTAAAATGATACAAGAAAACTAAAATGGCAACACCGGTTTAATTGAATTTCTCTGAAAGGAAGATCATTATGATTTCATCAGTGTATGCTGATGTCACATTTATTATTGTTTTATTAACATGCTTACAATACAGTGTGAGATTAAGGCTATATACACATGTTATTGTAGAATTACTGTTAGTTTTGTCAAATTTCAGGATTTCTGTTACGAGAATGACCCGGACACATTTAACATACAAGATGTTGTAAATCTGTGTGTCACTGTAGTGATGTATACTCCAGAATCATTCAGGAGCAGTCAGATGCTGGTAGGTATTTTAAGAAAGAACCAATTTTTTCTAACATGAAAACTTACACATTAGCCCTCTAACTTATTTATCACCTGTCTAAGTAACAGGGCTTGGTATGTACATTATGTACACTAATTACATCTTTAACAACTTTTTAAGGACCTGGGCCGCGTTTTACTAACATATATTTTTGCAAAAACCTTGTATCAACACATCTGATTGAACGAGAAATAATAACAGTAATTATTCGGCCAATCAGACTTGTTGTTGTTTTAAAAATGTTCGTAAGTTTGTTAGTAAAACGGGCCCCTGATCACTAAAGATTTCATTTCACAGGCATTTGTGTTTCCCAAATACATCTTCTATTAGAATGTAAAACTTCTTTAAGTACTTTGGAACTTTTATGCCCCCATATTGAAAGATTGGGGGAATTTTCGTTTACTTGTGTCTGTCTGTCTGTCCATCTGTCTGTCTGTCCGCAAACATAACATTGGTCATTTCGGGAGCATTAGTGTTTTACAAACACATCTTGTTAATCTTACATTGTTATAACTTTGTACTTGCAGAACATTTTAGAGGTTGTATTACCCAGATACCTACAATATTTGAAGGCTGAGACAGACAAGAAGGATAACAGAACAGCTGCACGGGCAGAAATAACCACACTAAATACTCTCAGTGTGTCTGTGAAAGCTCTGGTTACATCATGTGAATTTTTCACAAGGTTTGTATAAAACATACATGCCATGATCTGGAAAAACGTCCCTTATAGCATTTGAGACAGTCTTGTTTCAAAACTAGTCTGTGCTTAGGTGCAGTCTGACCTAGATCTATGTTACTCTCATATTGTTGCTACAGAACATGACAAGCCTTTTGGAGAACACAGGCTGATCGGGAACCAGGTTGGGCTCAAAAGCCTTGAGGGACCTTTTTTCCAGATCCTGGATCATGCTTATTTTAAAGTCAGCCTGTGAATAGGGAAAAACATTACTTGCAACTATAATTCTTTGTTTTAGGTTTAAACTGAATGGTTTTTTCCAGACCATATCTCAGCATTTTTTATAGATTGATGGACTGGAAGAATTGTTTCCCTATACAATGTATATGCCGATGTGCAATTTTCATTTATAAATGTTTTTTAAGACAATTCTAATCAGTTATTCCACCTAAAGATGTGCCATTTAATTAATTTGTTCTTCTGAGACCAATGTCAAAGATACAATTTACCACTGAAAATAATAATTTTAAGATTTATGGATGCTCTTGACAACTATTTTGGTTTGGCTTATTTTCAAACTGAAATTACCACTGTTTGTTCTATCCATAATTATGCTTTCTTGATTCACTAAGTGGTCATCAATTGATTTTCAGAATCATGAGTGTGCCCATCAAGCAGTTAGAGTCAGATAAGACAAGTGGTAAGGACAAAAACAGAGGATCACCAGTAGAAACGAGTGTGTTTTATGATGAAAAGGAGGATTCAAATGCTGGGCAAGTATATTCAGAAACTCATGACCTCTTACTTCTTGAAACTGACTAGGTTATTTTTTAAAAATGATAAAAAAATTGTTCTATCAGGGCACATTGGTTTTTCACATATATTATATGGTTTACTCATGGTTATTGCTCATTGTTGGTTTTTGTTTGGCACAAATTCAGTTTCCAATTCTGACAAGATAAAAAATAACCATGGTTATATAAAACATTTTCCAGGCGTCACATGGAGGAAGGTCGTGGCAGAAAGAGTCAGTATTATGATCACGAAGATGAGTACCTACAGATGAGGAACGAGTTCCGGCGACCTCGAGACAGTCTTCTCAACATCATGGCCGAGTTTTTCTCGTCCGGACACACCCGGATGAAGGAGTTGAGGAAAATGTTGGCTGATCCGTCTTACAGGCCCCCAGAACTACTGGATCATAAAACACACAATGTAGGTCAACATATTACATAGAAAAAAAAAATCTCAGACTAGTCACACTTGAAAATAATTTCATGTACAGTTTTAAATCTAGATCCGCAACAGATATGATAAACTTTTATTTGACTGAATCGATGATTTTTTTTACCTTACCAATTTCTTCCTTTAATTTTTCTCACCCTATTTCATTCAGCTGTAGGAGCAGTTTAGAATTCTGTCATTTCTGATGTCTTCTATTACAGAGACTAGCAGAGATAGCACATACATTACTGAAGTTGGCCCCGTATGATCCAGAGACAATGGCTTGTGCAGGGTTACAGAGGTAAATAGGGATCTTTAGATAAACTCCTCTGCCTTGTCAAATGAACAAGACCCATCAAAGACATGCACTATCTATTCCTTATTTATTAGTACCCATTGAGTATCATAGATTGCTTAGATGTAACATATATGACCTGCCATGCTGAAAGATACCATCTGGAAGGTTCATAAAATCACTATATTAGAATCAGATCTGACTTTGCAGAGGTCATCCAGATATCTTATTTCGAAAATGAACATAATTATTGTGAGATAAAACAAAATTGTCTATAGAAGTGCCTTCGATTGAAATGTTTCGACCCCACCTAGTCTTTTGTTTCATTTTGATCTCCAATGCTTATTTTGTTTTTAGATATATGACAGAGATATTGCCCATCACTGATTGGTCACAGGAAGCAGTTAGACCGGCACTCAATCTGATCCTGCGTAGACTGGACAGACTGTTTGATAAGATATCTAAGAAAAATTACCTCAAGGTATTTATGTGTACTGCTAATCTTTTGCAGTCTGATTGTATTTAGTTAAACATTTTCCCTATTGATGACTCCTTTTTACAACCTATTTGATACAGGTTTACAAATATTGCAGGAAAGAAGAAAGTGATTATAAACACTACTTTTCATTTTCACTCACATATAATAATGTTAAAGCATAGAGATTTTCTACTTGAATTTGCATTTTTTGGTTGTTTGTTACATCAATTTTGACCAGCTGAAACTTCTGATATCTGGTGCTTTGTTAAACAAGAATGGTAGTTATAATATTTGATTTCTCCCGTGACTAGTAACTGTATTTAGTTTTGAATGTTATGGAAAGGTGTTGTTTAGGAAAGTGTAAATGTTAAACTATGGTGTTAACCCATTACCAAACGGCAAAATTTTAGGCTGGTTCAAATTTAAAGATGTTGCAGACCACAATTTCAAGTGAATGAAATTTAACAGTTTTGGGTCTTTTTATGTATAAAACATTGTGGGAAATGAAGAAATTGCTTGTCACAAGCAATTTCTTCATTTTCCACAATGTTTTCCAAAGTAATTATCTAAAAGGGTGTCCAAAGGTGTCAATGTGTGGGAATGGGTTAATTTGTAAAATCTTGTAAAATGTATAATTTTAAGTAAAAAAAGATATTAACCATGGTCCTATGGCAGGCAGATTAGAACAAGACCAGTCTGCACATACATGCAATCTGGCCTTGTTCTATGCTGCCTGCTTCTTTACATTTAGCATGACAAGGGTTAATTTGCCTTATTCTATTTACAGAGGAAATGTGATTGGGAAGCAGCTGCTAATTTATTGAAAGGTAAGGCCGTTCGATCTGGGTTTGTTTTGATGAAATATGAATTAACCCATTACCAAACGTCAAAATTTCTGCCTGCTCTAAAGTGAAATAAGTTGCAGACGACAATTTTAAGGAAATTAAATTTCACAATTTTCAGTCCTTTAGGGAAGAAAATATTGTGGGAAATGAAGAAATTGCTTGTCACAAGCAATTTCTTCATTTTCCACCATGTTTTCAAAAGCATTTTCTTGGGGGGTAGTTAAAAGGCGTCATTGTACAGTAATTGGTTAAAATAACATAACAAGTCATCTGATTGGATGAAATGTATGTCTCAGCCAATCAGGTTGATTTTTGTGTAATTTTGAAGTTATAATTGGATTTAGATCGTTTGGTGAATGCCACCTGTTGTAGGATAGATAATCAATAGAAG
Source organism: Fragum sueziense (assembly GCA_963680895.1). Classification (NCBI taxonomy): domain Eukaryota; kingdom Metazoa; phylum Mollusca; class Bivalvia; order Cardiida; family Cardiidae; genus Fragum; species Fragum sueziense. The sequence continues at coordinate 3,151,125 of OY804594.1, forward strand.
ACAAGCGTTGCTTGTAATTTTGCGCAAGACCGTCACCATCAACTTAACCCATTACCAAATGGCAACATTTTAGGCTGGTCCAAATTTAAAGATGTTGCAGACGACAATTTCAAGTGAATGAAATTTTACATTTTTGGTCTTTTTACGTAGAAAACATTGTGGGATATGAAGAAATTGCTTGTCACAATCATTATCTCAAGTCATTATCTAAAAGGGTGTCAAGAGGCGTCAATGTCTGGGAATGGGTTAATTCAAAATGGGTCCATGATATCTATGTTTATAGAATTGATAGTGTGGATTGAAATATTAAAATAAAGTTGAACAAAAATGTACAGTTGGTAGATTAAGAATTTACATTTTCTTTTTTTCTTACTGGGCTATTAATCACTGGATTGGAATTTTACATTTTTTGTTTCCTTGCAATAATGAAATTAAAGTAAAGAAGAAATCTCTGCTATTGCATCATTCATAATATAATAATATAATGTAATAATATAATAATAATATTTGTAATCTAAAAACATTCTCATTTGCAGACAAAGTACCACCTACCAACTGCCTACAGCAACAAAACAAAACCAAAATTATTTACTCTGAACTAAGATGACTACTTAATCATAAATTAAGAAGAAATCATATAAGGTTTATACATTATATTGAATTTTCCCTACGCCATTAAAAAGTACCGTTGTACCGGAGAAGACTATCTAAAAACGTCTCCTTGTTTTAGTCTGATATTTATACTTTCACCCATGAAATGTTGATAAACAGCAGCGTTTTTGTAATTTTGTGAAATGTTTTTTCTACTGCAGGAGTGTATTTGACCTTGAAGAAATTCCAGTACATAGCCCATCTTCCCCATTTAAAGGTAAGGAGACTTTCATCAATTACAAGACATCAATTTTTATACGCCGCCGGAGGCGGACATATATTGGCGTCATCTTCTCCGTCTGTCAGTCTGTGGACCTATGGCGGCATGCTTGTGTGTCAACGTTGCTTGTGTTGCAATTTATGTTACTTGTGTGACACATCAAAAATGTGTTCGCACTGCACCACACTTCTGTGACAGTCACACTAGAAAAGTTGTTTGGGAGTCACATAAGTGTGTATTATGTTCAGTGTCCAAATAATCATTAAGATTACCAAAGAAGGTAAAACAAAGTTTAGTGGCGTATGATAAGGGTAACAAAAGTAGGGCCTGTGTAGAAAAGAAATGATCAAAATCAAGCTCATATGAAGCCCTATGGGGAAATGAGTGACTGTACATCAATATTTTCTTTCTTCTTGCAATGTTTTACCAAAATCCATCTTTCTTAACCATTTTCCAAGTCAAAATATAGGAGTGAATCAAACCCTTTCCAAAACAAAACCTGGTTTCGACGTGTCTATCAGAAAACAATTGGGAAAACATTGAGGTAAAAGAAGAAAATGCTGATAATCAGCATTTTTTTTCCTTTTGTCTCAATAGTTTATATGCTATACGATACACATTTGCTACCTTAGAAATACTTTATTTTGTTGTCTGCAGAATCTTTCAAATTGTTAAAGTCCAAACTTTTGCCCTTTGGGAATGGGTTAATGATGTGACTTTTTTTAACAATATCAAACAGAAAATATTGGGACAGTTGGAGAAAATGAGCACTTTCCTTGTTTGTCCTAGTAGTTTCTATAGCATTTTCAAAGAGGAAGATTTAAAGCCAGGCTTTGGCTGGGAAATTGGTTAAGATGCCAGCAGTGTGTCATACTTTGGAAAATGTTAAACTAAAACAGTGTTCGTGGTATTTGAGTAACATAACTAGTGTAAACATCAAAGGCGTAGGAAGGTTTATAATATTGGGGTTGGTCAATTGTTTAAGTATGGGTGTATAATTGGGGGGGATAGGATATGCTGCCCCCTTCTAAATTATTAGGGGTAGGGAGCTGGCCCATTTTGTCCCCTCTTCCTACGCCAGTGAACATTCTTTCTGTATATGCACAAATAAATTGTTATACAGACAATGCATTTTCTTCCCTTTGTATAAAGATAACGTAAAGCAGAATCCAGGAGGCCTGTAAATTGAAAGATTATTGACATCTTCTGTGACTGTAAGACATTTGTTGGACAGATTGACTTGTGCAACTTTAGACAGAAATGGACATCTTGTGTGACTAACATTTGTTGGACAGAGTGTCTTGTGCAACTGTATGTTTGATATGGACATCTTCTGTGACTGTTAAATATTTTTTGGACAAAATGACTTGTGCAATTTGTCAAATATGGACATCTTCTGTGACTAATACATTTGTTGGACAGAGTGTCTTGTGCAACTGTATATTAGATATAGTAATCTGTGACAGAGTGGAAAGAGGGTGGGAAGGGTAAAGGGACTCATATTTGGTGAACTATCACCATTGGCAAGCTCGAGCGTTCACAGTACCACCTTTCTCCGCCTAGACAGATAAAGATGAGGTTCTTACTTGGCTTGATTGCACTATTCTCAAGCTCTTCCTATGATAAGAATCTTCTGCATTTTCCCCACTCGACTTGTAATTCATCGTTTCCCCACAGGATTCACAAAATGCCGAGCATGCTATGTCAGGGTTTTTCCCAAATAATTCTCCGGAAAACTTTGACCCATGAATATAATTAAATGAACATTATACATAATCAGTTATTTACAACTATTTCAGTCAAATCTTCAATACTCTCACGCCCCTAAGTCATCTTATTCTTGAAAGTTAACTAGAAGTTGTAGAAGGGAATTTTATTGAATTCAAAATCAGAATTTTCAGTTTTCAAGGATATTTGGCTCAAAATTATGGGTCTTTCATCAAATGCAGCTTTAAATTTCTCTCCCAGCTATGTTGATCATTTGAGGTTCTTACTTGGCTTGATTGCACTATTCTCAAGCTCTTCCTATGATAAGAATCTTCTGCATTTTCCCCACTCGACTTGTAATTCATCGTTTCCCCACAGGATTCACAAAATGCCGAGCATGCTATGTCAGGGTTTTTCCCAAATAATTCTCCGGAAAACTTTGACCCATGAATATAATTAAATGAACATTATACATAATCAGTTATTTACAACTATTTCAGTCAAATCTTCAATACTCTCACGCCCCTAAGTCATCTTATTCTTGAAAGTTAACTAGAAGTTGTAGAAGGGAATTTTATTGAATTCAAAATCAGAATTTTCAGTTTTCAAGGATATTTGGCTCAAAATTATGGGTCTTTCATCAAATGCAGCTTTAAATTTCTCTCCCAGCTATGTTGATCATTTCTTTGTTTACATCGCGAAAACCCATGACATTTAGTTTTTTTACTATTGTTTCTTCATTTCTTAAGAGCAAGAAACAGTTAAAACAATAAAACATCAAATAGATAACCAAATCTGAGTGAATTACTGATAAAACCTTTTGATACACAGTGCTAAAAACTTACTAAGAATATATGATCATTTCTTTATTTACATCGCGAAAACCCATGACATTTAGTTTTTTACTATTGTTTCTTCATTTCTCAAGAGCAAGAAACAGTTAAAACAATAAAACATCAAATAGATAACCAAATCTGAGTGAATTACTGATGAAACCTTTTGATACACAGTGCTAAAAACTTACTAAGAATTTTCAGTTGTAACTTGTAACAGGAAGTGTGGCTAGGGGGTACTTGGCTAGACTGGTTATCGGTTTTCAGTATCGGCTGAGCGCTTGTTTATATGAAATCATGAAGCTTTTCATGCCTCTGATGCACCATGACTTTAAAACCAGTCTGGCAATTTTTTTATAAGAACGTCCATTCATATGGACCCTAAACTACATGCACGGACATTTCAATATGTCCATACCTTCGACACTTACTTGTGCAGCAGTTTTAGAGTAGAGGCTAGAAATGACACAGAGGTAATTTCCATCTGTTATATACATTTTCTTATGGGACTGTCACATAGGAGAGTCTCATAAGAAAAACGAAGCAGAAGCATGCTTTTTTCAAAGAATTTCGAAGCATAAGCATGTCTCTGTCAACCCGTCCGTCCATCCGTCCGTACGTCCGTCCACTTTTCTTGTCAACGCAACTCCTCCTAAGTTTCTGGCTGGATATTAATGGAACTTGGTCAATGTTATCACCTCAATTGGTAGATATGCATGAAGGAAGGATTTTATGGTTCGTTGATTTTTGCTGAGTTATGCCCCTTAAAAACTAAGTCTCTGGGGCTTATTGAAATTGCAGCCTTGTCAACGCAACTCCTCCTAAGTTTCTGGCTAGATCTTAATAGAACTTAGTCAATGTTATCACCTCAATTGGTAGATGTGCAGGAAGGAAGGATTTTATGGTTCATTGATCTTTGCCAGAGTTATGCCCCTTTAAAACTTAGTCTCTGGGGCTTATTGAAATTGCAGCCTTGTCAACGCAACTCCTCCTAAGTTTCTGGCTAGATCTTAATAGAACTTAGTCAATGTTATCACCTCAATTGGTAGATGTGCATGAAGGAAGGATTTTATGGTTCATTGATTTTTGCCAGAGTTATGCCCCCTTAAAACTTAGTCTCTGGGGCTTATTGAAATTGCAGCCTTGTCCACACAACTTCTTCTAAGATTCTGACTGGATCCTGATGAAACTTGTTGGATGTTATTATCTTAGTTGGTAGATGTGCATGAAGTAAGGATTTTATGGTTCATTGATTTTTGCCTGAGTTATGCCCCTTCAATCTTAGTCTCTGGAGCTTAATGATATTTCAGCCTCGTGAACTCAATTCCTTCCAGGTTTTTGACTGGATATTTATAAAAACCTTTTTGTGAACACAACTTTTTACAGGTTTTTGTGTGAATATTTATAAATCCTTGTCAATGTCATTTTTTTTGTCTCAAGTTTTATAAATGATGGCGTATATTGTGACCATGGCACTCTTGTTTTTATGTAACCTGCAAATTTAATCCTGATATGAATTGAATCCTGGACCTCTATATCCCTAGGTGAACACTCTTCCATGGTGCTATTACCCTTATGTTATACACCTGGCTGCATTTGAACTTGTCCCAATTCAAGATGTTTCATATTACAATTTGAAGTGAATGATACATTTTTGGTCTTCTGGGATAGAAAACATAGTCAGAAATGAAGAAGTTGCTTGGCAAAAGTGCATGACTTAATTGACAAAAGTGTATGACCTAATTGGCAAAAGTGTATGACCTAATTGGCAAAAGTGTATGACCTAATTGGCATCAGTATGGAAAATGGTACTGTAAAATCATAGTGTGAAATGGTTTATTTCTTATTTGCTAAACTTCTTCTTCAGTTTCGTTTAATTTAGAAAAATTTCCATCTTATTTTGCATGCCATTGATGATATTGAAATAACTTTTGACAATCTTGAATTATCTGCCTTTGAATTGAAAAAGAAATGCCCAATTTTGCTGACAAGCCTCTCTCGCATGTGTTTAGAGTTCTGATAATATTTCATTATATTCCCAGACATTGATCAACAAGTTGATAACAATCGTGTTATCTAGTGGAGCACAGACGATCATGGAGAGTTTACCTGGGATGGGCGTGTTTAGAAGTGAACATGGCGGGACAATTATACCTCCAGCTTTCTGCTCTGAAGTTGTCAAACTGGTAGCCATGCAGATGCAAGCACTCGGCGTAAGTCTAGCTTTTACATGTCATAATTATAAAACTCAATTTTGGGTGTAATTAAAAAAAGTGTCCTATTACATTTGATGCCATTCATGTGTAGAGTCTTACTAGAAATTAAATTTAGGGATGTTCTAAGGAAATCATCTTTTAAATCCTGCAGATTAATGAAAATGTCATCTAAATCTTTAGTGTTTAAAATTTACTTTCTTAGCCCTTGTCATGCTGTTACGGGAATATGTGGATCATTTTTCATGCAGCGAAAAACAATTTTGCTGATTTTATTTCATCATGATCATGTTTAAGACATTCTGCTTTATTTCTGTTGATCATTTCGCTGTATATATTATTTGCAACATATAATCATTTGTTTGTGATCTGAATTAAGCTGTGTATATTATTTACAACATATAATCAATCATTTGTGTGTAATCTAAATTAAGCTAAGTGTTGTTAAGGTATGTATGGATGTTTGTATTGTTTTGTTCATTTGTCTGTCTTGTTTGTTGATAGAAAATTTCATTCAACACCTTTTCATTGATTCCCCAAGGTAATATTAAAGGACTGAAATGAATATGTTATTGATATTGAAATTTTAAAGCATTTCACACTACCAAAGTTAATTCACATACATGCCTTTCTTTGTCTCCATTACATTTAGCATCAAGAGAATAGTACATTTTGTGTTTATACTGGTCAATGTGTGAACAATTTTTGAAACCTACTTTTTTCTGTAAAAGAATGCTGAAAAATGCTTGAAGCAAGTTGAATCAAATTGTTTCATGATATAATTGTATCATTCTCTTCATATCTCACTTGTTTACACATTTTCAGTATGTTGTATTTGTCCATTTTGTTTGTGTTTGGTGCTTGTCCTTGTTTGTGATTTTCTATCAAATTCATTATAGCTGGAAAAGTAGGATTTTAATGGGTTTTATTGTGCATGTTTTCTTTTCTTGTCAAATGAAAGATTTTCATTGTGCCTTCTACAATGTATCTTGTCTAGGTACACATGTGGCTATACTATTTACTTTTAGCAGCACACTAATTAAGTTATGAGTGACTGATAAGTGACTAGTTTATTTGAAAAATGATGAAGAAAAATACCAAGAATAGAGACATTCACCGCAATCCAGAGATAGTCAAGACTTTGTCAGGGAAAACAATCAAAAGGGCCTTCAGAATCTTCAAGCTTATGTTCTGTACACAGCCAGGTCTCTACTACTCGATGAATTCTATGATTACTAAAGAATTTTTAACTATGCAATATGTTTTGAAATTTACTATGTATTTATGTTATATTTTGTTTAGTATACTGGTTACCATGCCTGGATACAACCAGAATTGCTGAATCAACAACCACCAGTAAGATTGCATCCACATGACCCAAATATTGATACTAACACACAATATGTGTGCCCTTCACATATAACCAACATTTAACCAGAATATAACCAGCCTTCTCTGTGTGTTTATCCTTTCCACATGACCTTAATATTGAGACTAACACACACTATTTGTGGCCATCTTGTTATAACCAGAATATAATCAATCGTACAGTGTGTGTATTTATCCTCTCCTTAAAAACAAGGTTAATGAAAGATTAATGAAAAGTATAATGGAAAGCTGTTTCAGAACACAAAAGATGTTAATGAAAATAGAAATATTTACAGCTGACTAGCATAGAAATCCATGAGGGAAAATAGCATTTTCTTCTTTTCCTTCATGGATTTCTAACAATCTAACATCCCATAGAAACATTCAAACTAGTGAGTTAGAAACCTGTCTCTTATACCAAGATCACACCCATACTAACACACAGTATTTGTGCCCTTTCACATACCCAACATTTAACAAGCATATAACCAAAAGTCTATGTGTGTTAACCCTACTAGTATGTAGAAGTGATTTATGTATCCTGTTTACAGAATTTGTACCAATCACATATACTGTATGGTACAAGTGGTATTCATTTTTAGCGAGCCGGGACTTTATGTCCAGGGAGCTAATGTCACAGCCCTAGTGTCGGCGTCGCGTACCGTCCCGTCGTGTACCGTCCCGTCGTGTACCGTCCCGTCGCGTCTTCACTTGAAAAACTTTAACCTGGTCTATATCTCAGGCACTATTAGAGATACAGCCTTGATATTTCATACATGGATACATCTTGACAAGACCTTTCATTTGGGACCATGACTTTTGACCTAGTGACCTTGACCTTGGAGTTTGACCTACTTTTGAAAAACTTTAACCTTGCCTATATCTCATGCACTATTATTGATAGAGCTTTGATATTTCACACATGGATACCTCCTGCCAAGACCTTTCATTTGGGACCATGACCCTTGACCTTGTGACCTTGACCTTGGAGTTTGACCTACTTTTAAAAAAAAATTAGCTGTTTTAGTGAAAAGCTCCCATATAGGTGAGCTATGTTGTCCGCGGACAACTCTTGTTGTAGTTTAACATCTAACTGATATAACATACATTAAACATAGCCTCCATTCCATGTGTATTAACCCTACTACCTTGAACTAGTATGTAGAGATGCCATATACTGAAACCAACTGAAATCTAACCTGACACATATACCATTGTAAGGCACATAACCAACCTCTAATATGTACATAACCTTAAAGTTGTACCCTATGTATATTATACTTGATTTGAAAATGTATCTTTTACACCTCTATAACCTAATTAACCAGCATTTTATTATGTATCAAATTTTACACAAACATACTAATCTCATAATAGAAAGACATCACATGGTGTGTGTGTCAGTTCTTCATCATTTTCTAATATCTACATAATTTGAACAAATTGCATTTAAAGCAGTGTGGTTGACAGTTTTGTTTGTTTTCATCAATTCTTCTTTAAATGTTGTCTTTGAATTATGAGATAATTGAAAAATATTTAAAATTTGAGTGTTTTTCTCATGATGAAGATTTAGGCAAAGATATTATACGTTGTATTTCAAAGTGCATTTCAGATTATTTTTATTTTCATCAAGCAAACAATGACAAAATTATTTTAAGAATATCACTTTTATTATTTGACAGATACAATTCACGGTACGGAAACTACAGAGACAGAGCCATTGGCTCTGCCGCTTAAATCCTCTGGGGGCTTCTGGCCATGTGTGGCTCTGTCTCTGGGGTCGTGATTTTTTGACAAAAACAGGTGAGTGTTCAACTTTGTTGTTCATTTATTTTCTTCTGGTGCTTAAAACCGAAAAACCGGGAATGTCATGCTCCCCTAAGACCATTCATCTGCCTGTTCTAATTCTATGGGCTTCAAAGTCGGCAGGGTTTTCACAGGATCATTGTCGTCGTGGGTCGACCCTATGTGATTTTTTCTTGTTTACATCATGTATTCATGTACATTTCAACGGTAAATAGCCAATTGCTGCAGCCAAAACATGTGATATACTAATCGAGGGATAATCTCGATCAGACATTGCTTTCCCATGTAACAAAACCTTAGAAATGATTGGCAAACGTAAAGTTTGAGCAATTTCTATCGGTGGCTCTGTCTCTGGCGGCTGGCTCTGTCTCTGGCGGCTGGCTCTGCTTTGAACTGTCGGTTAATTTTAGTCTGTTTACAAAATACTTGTCCAAAGCATATCTCTGAAAGTATCGAAGCTATGATCATGAAATTTCATGGGTGGATATATCTCAATAAAGACAAGTTCTGTATCAAAGGAGCATAAATATTCCTTTCTTATTTTGTGAGTCACTGTTCTTTGTTTTCGACAAAAACACTTATCCGGACAAATGTAATGGCGGGGTATTATATCACATTAGGTGATACATAGAATTCTTATTTAGGACTGCTCCAATTCAAAATGATGTCCAGACATGAGAGGATGCAGATGGGCACCCCCCCCCCCCCCTCTCATGAGAGAGACATGTATGTATCTGCGCATAGCTCCGAAGTATCAAATATGTAATAGTTATCATTGAAATCTGTGAGAAAAAATATGAAAATGCTGGTTATGAGCAATTTTCTTTTCTCGCAATGCACCAGAAAAATGTCTTGCTTGGGAAGGATTAAATGGAAAGATGTCGGATATATTGGTGCAAATAGAAAAAAAAGAAAAAAAACCAAGGGCCAGTTTCATTTTTAAGACGTATTTTTTGTCTTTGTCTTACCGATGACTTTCGACAAGTTTTGGACAAGAAACGCGTATCACCAATTTATCAAGACCTGGGGCCCGTATTATCAACGCTCGTACGATTAATTTTTGCGTAGTTACTTGTAACAACAAACCTGATTGGTCCAATCTGATTTCTCGTGCACTCAGATGTTTTGTTACACATTTTATACAAAAACTTTGTCGTAAGATCGTTGAAAATACGAGCCCCTGGATTATGGGATTGTTGTTTTAACCGATATTTAAGACATCGTTAAGTCAAAATTACTTCTTTTAAAAATGTTTTGATGAAACAGGCCCCTGACGTTCACACCGAAAAATCGTCTGCTTCAAGTCTGTTTTGTGTATTTTCTCAGCTAATACTCGACGGATTTTGACGAGATAAAGTGCACCGCACGTGCGTCATTGAGATGGACATTCCCCGGTTCTAACTCACTCCGCATCAAATCCCATGGTTTCTCGAAACATTCAAAATGAATGTTTTTGGTTGCATTTTAATAAAACTATGGAATACTTTGCATAAAGAGGTTCAGGAATGACGCGGGTATGGTGCAATTGCTCGTCAAAATACGTAGAGTTTAAACTGAGATATAGAACAAAATATACTTGAAACAGACAATTTTTCGGTGTTGACCTTTCCCCAAATCACGTGGATTACCCATCGTGTAATTGTTTCTTTGTCAACACCCAGTTTGTCGCCTTAAGTACAGTACTACATAGAATCATGAGCCGTGACGAAAGGTTAGTGTATATTCCAATACATGTAAATTGGAAGAGAAGCATGTTTTCCACTGAATAAAAGCGAATAATGGCACATTTTGCGCGGTGGCCGTGAGAGTTCAGTAGCTGTCTCCAGATAGTACGATGTCTTTATCACAGGATGTTCGGTTCCGAGTCACATATTTACTTAAATCGAAATCCCTCTTCCCCCGTCAATTTAGACACGCTGATCTTTGATCATTCAAAGGACATTGTTTAATTGTAGCTTTGAAATTGAACAACGCTGAACGTTCGATGTTTTGCAAAGGGTTTAATCGGTGACTGAACCATTCGCCATACACAATATGATCTATTCAGTGTGTGAGTAAATTACTTCGACACGAATTTTGCGATAGATTAATTTTTTTCACCAAGCACGCAGAGACAGAGCCAGCCGCCAGAGACAGAGCCAGCCGCCAGAGACAGAGCCACCGATAGAAATTGCTCAAACTTTACGTTTGCCAATCATTTCTAAGGTTTTGTTACATGGGAAAGCAATGTCTGATCGAGATTATCCCTCGGTTAGTATATCACATGTTTTGGCTGCAGCAATTGGCTATTTACCGTTGAAATGTACATGAATACATGATGTAAACAAGAAAAAATCACATAGGGTCGACCCACGACGACAATGATCCTGTGAAAACCCTGCCGACTTTGAAGCCCACAGAATTAGAACAGGCAGATAAATGGTCTTAGGGGAGCATGACATTCCCGGTTTTTCGATTTTAAGCACCAGAAGAAAATAAATGAACAACAAAGTTGAACACTCACCTGTTTTTGTCAAAAAATCACGACCCCAGAGACAGAGCCACACATGGCCGGAAGCCCCCCAGAGGATTTAAGCGGCAGAGCCTATGGCTCTGTCTCTGTAGTTTCCGTACCGTGCAATTTCTAAATATTGTTTTACTTTTCTCACATATTCAAGGGGCTATAACATAGTATTTTCCTCCTTTATTTTCTGATTCATTAGCTCACCTGAGCACGAAGTGCTCAAAGTGAGCTATTGTGATCGCTTTTTGTCTGTCGTCCGTCCGTCTGTCCGTCCACAATTTCTTCAAACATCTTCTCCTCCTAAACCATTGGTCCAATTTTAACCAAACTTGGCAGAAATGTTCCTTGTGTGACCCTTTTCAAATTTGTTTGTGAATTTTTGATTTGTCAAAAAATGTGGGCGTGGCAGGGCGGGGCTTATCAGATTTTAGAGAAATCTTAAGAAAATTCTTTAAAAATCAACCATTGGGCCAATTTGAACCAAAGTTGGCAGGAATGTGCATTGAGTCACTCTTTGCAAAATTCATCCACAAATTTTCACATTTGTCAAAAAATATGGCCGTGGCAGGGAGGAAGGGGCTTATTGGACTTAAAGAAATCATAAGAAAATTCTTTAAAAATCAACCATTAGGCCAAACTGAACCAGACTTTGCAGAAATGTTCCTTGAGTCACTCTTTTCAACATTGTTTTCAAATTCTTGCAATTGACAAAAAATGTGGCCGTGGCAGGGAGGAAGGGGCTTATCGGACTTGGAAAAATCATAAGAAAATTCTTTAAAAATCAACCATTTGGCCAATTTGAACCAGACTTTGCAGAAATGTTCCTTTAGTCACTCTTTTCAAAGTTTATTCACAAATGTTTACCTTTGTCAAAAAATTATGACCGTGGCAGGTAGGAAGGGGCTTATCGGACTTGGAGAAATCATAAGAAAATTCTTTATAAATCAACCATTGGGCCAATTTGGACCAGACTTTGCAGAAATGTTCCTTTAGTCACTCTTTTCAAAGTTTATTCACAAATTTTTACATTTGTCAAAAATGTGGCCGTGGCAGGGAGGAAGGGGGCTTATCAGACTCAGAGAAATTGTAAGAAAATTCTTTGAAGATCAACCATTGGGCCAATTTGAACCAGACTTTACAGGAATGTTCCTTGAGTCACTCTTTTCAAAATTTGTTTTCAAATTCTTACAATTGACAAGAAATGTGGCCTTGGCAGGGAGGAAGGGGCTTATTGGACTTCGAGAAATTATAAGAAAATTCTTAAAAAATCAACCATTGGGCCCAAATGAACCAGACTTTGCAGGAATGTTCCTTGAACCACTCTTTTCAAAATTTGTTCTCAAATTCTTACAATTGATAAAAAATCAGGCTGTGGCAGGGAGGAAGGGGCTTATCGGACTCAGAGAAATCTGTCCTATTTCTCTTATCTATTTCTCTTATCTGTTGCCCTGGCTGGCCCCATGTTTATCTTATGTAAACAAATATGGGATTAGCCTTAGCTTATCAGATGGTAATCCTGCACCATATTCTTTCAATCACAGACCAAATCTTCTTAATTGAGCCTATCATAAATGATCAATCTCTAACAGATCAGAATGCTTTGAAAATTAGTCCTATGTTGTATATTGCGAAATCATTAAATAATTATTGAAAAAAAAAACAGTCAACAATTGTGCTAATTCATACCCAACCTTACAGGATCGATTGGAACAAAATTATTTCTTAATTGTTTTCAAACCGAAAGTCCTTATAAGTGTCATGCCTTTGAATTTTACAAAATTGCCATATCACTCTTGCCATCTTGATTCAGGTGAGCGATTTAGGACCATCATGGTCCTCTTGTTTTTATAAATGTACATATTTTTATGCCCCCGTATCGAGAGATCGGGGCATATTGTTTTACCCATGTCCATCCGTCTGTCCGTCCGTCCGTCTGTCCGAAAACTTAACCTTTGCCTTTTCTCCAAAATTATTTGACATACAAAGCTCAAATTTGGTATGTAACTTCCTTACAATGATATCTATCTGTTCAATGCAAATTGACCTTCCTCAAGGTCATCCGTTAACCCTTATCAACCCTTTACTCTACGAAAACTTAACCTTTTACTCCGAAAACTTAACCTTTGCCTTTTTAGCTCACCTGAGCACGAAGTGCTCAAGGTGAGCTATTGTGGTCGCTTTTTGTCCGTCGGCGTCCGTCTGTCTGTCCGTCTGTCTGTCCGTCTGTCCGTCTGTTCACATTTTGTTGTTACCACTCTAGCACCTACAAATATTGACCAATCTTAACCAAACTTGGTCAAAACATGTATGACCATAAGTTCTCGGATGAGTTCGATTTTGAGTCAGATCAGACTAGGAAGTCCAGAGTTATGTGCCCTTGAACATCAAAAATGGCTAGTTTTGACTTTGTTACCACTCTAGCATCTACATATATTGACCAATCTTAACCAAACTTGCTCAAAACATGTATGACCATAAGTTCTTGGATGAGATCAATTTTGGGTCAGATCGGATCAGGAAGTCCAGAGTTATGCGCCCTTGAATATCAAAAATAGCTAGTTTTGACTTTGTTACCACTCTAGCATCTACAAATATTGACCAATCTTAACCAAACCTGGTCAAAACATGTATAACAATAAGTTCTTGGATGAGTTCAATTTTGGGTCAGATCGGATCAGGAAGTCAGGAGTTATGTGCCCTTGAATATCAAAAATCACTAGTTTTGACATTGTTACCACTCTAGCATCTACAGATATTGACCAATCTTGACCAAACTTGGTCAAAACATGTATGACAATAAGCTCTTGGACGAGTATGATTTTGGGTCAGATCAGATCAGGAAGTCCGGAGTTATGTGCCCTTTGATATAAGAAATAGCTAGTTTCGACTTTGTTACCACTCTAGCATCTACAAATATTGACCAATCAAGACAAAACTTGGCTAGAATGTTGGTAACCATACAATAATGAATGAGTTCGATTTTCAGTGTCATCGAAGAAGGAAGTCAGGAGTTATGTGCCCTTGAATTGGACAAATTTGCCGTTTTCGACTTTGTTTACACTTTAGCATCTACATTTATTGACCAATCAAGACAAAAAGTGTCAACAATGTTGCTAACTATAAGCTGCTGAATGAATTAAATTTTCAGCTTGATCGGACCAGAAAAACCAGAGTTATTAGCCCTTGAATTTCACAAAATTGCCATTTTCAACTTTATTTTCACTTCAAAAAACACAAATATTGACCAAACAATGTTGGTGACCATGAAAATTGAGATCTCATATGATTTCATTTTTCATATTGATCGGACTAAAAAAGCCAGAGTTGTGTGCCCTTGATGGTTACAAAATTGCCGATTTCGTTTTTAATTTCACTCAAACAGCAATAAATATTGACCAATCAAAAAACAACTTGGACATAAGGTCGATGAGAATATCTTTATCAGAACAGAGTCATGTGCCCTGGATTATGACAAAAATAATGTTTTTTTATCGACTTGGTTTTCACTATAACAGCCACAAATATCGATCATTAAAGATTAAGAATGCTGTTTTCAGCTGGATCATAATCTCGCATCTTAAGTTTCGTGTTCTTCTCTTAGAGATACCTAGGTCATGTAAAAGATGGGTCTTGTTCTGCATGGAGAAAGTTTCAAACTTCTATCAGGTGAGCGATCCAGGGCCATCTTGGCCCTCTTGTCTCCAAAAGTATTTGACATACAAAGCTAAAATTTGGTATGCAACTTCCTTTCAATGATATCTACCTGTTCCATGCAATTTGACCTTCCTCAAGGTCATCCCTTAACCCTTAATAACCCTTTACTCTACGAAAACTTAACATTTTCGAAAAATGGCCATTTTCGGGGGCATTTGTGTTTCACAAACACATCTTGTTTTGACCATGTGATCCTTATACATCTATTTATCATTTATTCCATTCATACATACAAGATATATTCTGTATATTACAGGAACATTTCTCCCTAGAACAGATCTGTGGAGGGTTTGCATTCTTCCCGACCAGTGAACGCTGTATAAACATGTTGGTCAACTTTATCTTACCACTCTGTATAAGGGTTGGTTGTGGGAGGAGGGGTAAGCCTTACAGTTATTGGTACTTAAAAACTAGTCTGTAAGGAAATTAATAAGTCTCTTCAAACAAATTAGTTTTCAATAAATGAATTAATTGTTAGCCACATTCATATTAAAAGGAATTCCTGGTAAAGGAAGCACAGCATAAATTGGCTGCAGCATGATAGATTTGCTATGTGTGTAGACCCATAAGATTTTAATTTTCTATTGAAAAACATGGTAAATACAGCTTAGATGAACTGTAGTTACAACAAATTTGAACATTAATTATATTTTATGTTTATCTCAATTCTACTTTCACCCCACAGATACCCCAAAGTTACGTCAGATGGACATCAACTACGCCCTGACTGTCGTCCTGAATGTGTTGGACCCTCCTGCCAAGACGTCGAGCAGTAGTCAAAATAACAGTACCAAGTCTTCCATGCATCACTTGTCTATATCTGAACATGGCCGATGTAGCAGCTTCAGTCATACACATAAAGGCTCATTCAGATATCAGGGAAATGAGCTACTTATACAAACTGCTTATTTAGGTGAGATAGTCAGCTTTTGAATGGTTAGGACTGGTTGTTTGTTGAATATTTACACAAAGACAATGGGTGCGGCAGGTGAGGCATTTGCCACACCAATTATTGCTGAGATAGATAACAGCATGCGGCTACAATAAAACTGGAATATGTTGACTGATAAATTACTGAAAATGTACAGTCAAGGGTCAAAAGTGATTCCACAAAACATGGCCAACATCATAAATTTTAACAATTTTACAGAACTCAACTGTTGGGTAAAATTTCAAACTTGAACAACTTGTGCTTACCAAATTTGCATCAAAATTTTGTTATCCATCCATTTGCTCTCAATACATGTCGAATTCGGCGTGGAATGGAATGGTACAATGTCTTTATATAGGCTGGAGTGAGGGATGTCCATATGTCTAGAATGTTATCAATTAGGTCCTGCTTTGTATTTATTGTGTGTGTACGCCTGTTCAACTGCACTTTAAGGGCTCTCTAAACATTTTCAATAATATTCAAATCTGGACTCTGTGCAGGCCATAAAATAGTGGGAATATGGTTTTCTGTTTTCCATTGAGTAGTGAATCGGGATGTATGGGGGGTTGCATTGTCATCTTGAAAAATCCAAGGACTGTTTGGAAAAACTTTTGTCACAACTGGCCATAAATTGGTCTCTAAAATATCGACATATTTTTCTGAGTTTATGTTACCATTCACAGGCACTAGAGTTCCAACACCATCGTATGTGATGCAGCCCCAAAACATAACACTCACTTTCAAGTTTGGGTGGGGATCAGCATGCTCTCCAAGACACCTTGGGGCCCATTTTTCCTCATCTCTACGCCAAATATACACTGTACTGTCTTTCCCTAACACAACCTGTGTTTCATCTGAGAAAATAACTCTCCTCCAATAGTTTTCAACGGTTAAATTCAACCTTGTTCTGCACCAAGCCCTCCTTGTTACTCTGTTTTTGTGACTTATTACAATTTTTCTTTTTACTACTCTCCTCTTGAAACCATAAAACTTTAAACGCCTCTTCACTGTCTCTCGAGATATTTTAGTTGGTGTTTGTGAGTTGAAAGTTGTTGTAATGTCAGTTAAAGTCTTTCTCTGATTGCCTTTCACAACGCGCAAAAGTCGCCGGTCTGCACGATCATCAGTCTTATTTGGTCTTCCACTTCGATGTTTATTTTCAATAGAACCACATTGTCTATACCTTTTTAGAAACTTTCTCACTTTAAATCTATTTAATCCCAATATCTGTGCAATTTTTGAACAGTTAATGTTGTCATTTGCCAGTTTTACAATCATTTCTTTGTGATCAGTGCTCATTTCTTTCCGTTTCCGATCCATTTTGACAGCAGACAAAAACATAAACAAAAGGGAGATCAATCCCCTAAATTTAAGAATCAAAGCACGCGAGTATCACGCAAGAATCACTTACATGTGTAAAATACACCATGGTTAATAATACACCCCCAATCCGGACAATTTAACTCGCCGGTTTTGTCAACGCAAATTTCGCGGCCACCATTTGTGGAATCACTTTTGACCCTTGAGTGTACATGAACATATAACTCTACAATAACTCAGAAATTGTGTTCAAGAATGTTCTAGAATCCTCCAAATTGCACCATTTATAAAAAGAAATTCAAAGAGGATGGAGGAATATGCCTCATGACCATTAAGCTGTCAAGTACTAGGTTAAAGTTTCACATTGTCTATTTACAGGATTAAAAATAATGATGACATGTTTTGATAAGCCGCTAGCACCAGAATGGCACAGAGTAGCTAAATGTATCATCAGTAATTCTACACATAAAAGTAAGTACCGTAGTTGTCTTTGATTTTTAGCTCCACTGGCCGAAGGCCAGAGGGGCTTATGTCATGGCCCTGTGTCCGTCGTGCGTGCGTGCGTGCGTCCGTGCGTAAACTTTTTCTTTAAACATCTTCTTCTCCAAAACTACTGGACCAATTTCAACCAAACTTCACACGAATCATCCTTGCATGAATCTCTACCAAATTCCTTCAAAAGAATAAAATCTGTGCAGAACTTGAATTTTAATTAATTTAATTGAATTAAATTTTCGAAAAATCTTGAAAAATTCTTCTTTTCCAAAACTACTGGACCAATTTCAACCAAACTTCACAGAAATCTTCCTTGCATGAATCTCTACCAAATTCCTTCAAAAGAATGAAATCCGTGCAGAACTTGAATTTTAATTAATTTAATTGATTTAAATTTTCGAAAAATCTTTAAAAATTCTTCTTCTCCAAAACTACTGGACCAATTTCAACCAAACTTCACAGAAATCTTCCTTGTATAAATATCTTCATAATTCCTTCAAAAAGATATATTCTGTGTATAACTTAAATTTAAATTAATTTAATTGAATTAAATTTTCGAAAAATCTTTAAAAATTCTTCTTTTCCAAAACTACTGGACCAATTAAACCAAGCTTCACAGAAATCTTCCTTGTATGAATAAAATTCTTTCAAAACAATAAAATCCGCGCAGAACTTGAATTTTGATTAATTTAATTGATTTAAATTTTTCGAAAAATCTTTTTGAAATTCTTCTTCTACAAAACTACTGAACCAATTTCAACCAAACTTCACAGAAATCTTCCTTGTATGAATCTCTTCTTAATTCCTTCAAAAAGATAAATTCTGTGTATAACTTAAATTGTAATTAATTTAATTGAATTAAATATTCGAAAAATCTTGAAAAATTCTTTTTATCCAAAACTGCAGGACCAATTTCTACCAAACTTCGCATGAATCTCTTCCAAATTCCATCACGATTGGATGAAAAGCTTGGCCGCTATGGGCTAGGCTTAGTTTTCGCTATATGAAACATAGTGTAATTTTAAGAAAATTTTAAAAATATTTCTGCTCCTTAATAATTTATTGGATTTCATTCTGGCGTAGCATGAATCTTCTTTGGATAGACCTCTATTGTATTCCTTGAAGAATTTCGTAGTCTAATTGTCTAAAAGCCAGTGGAGCGATACAGGGCCATCTTGGCCCTCTTGTTTTATGTTACCCCCTAGATGTCGGTCTGTCTGTGTGTCTGTTATATGACATGTTTTGACAAGCTGCTAGCACCAGAATGGCACAGAGTAGCTAAATGTATCATCAGTAATTCTACATATAAAAGTAAGAAGTCACCTTTCATTGATGCCAAAAGGGTTAAAAATTTATGTAACATTCTAGTTGTCTGGCTATCCAGTTGTCTCTGACGTTTTGACAAGCCTTTAGCAACAGAATGGTTTAACAATTTCTCCAAGAAAGAAAGCGGACTATTGTGGTTTGAAAGCTGATCCAGACGTCAAAATGAATGTTGATGTAGACTAGAAAGGTTGTGAACAATTGTAGCACAGACAATTTTGTGGCAAATGAAGAAAATGCTGCTTATCAGCATTTATTTTTTGCATCAGTATTTTCACAAGCCTTTTCTATTCATGAAGACTTGTTTGGGAAAGGGTTATGTTATTAGATTATAATATCATACCGTTATGGAAGTTAAGAATGATCTAACAAATCTATTTTATTATATTCCAGCGTGTTTACCACTGTGGAAGTTCCTTGATTTTGTAGTCACACACAGACCCTCCATATTCCTCATGATTCAACCATTCATACAGTTTAGGGTAAGATTACACTCTCCAAACAGAAATATTATTTGGCGATCTCATTTGAAAGCTTCTGCAGACAGTAAACTGAGTATAAATACGGAACAGAAATTGTACATCAGAGTTTCAGATTAGAGGGGGTGAAGACTTTCTAACTTTATTATTTCAAATCCAAACCCTATGTTATGGGTACTCATTTGAATCGTCTCGACGAGACGATTCTAATGAGTACCCATAACAGAGGGTTTGATATAGTTTTAGTGAAATATTTCATTTTGAAAAGTCATCACCACCTCTTATCTGGAGCTCTGGTACATAAGTTAGACCTTCAGAAATTCAAGCAGAAGATTGCAAACTTTGTCAGACTGCATGGAAGTGGAGTCTAAAAACTTCCAGCCAGGAAATGTAATAAGGACATTGTTGCACAACCTTGGTTGATTGTTTAGAAAATGATCTTTGAAAAGCAGAGTTTTCATTATATTACAAAGCTTGAAAACTTGACAATGTAATCTCCATTGCATATTGAAAGTGATGTTGCATGGACAATCCTAGTGTAGAAAAAGGTACAGCAATTAGCTCTTACGTCTGTATGTTGTTGAAAAAAAAACAATTGAAAAATTGAGAAAGTCAATGAATCATTTTCTGGTCATGTGCAGGTGCAGCATTACATGAAAATAGCCCTGAATGCATTAAGCCATTACCAAACGGCAAAAAATTTGACTAGCCCAAATTCAAAGATGTTGCAGACGACAATTTCAAGTGCATGAAATTTACAATGTTTTGGTCAATTTGTGTAGAAAACATTGTGGGAAATAAAGAAATTGCTTGTCACAAGCAATTTCTTCATTTTCCACAATTTCTTCCAAAGCCACTTTCTTGTGGGGAGTCAAAAAGAGTCATTGTGTGGTAATGCATTAAGGATTGTACTTCTGACATCAAATGAGACAAAACAATGAAATTTTGACAAAGCAGTAACTGTTGCTGAATGTCTGGAAAATAAAACATATGTGACCCGTCACGCTAAAAGGGACCTTATCTTAACTCCAAAAATCCCAATTTTGACAAACTTGCTAAAAATGAACATATAGTAATATAGAGAAAACATTCCAGATTTAGAAAATTACATACAAGTGAAAAGTGTCGGCCCTAGTCTGGCTGCGCGGACTGCGCTGACTGACTAGGGTCAATATTTGTCACACTTCCTATAAGGTCCCTTTTAGCGTGATGGGTCACATATTTCAGGCTTTTAGTTTGATACTTTGCCAGGAAAAGTAGAATCTTGCAGTGTAGTGTTTTCACTTTGGTTCAGTATTTAAAAAATGTATGCCTGTTTTAATTCAATGTGACAAATGTGTCACAACAACTAGCAATAAGCATGTTATTTTATTGCAGATGATGAAAGTTAACTGTGACACAGCACAAGAGTACTACATACAACAGACAATTAAAGACAAGTTACAGGGATATAGCTTTACACATCCAAAATGTGCTGGTGCCGTGCTTGTAGATCTGGCTCTAGAACTCAAACAAATCAAAGATGACTTTATTGCTAATGGGGGTAGGTTATTGATGATTGCGTTTCGCATCCGTTTTCATACAAAAACGAAAATTGAAATTCAAATATAGTTGCATTTTGTTTATCATCACTTTTCTTTCAAAACCTTGCAACTAAAACTTGCTTAAACCCTTTCCCAAACAAGACCGGGTTTTGATGTCCCTGAAAGAGTAGGATTGGGAAAACATTTTGACGAAAGAAGAAAATGCTGATAACCAGAATTTTCTCCTTTTGTCACAAAGTTTTCTGAGCTATATTATACACAACTCCTACCTTACTCAACATCCATTTTTCGTCTGCAATTGCTTTGAAATTGGATCACCCTAAAATTTTGCCGTTTGATAAAGGGTTAAGGCCATACTATGGTATGCAAATTACAATCTTTCAAGGGTGATTAAAATATCAGTATCAATTTTACATAATTATGCATCTTTATGCTTATAGTCTCCACTCGCTCAAATGCACCAAAAGATTAGTATTTATGCCTATTTGTGGCCCTATTATCTTCTGGATATTTAAAAAGCCATGCCATTCAATCATGTGGTTTATAAAGTTGATACCAACTACTTCTACAGGAGAGTATAGGTCAAGGTCAGCTACCATGGCAACAGAAAGGTCAGATTATTCCCAGACCCATGTACAGGAGACGAGAGTTAAAACCAGTATTACAGAAATTACTGCTGAAATTATCGGAGTTACGAAACCTACTCTAGCTACGATAGGCAAGAGAGCTAGTAAAGGTAAGTCTTGCTTGGTAATGGCTTAAATCTACTATAGCAGAAATAATTTGTCAGCTGTAGTAACAAGGTTTTGCAATAACACTGACAAATTGCTGAAATAATTGATCATGGAGTGACTAAGCTTACTCTAGCTACAATTGGGATGAGAGCTATTAAAGGCGAGTTTGTGAAAAATACAAACCCTTTCATTGTACATAGGTTTATTTTTAAAAAGGAAAATAAATTAACCATTTGCAAAACACAAAAAGAATTCAAGACTGATGAAAAATAGATGGAAAGAAGTTCCTATCTTTATTAACACCCACTTTGTTGCCTGCATCAGCTTGCAATTAAGAATCTGAAAAGTATTTACAATAATAATAATTACAGTAATAATTGCTGGCAAAACATGAGAAAAGCTTGCTTTTTCCAGATTCAGGCTCATTCTGGTCTGATGAATTTTCCAGCTACGATCCAAATACAAATACAAATATAAATGATAAAGATGATCTTCAAATTGAATTACAAGGGCAAATTATTGAATGTACTGATACCCAAAAACTACTTGGAGTCAATGTTGACAGTATGTTAAATTGGAAATCCCAAGTTAAATGTACTATAGGTAAATGTAATTCCTTACTTTATCTTTTATTAAGAATCAAAAAGTTTCTAAGCCTTGATGTCCGTAAATTATACTTCAATGCTTATATACTACCACACTTAGACTACTGTTGCTCAATATGGGGTAATTGTAGTAAAGATCTTCTTGATGATGTTTTGAAATTTCAAAAGCGTGCAGCTCGCATTATCCTTGATGAATCCTTGGACACTCCATCAGATTTACTCTTCAAAAAACTAGGTTGGATGAAATTCAGTGACCGTGTGATTTACAAAAAAGCTATTCTGATGTTTAAAGCATCTAAGCCAAATATGGCCCCTAAATACATTCAAGACAAATGTACCAAGGCAGGTACTACACATAATTTTAGACTAAGATCTTCAGAAAATAACTGCTTACATATACCAAAGCCAAAACGGGAAAGCTTTCGCAAGTCATTCAGTTATTCAGGTCCAAAAATTTGGAATGAAATACCATTTTCTGTGAGAAATTCTGACACTGTAAAGCAATTCAAATCACGTTATCTGCAATACAAATATCCCGGAGGGCTATCGTCAAATTAAAATGTTGCTAAAAACATAAAAAGTCAATCCATGTCCATACAAAACCTAGTTGTGATTCCCTAAGCAGGAAATAGTTTGGAAACATTGAGAGAAAAGAAGAAATTGCTGATTACCAGCATTTCTCCTTTTTCCACAATGTGTTCTATACTATAAAATTTCTTCTTTTAACATAATGCTTATTTTGAAATACAGAACCCCTTTCAAATTGAACGACCCACAAATTTTGCTGTTTGTGAAAGAGTTAATCAGTACCTGGTAAAATATGTTATTACCACAATGTTTCTTTGTTTATCTAATCCTATCATTTACTATGAATGTTTGTCTTTTTACTTGCCTGTGAAAGGAATTATCTGTTGTTTTCTGTAATTGCTTTAATGTACCAATACCACTAAGCCTTACTTAACCCTTACCATGCTGATCTTGAAATTTAGATCTTGGCTGGCTGTGTAGACAAAGATAAGTCTACATGTATGTGCAGTCTTATCCTAGTCTACACAACCTGCTTGTTTGAAAAATAGTTTCCATTCTTGTTGAATGAAAAAGGATCAGTAACAGACATGGACAAATGATTATAAAATTTGACAAGTCTAAAATATGTCTTATGGTAAATGATAAACATTAATTGATTGTGTATATATTTTATGTATAATTTGATGTTATTGTAAATATTTGTTTAACAGAGGCCCACATGGAAGATTGGGCAACCAAATGTGTAGCCTCTATAAATAAAGTCGTTATTATTATTATTATTATTATTATTATTATTATTATTATTTCCCAGGGAAGCTCAAACAACAGTGCAGTACCGTTCAAGGCGACAGTGATCAACTCTAGTTTTGACAGTGGGAGTCCACAATTTTGTCAGAAGGCCCGATGGCATATCTCGGCCCAGACTGTACTTAGACAGAGACTGATCTGGAAACATTATAGCCTCAAATGCATTAAACCTTTTCATGCTGAATAAATACAAGCTGGCAGAATAGAGTAAGATCAGACTGCACATATGTGCAGGCTGATCTTACTCTATTCTCTCTGCCAAGGTGACCAGAATATTCCTGGATTAGCATGACAATCTTTATCATCATCCACTTTGTTGTCTGCAGCAGCTTACAATGTGAAGAGTATTAACGATTGCCATTTGGGAATGGATTAAGGGTGTTTTTCCAGATTCCAGCTCATTTTGTTTCGATATATTTTCCAGCTACGATCCTATCCCAAGGAAGTTCCAACAACAGCGGAGTACCGTTCAAGGCTACCGTCATTAACTCTAGTTTTGACAGTGGGAGTCCACAATCTAGTCAGAAAGCCCGACGACGTATCTCTGCACACGATGGTACTCGAATACTGGAGAAATTCAGAAAACCAACACAGGATGACATGTCCCCTTCAGGTATGGGCATGTCGTATTGAAGCTTTTGCCCAAATAACAAATATATATTCTTACTTACTCATATGGCATTGGAAACAATTTCGCTTCAATAGCAATAATTAAAGACAAAGATAGAGTCTGATCCTACTCTACATTAATTAGAACTATCACCAAATCGATCACTTCTATCTATGATTATGGCCTAAATAAGTCATTTAATATGTTTGATAGTCAGTTTAAAATCCATCAATCTTGTTTCATTTCCCAGACCAACCAGCTAGTTTGGAGTCACCCAGACTGAACAGACAGCCTACTTTTGTTGTGAGACAACCTTTATCTAATCAGAACAGTATAGATGAACCACCCCCGGCGGAAATATTGTATGAAAATGAAGGTAAGATAGGATTTGTTTAGATGTACTATCTTCTCACTTGAAAATGATAAACCACAGCTGTTAATCAACATATTGATTGTCCAATTAAATACTCGGTAACTTCCATTTATCTCAGACAGAGAAATTATTTTATGTCCCAAATGGTTTTGTTTGAGAGAAATAAATCCAACAATACTGATAATGTACAGAAAAAATGATACAGATATCAGTGGAACTTCTACAATTATTGTCCATGTGCTCTTCTTCCTATCTTACAGTACCATTATGTATTAATTCTCTGTCTAGCTTTTATTGTTGTCATAATTAAAAAAAAGCTGTCTATTCAGAGAGTCAACTATTTTAGATCAACAATTTCATACTGTAGGTTTTAACAGCCTGAAATCTTGAAGCCTTGCAATTGACTGAAATACAATCTAATGAAATTATTAGTACAGGCCAAATTCATTTATGCATTGGTTTCTATTACAGAAGCAGTTATAATTGAGGGGCAAGATTTAAATCCTCGTGAACACAGACTCCAGAGACAAGATGCCAAGAGTCGTAAAACATTCAAAATGAAGCGAACAAAAACCAAAACCACGAGCATGCGACGGTTTGTGACACGGGGACGTGGGGGTAACGATCACAGTGACACGGAGAGTAACAGCACGGACGGTTCACCTAGTCATGTATCCACAACCAAACACAAAAAACACGGGCATGATGATGATTCCCTGCAGCTACACAGAACGGGTACCGGTAAACACGTACCTTCTGGATCTCCCAGACAGGAGAACGGCATTGCTCGATCTGTAGAGGTCATCTCAGAGGTCAACACAGAGAGTAAAAAGGTGATTATTTATTACTTGTGACCTGTCATGCTAAAAGGGACCTTATCCGAACTCTAAAAATCCAAATTTTGACAAACTTGTCAGACCCAGCACAGGTCAACCATATCCAATATGCAACAGATGAACATATAGTAAGATTTCCGATTTAGAAAATTACATTCAAGTGAAAAGTGTCGGCCCTAGTCTGGCTGCGCGGACTGCGCAGACTGACTAGGGTCGATATTTTTCACACCTCCTATAAGGTCCATTTTTGCGTGATGGGTCACACTTGTATTAATCATAGATGAGAATTAAGAGTATTCATGTTATCACTACAGCTTGGTCTATATTAAGGTAGAATACGCCTAATGGCAACTTTAGAAATTGGGGTGACAAACACTTCTGTCTGATAGTACATTATATTAGACATCTACATGTGCAATATGACAGAAATTCGTCCAGAGGTTAACTAGAAATTTGATTTTCCCTTATCCCACCCTCAACTTACAAAATTCCAATATGGCAGCCACCACTCAAAGCAAAAAAGTATCTGAATTTTGGACATAAACACATTAAATGTGTCTAGTTTTTGGTTTTTATTATCAAAAACATGTTTACCCATCGCCTGATGTGAAATGATATGACCCTTGTGCGCATATGAGAGATATTTTGTTAAATTACTGCGTGCTTATTTAAAAATAAAGCCTCTTTATTTCCTAGTTTGAAATTTATGCCTCTGAAACAAATGTTGACAGTGCCAGAAATAAGTTCGCGCACTCCCTAAAACCGATATCAAAATTATTCTTATATGTGTAGGAACACGATAAAATCCACAAATGTACATTTTATCCGTCAAAATTTGAAAATATATAAAGGTAATTCTTAGTGCCCTCATACTTTCGAATGCACTTTTTCTTTCCCAAAAGGAGTCAATGCCCCAAATGAAGGGAACCGTAGCACATATCTAATTATGTGCTTATAACTAAAACCCAAATGTTGTATAAGACTTCCAGAATTTGGCAAATGATAACATATCAGTTGTGATTTCGTATGGCTTTCACCATTTTAACCCTTTACCTAGTAACCAACTGAACATCGCTATTTGTAAAAAGTAATGCAAATTCTAAAGACAAAATTGTACTTAATCTTTTTTATAGTCTATTACAGCTTTCTTATACCACTTCTTCTGGATTGCATATAAGGACTTAAATGGAAAAAGAATCTAAAAAAAGGATAAAATCACGGATCAAACCACGTTACAATTAATTGACAACGAGTTTGCACATTTAAATAAGGATCGCCGGCAAAGAAGTGATGAAAATTGAGTGCAAATGTCTGAACAATGATGATCTCATCCACGAGTCGTTCTCAAACGATAGGCGTTTGATCACTACATCATAGATTTCATTAGAATACATGTACCGTATAACACTTTATTTCTGCGGGGTCCAAATTCTGTGTTTTTTCCAGAAATCAGGCGTGTTAAATTTCTGTGGAACATATTTCTGCGGTCTCTCATTTTGCAAAATCAAAGATTTTATTTCTGCGCTATCAAATCAGTTTTAGTCAGTATCAGACATAGTTTGAAAGACTATGCTTACCAAATATTCTAATTATTCCGTTAGGGTAAAGGGATAATCCCACTCATTTACCAGTATCTATAAAGGCGTTACGGGAAACAATGCCATATACAGATAGGTGTGAAAAGAAAGATGTGTCAAATTGTTACCAATCAGTCAAACTTGTTAAATCTTTGTTTATTGATGAACTAAAATGTCTTATCTACACATAAGTTAAAGCCGTAGTTACAACATTTTTGAATAGGAAAGCACTCCATTGTTATGATATTTTTCTTTCCATCGGGTGGTAACAGTTTAACTTGTTCTTGTACTGACTAAAATTACAGACAACAACCTGTACATTCAGGATTAATATTCTGCGGATTTTATTTCTGCGGTGCTGTCCCCGCAGAAATAAAGTGCTATACGGTATGTGTCTTCCACTACTGTGTTTCTCGGTATATTGAGCCGACCAGTGGCAAGGGAAGAAATGAGTATTATACAATCGACAATATGTTTCCTAAATAGGAAGTTTCATTAAGTATCAGTTTCTAATCACATACAAACTGGTGATATCAATTAAAATTGTATAAAATTACACGAAAAATGTCTCTGAAAAGTTGATGTTAAACGGAGAATCATACCAGAAAAAGATATTCGGGGTGTATTCGGGGAATTTTATTTACAAAGGGAAGTAATATTTAGCAATATCGTTGCTAAAAATAGATACAGAAACTGTCGACATGTGTCGAAAATGTACGACAATAGTAAATATGCATTAGAATTATTCTACCTTAAAGCAGCATTAGACATTTGACTTGCGATTAACAGGATTGTCAAATTTTGCATCCCAAGTTGAAAGGAAAATGTTTGAAATAGGGAATTAATAATTTATCATAGATCTAATACAAGTGAGGTTTCAGGTAAATTGATCAACCCTTTTCCAAACAAGACTTGGATTTGATGTCTCTGATTGAAATGGTTTAGGTAAACAATGAGGGAAAAACTCCTTTTGACTCACTGTTTTCTTTGATATATCATTCACAAATTTCACCTTTGCTTACACCCATTTTATGGTCTGTAGCAACTTTCAAGTTAAAGCATACTAAAATCTTGTTGTTTGGGAAAGGGTTAACATAAGAAACACTCTCTATATACTGCTGTGTTTATATTTACAGAGTCGACCTCGGTACATACAACGTTCCAAGTCACATGATGATCCCCATGGTGACATTCATGCTCCAGCCGGGACAGCCAGGGGTCGCATTGCGCGTCAGGGAGCCAAGATAGTGAGATCCAGATCACCCAGCTCGAGTCCAGTCCGCGGACAGAAGTCGCCCGCACACAGTCCTCCACCCAGCCCAGACAAGGCTGCACGATCCAGCGGACCAGCGGAGGTCCCCGTCAATGTGACCTATGCGGGAATACCTGGGGCAGGCAGCCCACCACAGAGTGCTCAGTCTGTGAAGGAATCCAAGTCTCAGTTCAGATTCAGTCTCCGTAAGAAGGACAGAAGACATGCCACAAGACAAGACAGTTCTGGTAGTCAGGAGGGCGTGACACACCATACAGGTAGAGAGAGTCCAGACTTGTTTAGTCCTCCAGGATACGACCGACCTAAACCAGTCGTCACATCACCCGTCAAGAAACCTTCTAGTCCACTAAGTCTGGTTAAAGCTCGTATCAGCCAGTTTGCCATGAAGGACTCTAATGAAGCTGCCAGGAATGCCCCGCCCAAAGTAAAGTCAGCTGAACTAATCAAACCACTGCCCCCTCCCCCAGTCCCGCCCAGAACATTCAAACCTCCACCCTCATCCACACACCACGCAGAACAAACAAAACACACAGCTGGTCCCCTGAAACTAGACACGACCGAGAACCAGCCAGCTCCAACATTACCTGGTACCCAGTTTCTGGGGCCCAGATACAAGTCAGGACAGCCACTCTATTCTCCCAACCAGACCAGCCAATCAGGGCCAGTAAACACGCCCTACACCAGAATAACCAACCCCTTCCTGTCCTCCCCGGACACGCCCACTGAAGATCTGACAGACTCGTACAAGGTGGAGGACTCGAAAAGTACAACACAGACGTACGTGTCATCTCGATGTTCATCTGACGAATCTCTAACAGAGGCGACCTCATTACTGAAGGACGAGGAGAAATCTAGGTCAAGGTCGTCTGTTTGTATATATTTTGATGGGACTGACATACCCGATACACTTGTGTAGTTAACCCATTACGAGACGACACATCCAAAGTCAAAGATGTTGCAGATGACAATTTCAAGTGAATTAAATTTTCAATTTTAAGGTCTTTTTGGATGGAAAACATTGTATGAAATGAGGAAATTGCTTGTTACAAGCAATTTCTTCATTTTCCACATTGTTTTCTCAAGCTTTTATCTTTTAGGGTGTCATTATGTGGGATTTGGGTTTGACACTTTTAGATTGTCTAAATAATAAGCTACTGAAAATCTGACAGACTCGTACAAGATGGAGGATTCAAAAAGTACAACACAGACGTACGTGTCATCTCGATGCTCCTCTGACGAATCTCTAACAGAGGCGACCTCATTACTGAAGGACGAGGAGAAATCTAGGTCAAGGTCGTCTGTTTGTATATATTTTGATGGGACTGACATACCCGATACACTTGTTTAATTAAACCATTATGAGACGACTCATCCAAAGTCAAAGATGATGCAGACGACAATTTCAAGTGGGCAAAATTTAAGGGTTTTTGTATTTTTGGGTAGAAAACATTGTGGGAAATGAAGAAATTGCTTGTCACAAGCAATTTCTTTATTTTCCACATTGCTTTCTCAAGCCTTTATCTTGTGGGGCGTCAAAAGGCGTCATTTTGTGGGATTCGGGTTTGACGCTTTTAGGTTGTCTAAATAATAAGCCACTGAAGATCTGACAGACTCGTACAAGGTGGAGGATTCAAAAAGTACAACACAGACGTACGTGTCATCTCGATGTTCCTCTGACGAGTCTCTAACAGAAGCGACCTCATTACTGAAGGACGAGGAGAAATCTAGGTCAAGGTCGTCTGTTTGTATATATTTTGATGGGACTGACATACCTGATACACTTGTTTAGTTAAACCATTAAGAGACGACTCATCCAAAGTCAAAGATGTTGCCGACGACAATTTCAAGTGAATTAAATTTTTATTTTTTAGTCTTGTTTGGTAGAACACATTGTGGGAAATGAAGAAATTGCTTGTCACAAGCAATTTCTTTATTTTCCAAATTGTTTTCTCTGAAGCCTTTATCTTGTGACAATCAAAAAGAGTCAATGTGTGGTTATGGGTTAACAAAATCAAAACTGAGTTGTTAATTTTCAGATATGTATGAATAAAGGTGTTGTGATAATACATAGTTTAACGTTAGGGTCACATAATATACTTTGTTAAAAGAAATTTGTGAAACAGTTTTACATAGTTTATACAGTAACACAGTGTAATTGTGATCTTGAGTTTTAGATCAATGCTTCCAAATCAAGTGACATGGTACTTTCTATTAGAGATTTACGAATTAGTACGAAATGGAATACAAATACGAAACCGAGATAAATTGTAGGGGGGGAGGGAGCATCTCAGCATACGTGATGATGGTTCCCCTATTTCTGTGTTGAGTAAACGTGTCTAAATTCGGAGGTGGTGGGTTCAAATCCTATGTTGTCTTTTCTCTTTTTATCTTTTTATGTACCGGTATTCCCTTTTGATAATAGATAGCTTTGAAAAATATGTGCTAAAATACAATTCAAAGGCAAATCGTCGGTGTAAATGCAAAACCTCGTATGTCGATTGGTGCGATTTTCAAAGTACAAACTTGTGTGCCCTGTGTAGACGACTCTCGCAGGTTTTGAGATATTTTGACTAATCAGTAATATTGACACATTATTTGTGAACAATATGTCCAAATTTCAAGTAAGACATTTCAGTTTGGGAAAAGTTACTACACTATTTTCCCTCCCCTTTAAAATTTTCCAAAACCGAGATACGAGGTTTTGCATTTACAACGACGAAATATTTGTTTAATTTTGTATATTTCATCGAAAGAAACGAAATGTGAGCAGCCAATAATTGGATCATATACAAACTGCAGATGGCATCTGTACAGAAAAAATCTCATTCACAGAAGAAGAGCTGAACTTCACAGAAGGGTGTAATTTAAAATAAATAAACATCAGGAGAGGGATATCCACCTCTTGTGTCAATTACGAAAACACGACGAGTTGTGCCTTTCATGATGTTTGATCCTGCCCTAAACCATGACCGACCATTGACGGAAAAGTCTCGACTTCGATAACGCCAGGAAAGAGCTCTGACCGATTTGTGTCCGTCCTTTGATTTTTTAAGGTGTGAAGCGTGATTCGTCGCTGAACAAATCCGTCTACTGGCGGGTTCAGCCATCCTCGATGTACTTGACACAATTATATCCGAAGATCTGACTATGTCTGTGTCTAGTATATGACCGACTCTAATCTCCGCTCCCGAAGTCAGCCTGGACACTGATTGAACAGTAAAATTTTCCGATTGTTACGGTTGCCATTTGTGTTACTGAAAATGATCCGATCCGTGAGAGATGAGAGGTTCCTGAGCCTGAGTAGCTGCCCAGCTATGGATGCGTCGAAAAAGCCAATCGCTCTGAAAAATGGAATAACTCGTGCATGCCTGACGGAAAAGGGCAAGTTTTGATATAGATTTATTCGAATTTGTTGCTGGTTAAAAAAGTCGTTTTAGAATCGTTAACTGGCAGATTTTTTGTCTTACATTATGTAATCTATGCATGGTTGACAAATCGCGCTAAAAGTACGGACTACGGCAGCAAATAACACCACAATTTAGGCTGTTTCAAAGACCAATTATCTGCCTTGAATACCAAATTTAGGCACTTCGAGTAAAAAATGTCTAAAATATTCATCTTGTCTAAAATCTTACCGAGTAAACATTTTGTAAACTTGTCGGTAACGCCGATTCCTATCGGTAGTAGGCAATGAGTTCGAGTTGCAGTTGCGGCATCAAATTCATGGATTTCAACGCCGACCCCTGAGATCAGTGAAACACGTCAAAATAAACAAGTTAATTGCATATTAATTTAAGCGTGCACGGGGATTTTTTTAGAAGAATAAAATTGAAAAGTATTCGCATGTACAAAAATATTCACAAAAATAAGCTTGTGTTGGAAATGTTGGTCAATATAAAAAATCACAGTACATTAAATTTACACTTATTACAAAATAACATTGAGAGAGAAGAAGCAATTGCTTACAACCAACATTTTCTCCTTTCTGCTCAATATTTACTTGGCTGTTTAATGCAATATTCGGTCTTTGGCAATAATTTTTAAGTTTTATGCAATATTTTTTGACTCGGACTACCCTAAAACTATCGCCAAACGGACATTTGCGCCCCGCTTTGCTTTGTTACTGAAAAAGTGCTATGTGATCAAAAGCAATATGGCTTCTCCTTTGGACAATTATAACACCGTTGTAAAGTTTCATGGACCTAGGTCAAACGATTTTTGAGTTAGGGCACGGAAATAAAAAGGGTCTGCAGACGGACGGACAAAATATTGCGAGATCAATCGTCGCTTTTCTGCGAAAACCTCGTATCTGCGGCTTTAAACAAGCTGCAGATACGGGGTTTTCGAAGAAAAGCAGCGATATACCCCTCTCTGCTTCGTTTGTGTGTGTGTGCGGGGGGAATAATTATTCCACCTGGTAGCTATGTAGCTCTCTTTATTGTAAACTGGCACGATTTAAAAACGCAAAAGACATTTTTATAAACCATTCTTTTCCTGCAGCCTCGATCGGCACCATAATTTGGAGACATGCATAAGGCAATGTATACCCCTCACAACCCAGCGATTTTGTAGTGTCTTCTGTAAGCTAACCGGACATCTAAACCTCCCATCACAAAATGCTCTAGTGCCTGATATATTCAGACCACGTGAAAAATCACTAAGTTTTGTGTGTGTACAAACTGCCTAATTGATTTACTCATTGAAAAACACGACAACTATGGATAATTTTCGTATGCATTTAATTTTTGGGATTATTTTGACAGACAGGAACCAAGTTTTTGGGCTTTTGACCGGCAGTGTTTCGCAAACGTAGGTAGCGAGACGTTTTAATGTAGCCGAGGTAGTGTTTTCAAGGTTACTGAGACGTGTAAACGATCAGAGAACAAATGCAGACTACCCACGTCCCGGTCAGCAGCGTGTAACAACTGTACGTCAAGACAATTATATACGTCAAAGTCACTTACGCAACAGATTTATGACGGCTCAGTCTACAGCAAATTCTATGGTTGGTAATGGAGGTTGGCCGATACATCGTGACACGATGCTAAATCGCCTGCGAGAACCTGGGATTCGATGTCGTCGGCCTGCTTGGTGCCAGACTCTCACACAACGTCATCACATTTGGGCATAAACGGACGTCCATTCAGACAATATTCATGACTTTAAAGGTCATTTTCTTCCCTGTTATGTTTTTACAATTGTTACATATACACTTATACATAACTATACATCCGTTATGCAGATCTAGTAGAAACAATCTGTTAAAGTACTTTTTGCGTTTTTAAATCGTGCCAGTTTAGATGACCTATTGGCAAATTTATCTCAGGCACTTTTCACAGACCATTGCTACTACAGTATTCCTTAAAATGAAATAAATACATTTCATTTTTTTTTTTCAAATAAATGTACTTACTTTTTCGAAAAAGACAGAACATTTGGGCCATCTATAATGAAAGCTGCTACAGACAACAAATTTGATGTTGATAGAGATATGATTTGTGGTTATCGATATTTTATTCTTTCGTCCCGATGTTTTTCCACGCATTTTCTTTTAGGGACCTCTAAGTCATGTCTTTCTTGTTGTTATCAGCATTCCATTATCTTGTTCTTATTATGTTTCATGCGTTTTCTATTCATTTTTTTTCGATTCAAAGTTTGACACTGTATGAACAACTGGATTTTCCATAGAATTACATAGAGGCAAATAATGAGTGACCTGCCACCATATTCCAAGTATCCTGATACATCCCCCTGATTTCATTTCCATTTCCATTTCGTATTCCATTTCGTACTAATCCGTAAATCTCTATTGGTCGTGGAAGGCAGCTGATTATTGGCATTGCCTTCTCCGTCTCTTTAACCCTTTCCCAAATTGCAAAATTTTAGGGTGGTCCAATTTGAAAGCTGCTGCAGACGACAAATCAATGTTCATAATGATAGGTTTTGTGTTTGAAATTGCTCAGAAAATATTGAGACAAAAGGAGAAACTGCTGGTTATCAGCAGTTTCTTCTTTTGTCTCAATGTTTTCCCAAGCTTTTTATGCCCCCGTATCGAGAGATCGGGGGCATATTGTTTTACTCATGTCCGTCTGTCTGTCTGTCTGTCTGTCCGTCTGTCTGTCTGTCTGTCTGTCCGTCCGTCCGTCTGTCCGAAAACTTAACCTGAAAACTTAACCTTTGCCATTTCTCCAAAACTATTTGACATACAAAGCTCAAATTTGGTATGCAACTTCCTTTCAATGATATCTATCTGTTCCGTGCAATTTGACCTTCCTCAAGGTCATCCATTTACCCTTATCAACCCTTTACTCCGAAAACTTAACCTGAAAACTTAACCTTTGCCATTTCTCCAAAACTATTTGACATACAAAGCTCAAATTTGGTATGCAACTTCCTTTCAACGATATCTATCTGTTCCATGCAATTAGACCTTCCTCAAGGTCATCCATTTACCCTTATCAACCCTTTACTCCATGAAAACTTAACATTTTCGAAAAAAAGGCCATTTCGGGGGCATTTGTGTTTCAAAAACACATCTTGTTCTATTAGGGACTTCAAAACCAGGTCTTGTTTGGGATAGGGTTAAAAAAAATACTCCTCCAACATTTATATACATTTTCACAGAAAAATGTTTCTGGTTACCCGAGTTTAATGTCAGAGTTTTGATATATAAACTAGATCATAGAAAAAGCAAAATTGGCGCAAAAAAAGCAACTTATATTGCGAATGTGGAATTCTTGTTAGTTGTAACGTATGAATTTGTACTTATTCTGTTCTGTTTGTTTGAATTTGTGTGTCCGTCCATTTGCAAAAAATTCTTGAAAACTCTTGAACAGAATCTATTAGTAAATGTCTTACACATACAAAAGGACCTGTCATGTAGTATTATGGTTAACCCTTTCCCAAACAAGACCTGGTTGTGACATCCCTAAA
The DNA here is from genome assembly GCA_963680895.1 of Fragum sueziense. Lineage (NCBI taxonomy): Eukaryota > Metazoa > Mollusca > Bivalvia > Cardiida > Cardiidae > Fragum > Fragum sueziense. The sequence goes on from OY804594.1 coordinate 3,186,508, forward strand.
TTGTAAGACTTGAGAAAACATTGAGACAAAAGAAGAAACTGCTGATAACCAGCAGTTTCTCCTTTTGTCGCAATATTTTCTGTGCAATATTTTACGCAAATCTTATCTTTATCAACATCTATTTTTTTGTTCTTTTAAGTGGCTTTCAAATTAGACTACTAAAAAATTATGTCGTTTGGGACAGGGTTAAGGCTACCATTCCTAGTTCAAGATCGAAATTGAAGGTCAGGCGTCTTAGAAGTTACTAATTAGAGAGCATTTAGATTAAAAACATGTTCCATGTTATGTGAACTTTTATTCCTATCCATGACATCTTAGACAAATTTTAAAGTTGTACAATTAATTTCATGAAATGAGAATTTATTTAGAGGTGGTAGAATATAATGTAGATCTAGTAAAAGGGAAACAAATCTTTTTATCAAGGCCCTCTTCCATTTCTTACATGTTTTGGAACGTGGGGCAGGATACATTATCAGACTCAAACAGGAGTATACTGATATTTTTCAGTCTTTTTTGGGCTTGTGCAATATTAAATCTACAATGTTGGGTTAGTTCAAATTTGTATAATGTACATATATAGACAGGATCTGGTAAAAGGGCATTTAAAGGATTTCGGGACAATATGGATCCAGATCAGTATGCTTATATGCATAGTCTGATCAGAATCCATGCTGTTCTTGAATAGATTCTTCATTACATCTAGCATTTAACAGCGAGCAGTTTAGGTCATGATAAGACTGTACATACTCTGATACAAATTGATTTGTACCTTATTAGTCTGAAATATCATGTGGGTTCTTTTTGCAGATCCTTGCTCATTTAGACTCTGAGCACTTGCAACAGCTTTGTGGTAACTCATATAATTTGATATTGTTGCTTTTCAACTAAAACAAGCTGGAGTTTATTGGATTTTGATGAAATGCAGTGATATTTATTGCGAAAACCTTATATTTTTCCACAAACATTCAGACTCTCATCAATTTGAAAGCTAAAGCAGATGTAAAAATGGATCTTGATAAGAGAATAGGATTTGTGCTCAATGTAGCGATGGACATTTTCTTTTTTGTCTCAATGTTTTTCAGTGCTTTTGATATCAAAGACATCAAAACCGGATCTTATTGGGGAAAGGGTCAAATGTTTGAAAATCAGTCCAATTTTGGTATTGTTTACTCTTATTTGTGATATAATTTATTGTCAATGTTATGTGTTTAACCTTTGTCATAGTTATTACCTAAGAATAGCATAATGTTATATATCATCAAGCTCTTCCTAAACATTTTTGAATGTTCAACTCTTTCATGAAAACCAAAATTTTAGGGTGGTTCAATTTGAAAGCTCTTGAAAATGATAAAATGTTGATAAAGATGGGATTTATGTAGAATATAGCACAGAATATTGCTGGCAGGAAAAAAATGCTGTTAATCAGCATTTTCTACTTTTCAAAAGGAGAAAATGCTGATTAACAGCATTTTCTCTTGTCTTGGTGTTTTCCCAAGCTTATTTTCTTATGGTCGTAAAAACCATGTCTTGTTTGTGAAAGGGTTAAACCAGAATGATGAAGGTTAAGATTGTTGGTTGCTGTATCTTGTTACAAAATTTAAATGTGTTAGATTAATTGTGATGATTAAAATGAAGTAAGTAAAAAATATTCCTGATTTCTTCTTTAATACTATGAACCCTGAACATTCTGGAAAAATCTCGATTTATCATAACCCATACTTATGAAGTAAAGGGTGTTTATTGGTTTCATCATGTCTGTTTGTCCATCTGTCCGTAATTAAAAATTTTCATTTTTGTACTCTAACTCAAGAACCTTTTGACCTAAGACCACTTAACCTTAAATGCTTCTTGCCCTAAACCCAAGGAGGTGCCCTATTGTTTTTGGGTCACATAAGTCAAAGGTCAAGGTCACAATTGGACTTCATTTAAAATATGTTTGGGTGCTCTAAATCAAGAACCCTTTGAACTTTGATCATGAAACTATACACAGAAGTTTCCCTTTACCCAAGGAGGCGTCCTATTGGTTTTTGGTCATGCAGGTCTAAGGTCACAAACTAACTTTGTTTAAAATCCATATCCATGATTTAATTCAAGAACTAGATAGGGCAATAAAGAAAAGGAACAAAATGCTGATTAACAAACCCTTTGCCAAATAATGACGCCTTTTGACACATCTACCTATCAAATCTCTGGAAAATATTGAAGGTAAGAAAGAAAGTCGTGATACATGTACCAGTATTTCTCCTCTTTCCTCAATACTTGCCTCCCTATCAAGAGGATTACTAATATGACATTTTGGACTTTGTTGTCTGCAACATCTTTGAATTTCAACAGTCCCAATTCTTTATTGTTTGTGAAAGGGCTAATTACATGTAGCACTTTTTTTTCTTTTCTACAATGTTTTCAAAAGACTATCCTCTTTGCGGCTTGGCAGAAATATCAAGCATTCAACGGAGAATTACCCAGACTATGCCCTTAACCCTTATTGTGCTCACTTCGAATTTCGTATCTACAAATTGCAAAACACCCTTTCCCAAACACCAAAATTGTGTCGATAATTGACCTGGCAGAGCAGCCCTAGCTACTGTAAAAGTCTATTTATTCGCTAGGACTTCATTTTCGCTAATTTTCGCGAGTAGGCTATCTCGCGAATTCATCAATTTCGTGAATATATCAGTCTCAGAATGCCGGAAATTGCCGATGGTTCTTCGGAATCCGGAACATTCCGAAATTTTGTATGTTCATTAAAACACCTCAAATCGGAAATTTTGATCGTTAACCACCTTTCAATGTATGAACAATGCAATTAACATCATAATGTTAAATTATTATGATGATATACATTGTACATGATTACAAATACAAAGTATAAATGTTACATGTGTTTTCCTAGAATATGGTCGTAAAAGGGTGACCTCTTTATCGTTGACAATTCAGAAGTACAGTACATTTAATGGAAAAATGAAGCAGTTACGTTCTTATGTTATTCACTTTTTGTCATACATGTAGGGACAATACATGTATTGTCCTTTTAACAGTTACATATGAAAAGGTGTGAAAACAATTATAAAGAGAAGACAGGTGTGATAAACATTTTGTCTAACCATCGCTTGTGTATTTATCGGGGTTAAACGGACATGTACGGAATATAACAAAGCGAATATTTCCGGAAAACAACGGAAATACCCGAGCTTTACATCAAACACGCGCGAATTTATAAACTCGCGAATAAATCCCAGACAACGAAATCGCGAAATGTTGAGCTCGCGAAAATAAAGACTTTTACAGTATTAGCTAGAGATGCTCTGCCAGGTCAATTTTCGGGACCTATAGTCCATTTCTAAAGGTGCTGCAGAATGGATCTAAATGAAAATGGTGTTTGTGTATATCACATCACAGAAAATTTAGAGGCAAAAGGAGAAAATTACCAGCATTTTCCTCTTTTGCCTCATTGTTTTCCCAAGCATTTCCCCTTGGGGTGTCAAAACAAGATCATGTTTGAGAGAGGGTTAAGAGACATTTCAATGGGTTAATTTCAAGTTTTTGACTTCATAATAGAGTAGAAAGCAGACAGTGTAGGCTACGATTAGACAGGATGTCCTTGCAGGCTGATCTTAGTCTATACTGCCTAACAAAGCTTTAGTCAAAACAAGAAAATGTCAGGAGTAGCCCGAGAAAGGTAAAATTGTATACAACAACTTGTGAAATCTGCTATAGCTATAACCCTTGATTTATATCTTCATTTTAACCCATTTCCAAACAGAGACACCTTTTGACACCCCACAAAATAAAGGTGTGGAAAACATTGTGGAAAATGAAGAAATCGCTTGTGACAAGCAATTTCTTCATTTTCCACAATGTTTTCTAAACAAAAAACACCAAAGAATGTAAAATCCATTCACTTGAAATTGTCGTCTATAACATATTTGAATTTTAGTCTTAAATTGTGCTGTCTGGTAATGGATTAAACAAATTATCTATTTAAGCACCAGTGTAGTTGCTTGGGACAACATCATAAACTGTACAATAGGTAGACAATTCACATGTATTGGCAAAGAAAACATTTACAGAAAAGGAGAGTATGTTTATCAGTTTCTTCTTTTCTCTCAAAGCTTTTTGAAGTCTTGTCAATTAATACAAAGGTATATGTCAACAATATTAAACCACAAGGCGATTGGGATTGTATAAAGAACAAAAGAACATTGTGCACTAAATGTACATTTTATTAAAATAATAAAAGTAAATATTATGCTTGACACCAAAATTCAACAAAGGTATTGTATATAATATAAACTGAACTAAAACATGAGATATGAAAGACCCTGTACCATAAGCTATTAAAACAGAATATAGACACTTTTTTAACAAAACAATTAACAAGATAAGAGCTGTCTCAGGACAGCAAAGCACGACTATCAAGTGCTGGATAATGAAAAATTTCGAGCCTGTAAAGGGTAAAAAATTTATCAAGTTAAATGCCAGAGTAACAAATTTTTACCTAGAGGCTGATATTTTGGTCAAAAAAGCATGTGCAAAGTTTCAAAGCAATAGCTGTTACAGAAAAAAGTTATCACAGATATTCAAAGTCCAAAAGGGTAAAAATTCCACTAAATTACAGATTAGACAAAGAGTAATGAATCTTTGCCTCTAGACTGATATTATTGTCACAGAGAATTTTGCAAAGTAGCAGAGCTTTAGCATTCTTAGAAACAGAGATTTAAAAAACTTGCAAATCAAAACTTAACCAAAGCATTATGCCAAGACCCAGATGACTAAAATAGCCTCCCTATTTTACGAATAGTCAAGCTAATAACTTTGAATTCCATCAAAACAGTTTTGTATTGAGGCACTGCAGAGCAATTTTGACTCGCTACTAATGGTCCTAAATCATAAGAAGCTAGTCGAAATTGCCCTCCTGTGCTTCAATAGGTTTAAGTCAAGAACCTGTTGAGTAAATTCTTTGTAAAATTAATATAATGTTTATTCTGAAATCAAGTCAAATACATTGAACACATGTAACACAAAGTATAATACTTCTAAGATTATTGCACACATTTTAAATAAATATGTATAGATCTTGTATACATGAATTTGTAAAAATAATTTTATTTTGTGAAAAAAAAGTATGTGTAAGTGATACCATATAACAATAATATAATTTCATCAGGTGAAAAGAAAAAAAATGTAAAAAATATATTTATTTGGAATAAAAAATGTTTAAAATCAGTGGGAATGTAAACAAAAAATGGAATGTACTAAATATGCATTTTAAAACCCTGTTATCAACCCTTTCCCAAAGAACAATAAGATAGGCAAGACCAATTTAAAAGTTATTAATACAGATGAGAGAATTGACAAACATTAACACATTATATGTGTACATCATTGCATAGAAAATATAGAACGAAAAGGAGAAAATGTTGATTATCAGCATTTTCTTCATTTCCTTCAAAGTTTTCTGAGCCTTTCTCCTTCAGGGATGTAAAAACCCAGTTTGTTTAGCCAAGGTTTGACCTTTTTACAAACAACTACTGACTTTGATTGCCCATACATAGATTGTTTATATCGAAGGAAAGGGAGAAAAATACTGTTGAACAGTATTTTCTGCTTTCACCTTCACATTTTTTGTACTTAGAAATTAGCTTTGACTGCCCAAAAACGAAGACCTTTTTTTTTTGGCCAGAAACCCTTCTAAACTTGATCAGGGTTACAATTTTGTGGTGTGGGAGAGTGTTAACAAAATGTTTTGGACATATTGTGTAAATATATCATGGTAAGCGAGATTCAGACTGTGTATCCCTTTCCCAAACAAGACCTGGTTTTGACGTCCCTATTAGAAAAGGCTTGGGAAATCATTGAAACAAAAGAAGAAACTGCTGATAATCAGCAGTTTCTCCTTTTGTCTCAATATTTTCTATGCCATATTTTGCACAAATGCTATCTTTAATAACTTCCACTATGTCATTTGTGGCAATTTTCGAAGTGGACCACCTAAAATTTTGTCGTTTGGGAAAGGGGTATATCCATGTTCATAAACATCTTGACTGTGTTTCCGGCCTTTCCAAACATTTACTCTTTCCAATGTAATCTTTGTTGTGATTTTCAAACATAAGAAGCATGGAGTACTTTTGGAGAAAGGAATAAAATGCTAGTGGTCAGTGACAGTATTTTACAGTGCATAATCATGTGACACAACAATTTAAAAAAAAATATTCAATCACTTTGTTAATACTAGACCAATTTGAATTCGGTTTGAAGTACATAATGTGGACAGACGTCACACACTACATGTATATGGACGTGGTTGATTTTTTGAAAAATCAACTGAAAAAAAGTTATTGAAGATAAACCAAAATTTTGGTTTATCTTCAATAACTTTTTTATCAGTTGATTTTTCAAAAATCCAACAAGTCCAGTTTATTCCTGGCATTTTCCCACATTCTCTGCCTCAAACTGAATTCAAATTGGTCAAGTATTAAAAAAAATTGTAGTTTATCGGAAATTCTGAGTCACATGATTATACACTGTGGTATTTCATCCTTCATTGGCCTATAATAGTTTCACATCTGTCACCTGTGTAACCTGTAATAAAGAGCAAAAAATCATCATTTAATCCATTCACATTCAAGCTATGGTTTTGATGTTCCTAATAGAAAGAAGCTTAAGAAAACATTGAGGCAACAGAAAAAAATGCTGATAATCAGAACTTTCTCCTTTTGCCTCAGTATTTTCTGTGTGCATAATTCCAATCTTTATTATCATCCTGTTTATTGTATGCAACAGTTTTCAAATTAGAAGAAATTTAACATCCACTTTCCAAACAGCAAGATTTAAGACAGTTCCAATTTGAGACCTACTACAGACTACAAAATGAATGTTAATGAGAATGGGATTTGCATACAATTTAGCACAGAAAATATTTTGGCAAAAGACACTAGTTATAAGCATTTTCTTTTTTTGTCTCAAAGCTTTCTGAAGTATTTTTGATTAAAGACATAAAATTTGTGAATAAACAGAATTCATCAGAAAACCTTTTGTTACATACATGATAGTGTCAATTTCAAGCTTTCATCCAATCAATTTTTTTTCACAAATAAAAGTTATACTAGATCTATCACTAAACCAAATACATCCTATGTACATATATACCATGACCTATTTGAAGTCAGTAATAAAACTATAGAATCTTCTGCACAGTTAACAAGATCAAACATGCTGTAACACAGTAACTAGCTGGATTGTGACCATTACTGATTTCTAAAATCAATGCCTACCTTTCAAGCATGTACATATAGCAGTATGTACAGCTCCTTCTTTGTATGAGCAAGTCCCACCATTTAAACATGGAGTCACGAGGGACGCACAAGCGTCGTATCTCTCCTCACATTCCGTGCCGCGGAACGGTGGTTTACATGCACACACATATCCACCATTGCTTGTCCGAGTACAGTCTCCATTGTTTAAACATGGTTGACCTGATAGAGAAATGTGTGAATGTAATGAAAAACTCACTTTAGTATTATGTAATCTTAAATCCAGAAAGAAGATTTGATGCAAGTTGCTTCTAACAAAGCCGGCTGAATGGGATTTATCAATTTTTATCAGTATTTCAGGGATGTCTTTATGGCTAAAGCCCCTGCCCATGTCTTTGCCATTTCTAATACGAGTACTTCTACAGCCTCAGCTACTGAACATTCCACTTAGTTTTACAATTATCCACCCTTTGGTGGGAGACATTAACCCATTCCAACACATTGACGCCTTTTGACACCCTTTTAGATAATGACTTTGGAAAACATTGTGGAAAATGAAGAAATTGCTTGTGACAAGCAATTTCTTCATTTCCCACAATGTCTTCTGCGTAAAACGACCAAAAAAATGTAAAATTTCATTCACTTGAAATTATCGTCTGCAACATCTTTGAATTTGGACCAGCCTAAAAATTTGCAGTTTGGTAATGGGTTAAGTCAGAGAGGATATTCACTGAAGCTTTGGATCAAACCCTGGACCCTATGATTGAGAGCCTGGTATGCTACAAATATCTTATGATAATGCTTTACAAATAATTCTCATTCTAAGACCACAGATTTTCTGGGTTACACATATCAGACTTTAATAATAATGTTTGTGAGAACATTGCACTTACTAAAGCAAGGATCCACATCACATCTGTCTCCTATAAATCCAGCCTGACAGAAACATTTACCATTCTCACAGAATCCTCCATTAGGGCACGGGTCAATTGTACAGTCAAATGTGTCCTCTTCTTCACAGACATCCCCCTGAAAACAAGATGAAAAGTTAAATCATAGCACATATTTAGACAGCAACATTTATCATTCTAACAGAATCCTCCATTAGGGCATGGGTTAATCAGACAGTCAAATGTGTCCTCTATATTGCAAAAATCACCCTGAAAAATAAGTAACACTTGCTTCCTTGCATCTTAAGAGAAGTCTAGATCTCAGTCAATAACAAGCATGTCTCAAAGCAGCTCATCAGTCCTAAATAAGGGCACTTGGTCAGCTTAACCAGACAAGTTCAGTGCATGTATAATGGTAAGGAGGGGAGGGGGGATTTCACATGCCAAAAGCATGCCTGTCTGAGGACAACTGACACATTTTAATTCTTATAATATCTAGACAAGACCAGCAGGCGGATGACAAAGTCTTGCTAAATACAAATCTTTAGATTATTTGTATCAGAAATTTGGTCTCTCAAAAATTGGACCTCATGAAAACTTAAACAGGCTCTGCACAATATATTCATAAAACAAGCATACTCACTGTAAACCCTGATAAACAAGCCAACCTTGTTGCCTATTTTCTGTTATCCAACCTATTGACTCTTTTGATTCCCCAAATCAGAAAGACTTGGGAAAACATTGTCGAAAATAAAGAAATTGCTTGTCACAAGCAATTTCTTCATTTTCCACAATGTTTTATACCCAAAAGTACCAAAACATTTTAAATTTCATTCACTTGAGATTGTCATCAGTAAAATCTTTGAATTTGGGTGGGCCAGCTGCAGGGCCAGTCTAAAATTTCTTCTTATGTGGAAAAACAGCTTGAAGATAATGTATTGCTAAACATCAATTTCTGGATAATTATTATCAGAAATTTGGTCTCTCAAAGATTGGACCACATGAAAACTTAAACAGGCTCTGCACAAGATATTCATAAAACAAGCATACTCACTGTAAACCCTTATAAACAAGTCAACCTTGTTGCCTATTTTCTGTTATCCAACCTATTGACTCTTTTGATTCCCCAAATCAGAAAGGCTTGTCACAAGCAATTTCTTCATTTTCCACAATGTTTTATACCCTAAAGTACCAAAGCACTTTAAATTTCATTCACTTGAAATTTTCATCAGTAAAATCTTTTAATTTGGACCAGTCTAAAATTTCTTCTTATGTGGAAAAACAGCTTGAAGATAATGTATTGCTAAACATCAATTTCTAGATAATTAGTATCAGAAATTTGGTCTCTCAAAGATTGGACCACATGAAAACTTAAACAGGCTCTGCACAAGATATTCATAAAACAAGCATACTCACTGTAAACCCTCATAAACAAGTCAACCTTGTTGCCTATTTTCTGTTATCCAACCTATTGACTCTTTTGATTCCCCAAATCAGAAAGGCTTGTCACAAGCAATTTCTTCATTTTCCACAATGTTTTATACCCTAAAGTACCAAAGCACTTTAAATTTCATTCACTTGAAATTTTCATCAGTAAAATCTTTTAATTTGGACCAGTCTAAAATTTCTGAGAATTCAAATTTCTTCTTATGTTGACGAAAGCAGCTGGAAGAAAATGTTTTGCTAAAGACCAATTTCTAGATAATTATTATCAGAAATTTGATCTCTCAAAGATTGGATCACATGAATAACTTGAAAGGCCTTACAATTAAGTAAGCATACTCACTGTAAACCCCGATAGACAAGTACAACCTTGTTGTCCATCTTCTGTTATCCAACAATCTCCACCATTACACGGATTGGGGAAACAACGGTCATCTGAAAAAGGTTTTTTACTCATTACCAGATGGCCAAATTTTGAACTGTTCAAAATTGAAAGGTGTTGCAGACAACAATTTCAACTTGGTGAAATTTTAATTATTTTTGTATTTTCGATGAAAGAAACCTTTGTGGAAAATAAAGAAATTGCTTGTCACAAGCAATTTCTTCATTTTCCACAATGTTTTCTAAAAGCTATATCATGTGGGACATCAAAAAGTGCCACTATATGGGAATGGATTGACTTAATCAGTCCACACAAGAAGATGGCAATCATTTAAAAATATAACCTAAATGTTGGCCTTGTATTGAAAATATTTTAATATCAAAGTTAAGTCAGTATTTTCCCTTTCTCTCAGGGTTTTCAATATCTTAATTATGAAAGGTTCTTAAAACCTAGAATTTTTCATTAATATTACAGTGGCATTGTGAAACTTATTGACAATCCTTCATTTTCATCAGACTGAATTGTAAAATTGAATGAAACTATTTTTTATCTTGTTTGCAAGTGTGTTTGTGATTTAGTGGTTTGAGTTTATTGGGGTTTTACGCCGTTTTCAACTACCAGGGTCATATCGCGGCGGCTGGAGCACCTAACCGTGGTTTCCTGGTATTTCTTGCACCAGTACAACCACAATATCCAAACCGAGCCTCCAGCTGCTCTCTCACATAGATGATTTACACCCATTGGTGAGAGACAAATGACTTTTGTCAAATGTCAGAATGGATACTGGCCGAGCCGGGGTTCGAACTCACGACCCCTGGATTGACAGACTCCGACGTAACCGACTGAGCTATCCGGGCTCGGCCGTGATTTAGTGGTAAACAGTAGGAATGAAGTAGTTATGTTTTGGACAGATAGACAGTCACAACAAATATAGACACATATGATAGAAGGCAAAGAAATGGGCTTAAGAGTTAGTTGATAAGTAAGAAGAATAAGTTGATAGGTAGGCACAATAGCATTCTTCTTTTGCAAAATGTATGAACAGTTAGACAAAGAAAAGGAAAGAAATTCAAAAAGACTTTCATAAGTGCACATCATGCTAGGGCATTGCAAAGGAACAAAAATTGAACATCTCATGATTTCTATAAAACAAAGTAATTTGTGAGAATTCCTGTGATGAAAAGTGTAAAGAGTGATTGCTTAATATGAAACAATGTGAACCAACAATCATGCATAATTTTACTTACCACCTGTTGGCAAAAAAAAAAAAAAAAAATACATGAAAAATTACTGAATATGGTATGAGTGACACTTTATAGATAAAAAAACTTAATTTTACTTTTTGTCAAAGAACAAGTATTACACTAAACCTATTATCTGGCTGCAAAATATTAGACTGGTCTAAAATTAAAGATGTTGCATTTTTCAGTATTCAAGGAGAAAGTATTGTAACTAGAAAGACCTGGAGGTCTTGAGTCGCTCCACAGGCCTGTACTTTTAATATTTAATCCAAGCTAAAAATTACACTCAGACAAGATCTTATGGACAACAATATACCGTCGGTGCTATGACAAAATGGCGTAATAGAAATTTTGCTCGAAAACCATTTTTTTCAGGAGAGCCAAAAACGTTTTTGCCGTTTTAAAAAATGTCAAAAAATATGCCGGCAAAATGGCGTAACTCACTATTACTCTCATGTAAATTTGTCTACGTATAACGCATTTTTGTCAGCTAAATCGAGTTACGCCATTTTGTCACATGATAATTGAAAGGGTTCTAATAGGTGTAGAAAAACGCCGTTTTGACAGGATATGCGCTCCTACATACTTAGTAGAAAGCATTTATAAAAAAAAATTGACAAAATGGCGTAACTAATTTGTTACGCCATTTTGTCATAGCACCGACGATACTGTCCAAGTTTTGTTATGATTGATCAATATTTGTAGTTGTTAGAGTAAAATCAAAGTCAAAAAGGCAATTTTCGACATTCAATGACAGATAACTCAGTTTGCTAAGATTCAATCTTAATTTTTTGAAGGAATCTGAGACAGGGTCACCCAAGCATCATTCCTGTGAAGTTTGGTTGAAATCCATCCAATTGTTTTTGAGAGAAAATTTGTAAAGACGCACAAGGGACACACTGTCATGACAATAACCCGCTGGCCTGAAGGCCAGTAGAGTGAAAGATGAAGAAATTCATGTCAAAAGCACAGTTTTCCAAAGCTTTAATCTTGTTGGGGCCTCAAAGACCATCATATGTGAGAATGAATAAGGCTCCTGAAAGTTATTAAACTTTGCAGATGACGAAAATGGATACTACTAAATCAAGAATCTGCGAATATTATAGCACAGTTTCATTTTGAACCTGTATCTGAAATATTTTCTCAAGCCTTTTCTACTAGGGACATCAAAAGAAGATTTTGTTTTGAAAAAAGGTTTAATCACAATTCTTTTTTTCCCAATGAAAGACAACTAACCTCTCTTATGTTCACAAGACAGTCCAAAAAACTCTGGTGGACATTCACAATACACAGAGTATGTGTCGTTTTTACAAACACCAGAATTCTGACATGTTTGATGATCTTTACAGTTCATCATCATTACTTCACAATGAGGACCTGCAATAATTATACAGTTGGCAAGCTAAGGTAGTCCACCCATAATGTGATTTTTACAATGACAGAATTGTACATGTGACGATTATGAATCTGCACCTATTCCGGCAACATCATAAACATTTAGTGGCAGAATGTTCCACTGCCGAAAGTATACAACGTCGCCCACATGATTCCGATGTCGCATGAATCTTATTAGGGGTGAACTACCTTAAAGGTAATCATAATGTTTACACATGTGTCAATTGTAATTTGAATTACAATTCGGCCATCTTTAGAATCCAAAATGGCAACTTCAAATGCATGTATGCAATACTTCAATGGATCAGATGATACTTTGAATATATGGTTGTAGTCGCAAAAAGTAAGTCAATATCTCTCATAATAAGAGAGATATTGCTTATAACAGATCAAACTTGGCGGCCAAACTTGAATTCAATATGGCAGCCATCAGACGATTCAGATTTATGGCTCCACTTACACAATCATTGGTATGGGTCAATTCTACATGTGTGTAAACTTTGGCACTTTCCTGACCAGATCAATGATATACTCCGTATTTCCGATATATCTGCCTAATTAACAAGGACTTGGACAGACAAATGTTTCTACAAATTCGTCAGATCCTTGTTCAAAAACACAGTTTCCAGGACCACATTATTACATGATTGACAAATACAGGGGTTTCACTAACTTTTGGCCTTCTGGAACTCAAGACAAAGGTGTTCTCTTTATTCCAACTATGAACCACATTAAGATATTTGCAAAAGTGGCCAGGGTTTTATACCTATATAAGTAGAAGGTTATATTCCCAGTCCCTGCCACACTTAATGAAACCCCACACAAAGGTTTAGACCTACCAGTGTATGGACTTTGACAGATACATGTTTCTACAGTTTGTTCTGATCCTTGTTCAAACACACAGACACCACCATTATGACATGGTCTAGAACTGCACGGTTCTGTAGCGTTCTCACAAGATATACCTACAATATACAGGGGAACTTCTTTACAATTTAAATTGATGCTGTATTGGGAGAGAAATGCAGAAATTTATCTTACAATACCTACTGTATGCAAACATTTATTTGTTTTAAAACTTAATGAACATGTTAAATTATATTTGTTTAAGACGCAGTATTTATGATACAAGAGTCCTTAGAAATTATTTTAAAACTATTCATGAAAGAAAAATTAATAAATTAGACAGTTCAAGTTCTGCACAAACCAACCTGAGAATCCTGAAAAACAATCACAATGATATCCACGAGAGCTGCTGTCTTCTATACATGTACCAGAGTTTAAACATGGCTTCTCATCACAGGCTGATTGCTTCACATCACATTGAGGGCCTGTAAAACAAAACTTTTTATATCTTTGTCATACAGAAAACAACAAGATGTATTAGTTAAAAAAGAAATAGGGACAGTCAGCTTTCATATTTTTTTTCAATTCATTCATTTTTTCCCTATTTTTTGGGGGGTTGTTGTTGTCATTGTTGTTTTTCTTGTTGTTTTTTTTTTTTTTTTTTTTTGTCTTGGGCGTAAAAAATGCTAGGGACCACACATATTCTTTCATCTGTCCTTATGAAATAATTATGCCACTGACTAAATTTAACTACAAAAGTTCTTCTTTATGAAGACTTGACCTTAATATTTGATCTTTAGTGACATCCTTGACTAAGATATAACAGGAAAGGCATTATCACGAGGAAGACAGATGTGAAATTAAAATTTCCCTTTCAAAAATATCACCTTGTTTCCAATTTCCATTACATAGAAAGCTTTGGAAAACCTACAAGGGAAATGTATTGTCTTTTACTTTTTGTCTCAATGTTATACCATACTTTACAAATACTCTATTTTTCATAGTACTAAATGTTTTCTATGCCATAACTCACAAATATTCTATTTTTCATAGTACTTACATTGCCACTTGAAAAAGTTTTCATTTTAGGCAAAACTAAATTTGTGTTGTGATCAGAACAAAAGATAAGACAAAATTAAGACTTTCAATGAGATGATTCAAATGAATACCCTCAACATAGGATTTGATACACAATTAACCCTTTCCCTCACATTGAGGCTTTTTGACAGCCCTCCAGAAAAAGACTTAGGAAAATATCGTGTAAAATGAAGAAATTGCTTGTCACAAGCAATTTCCTCATTTTCCACAATGTTTTCTAACCCAAAATGGAAAGATTTTTAGAATTTCATCAATTCGGACCAGCCAAAAATTGTGTCGTTTGGTAATGGGTTAAACACTTTGATATCCCTATGTTGAGGGATATCCCTATGTTCATCGTACTGGAGGCCATGTCACGTCAATTTCGAGCAGGTGTACCTTGGGAAGACCTCTACGCAGATGACCTTGTCATCATCGCAGAAACTCTGGAGAGTTGTGTCGAGAGACTATTGGTATGGAAAGACGGAATGGAAGAGAAAGGGTTGAGAGTAAATGCGCGAAAAACCAAGGTCATGATATGCGGAACAGGCCTAGATCAACTGCAAAAATCTGGTAGTTTCCCGTGCTCAGTCTGCCTAACAGGCGTCGGCAGAAACAGTATACACTGCAACGGATGTCAGAAGTGGGTACACAAGAAGTGCAGTGGACTCAAAAGACTGACAGCAAACCCAGACTACAGATGTGCTCGTTGCATGGGAACTGCGCGCCCAATCGATGGTCGTCCACAGAGTGAGGTCCAGGTCAGAACAGACAAGCTGGAAGTAGTATCTTCGTTTTGCTACTTGGGGGACACGCTCTCCGCTGCTGGGGGATGTGATCTCGCCACAATCACAAGGACCAAGACAGCTTGGAAGAAATTCAGAGAGTTATCACCAGTCCTTACATCACGCCACCTTTCCTACCAGACAAGAGGCCGCGTGTACAGCACATGCGTGAGGAGTGCGATGCTTCATGCCAGTGAGACCTGGGCCTTGACAAAGAAAAACCTGCAGCGACTACAACGCAATGACAGGGCCATGATCCGCCAAATCTGTGGCATAAAACCAAAAGACACAGCTGCTGTAAGGTCACATGAGCTTCTGGTGCGTCTTGGCCTCGAAGACCTCGCCCTTGTACTGCGAGAGAGACGGCTCCGCTGGTATGGCCATGTACAGAGATCAGACAATGCAATCAAGACAGCATACCAGCTTGAAGTCTCTGGGAAGCGTAGCGCTGGACGTCCTAAAACCTCCTGGAAAGAATTATTGGAGAGAGATGCCAGGGAATGGAATTTATCAGTTACTGAAACCAGCGACAGAAGGAAATGGAGAACAGGAGTTAAATCTGCTATGCGTGCAGCCAGCCAGTCATCTGGACGGGATCCCGCTGACGGTGGTACAGTCCCTACACCTGCACGATAAACAAAACACCGATGATGATGATGATGATGATGAGGACATGACATGTTTCACTTTGACTTAAGCGAAATTTTGACTTGTCTGACATCGAGATAACGAGTGTCGACTGTATTTTGCTTATTTGCATCTCTGGTTATACGGTGGACAGACGTTTTGGCCACGGATGTTTTGGCCAGGACGTTTTGGCCACAATATTTTACAAGGTAGGACCTTTTGGCCCCACCAAAAAAAATTAAGGAAAAAAAGAATTGAACAAATTAAATTTACATAATATTATCTTATCTTGTAATGGCACTTTTGAAAGTTGACACAAGTTCATTATGAAGGAAAAATAAGAATAAATGGTCTCAATATAAAATATTTCAATTTATATTTGGCCAAAAGGTCCTACCTCGAAATATATTGTGACCAAATCGTCTTGGCCAAAACGTCCATGGCCAAAATGTCGGTGGTCAAAACATCCTAGCCAAAACGTCCATGGCCAAAACGTCCTGGCCAAAATGTCCATGGCCACAACGTCCTACATTTCTGGTTATACATACCTGTCAAGCCTCTAGGACAGACACATCTATATCCCATCACACATTCAGTCTGTGGACAAGTCTCACATGACGCCCCATTTTTACACGGCTGAGAGAAACACACGGATATCTCGTTCTCACATCGACTCCCATAATAACCGGGCTGACATACACAGATATAGGACCGGCCATTCTCGTGACATTCTGCATTGTTTTCACACGGGGTCGAGTCACACGGTGATATCTTTACATCACATGTAGAACCTAGAAAAATTGAAAGTCAAAAAATGAATTAGGTTCTATAGACACCCTTTAATGCACTGTTTTATACCATACCTAAATAATTTTCAGAAGTCTTTTAGCGCAAACACAAGTTTAGAATGGTTACCGTCCCTGATATTACTTTGCATATTATTAAACAAAAAGCAATTTCAGGGCAATAACCATTTCAAACTCATGCACATGCTAAAGAACTTTGTAAACTATTCAGGTATGATATAGAGCATAGCATTAAAGTGACATTTCACATTTATTTCATTTTTTGAAAGTATGTCTTGATGCAAAGATTGACCCGGTCGGCACAATTCTTTCAGCCAATCAAAAACGTCGTCAGTGGACCTGCACTCATTCGGTGGAGGTGAAAGCTTCGGTCTTTTTCGTTGAAGCATAACCAACTTTCAGCATTAATATCTCGACGACTACTCCTGATTATTAAAAATGCGTTGGTAGTTAGAAAGTTTAAATCACATTCTTTAAAGAAAGAGTTTTGTTTATGAATTTTAACGATGGATTTTTGAAATAATCTGCCTCAAAGTTGGTATCCCGTAACGATAAAGACCGAGGTTGTACCCTCGATGAAAAAATGAAAGTGAGGCTATGACGTCATCCCGACTGATTCTATTGTTTATTCTAATGCGTAGAAATGTTATCATTTTTTTGAAGTTGTTATTTATAAGCGAAAAATACGCCTTTAAAGTTGAGACAGAAATGGCAAATTCTATATAAATCTGAACTGTTGTCCACAACAATTTGTTCAATGTTAGCACAAAAATATATATTTCTTGTAAACGGTTCTATATTTTGGCTTGAAATTTTCAGAATTTTCATAAGAAAATATGCTCTTTCAGATAAAATAAAGGTAAAATTTATGTAAAAATTATTGTGAAATGTCACTTTAAAGGGTCTTTTATATTTGAATTTACGGAACAATAAATTTCCTTGTACACAAAAATGTAAGAAAATACAGTATTTGTACAGAACATTTTCATATCCTCTCACAGAAAGCAACATTTCCGTATAAAGATATGTTTATTTGTCTATCGTAGCATATTGGAGATGGTCCAGTAAATGATTGAATTCCGAAAAGCAAAAGATCAGGAGTGTTGGTTAAATTACCATACTTTACTGTCTTAACTAAAATGGTGATAAAAAGATCTACCATTGAAGTCAGAGTGACTAATGATCAATTTATTTTTAGAGTTGTACTTGTCAAACTGAAATTCACATTAAACTGAAATATCGAAATTGATAATGACCAAAACACCAAATATCCCACCTTTATATCCTTCATGACAGATACACTTGGTTATCTCCCCTGTTGTTACACAACCGCCATTTACACATGTAGACTGGTCACAATTAGACTGGAGCCTCTCACAATCTGTACCCTCATATCCAGAATCACACTGACAGGTGTATGTCAGACCGTCCGCTGAGTTCTGACAAGTACCATGTACACAGGGCTGACTCACACAGGGTAGGGCTGTCTCACAGTTACCTGACAGAATAGTACAAAGCTGATTTTGTACTCTTTACCAAACATGCACAAGTATACAAGTAACTCATCATGAACAATAAAATAACTTTGTCAAACACATATCAAAAACAAATATCTTTCTAAAATATAACATCGACATCTATCATACTTGTACCTTAATCAATGACTTTGATGATGGTGTAAGAGGTCAAATATTTCAAATTTTCAATTACATTAAATATACTTAAATAACACTGTAAATGAACAAGAGCTGTCCGAAGACAGCACACTCGACTTTCTAAGTTGCTTAGTATAAAGGGGGCATAACTCCAAATATAGTGGAGCCAGGGTCATGGGCCCTGGTAGTAAGGTAGAGGGTGTGATGGTGAATAAGTTTTCCAAGTTTGGGTTGAATCCCATTGATAGTATGGAACTTATTTATGTTTGAAAAAACTTTAACCTTTGTTGCAACGCCGACATCAACGCCGACGCCCGGGTGACAGTATAAGCTCTCATTTTCTTCCAAAAGTCGAGCTAAAAAAAATAGAAGATGTACAAAAATACCTTTTTAAGTAATGTTGACAATAACACAAAATCTTTAAATACTATCTTGAACTTAATCTCAATATTGAAAATGGCACATTGATGAGCTGTATCTAATTACCAAACAAGAGGGCCATTGGCCCTGAAGCGCTCACCTGATATAATAACTTTTTGTACACCAATTTTCAGGTTGATTGGGCAAAAAATGTGACCTCTAGGGTGCACACAAGGTTTAACTAAGATTTGACCTCGTGACCTAGAATTGATCAAGACAATCATTCTGATCAATTTTCAGGTTGATTGGGCAAAATGTGGCCTCTAAAGTGCACACAAGGTTTTACAAAGATTTGACCTCATGACCTAGTTCATGACCCCAGATGACCCAATTTCGATCTTGCCCGAGAATTGATCAAGACAATCATTCTGATCAATTTTCAGGTTAATTGGGCAAAAAATGTGGCCTCTAGAGTGCACACAAGGTTTTTCTAAGATTTGACCCAGTAACCTAGTTTTTGACCCCAGATGACCCAATTATAAACTTGTCCAAGATTTGATCAAGACAATCATTCTGATCAATTTTCAGGTTGATTGGGCAAAAAGTGTGGCATCTAGAGTGCACACAAGGTTTTTCTAAGATTTGACCCCGTGACCTAGTTTTTGACCCCAGATGATCCAATTTCAAACTTGTCTGAGAATTGATCAAGACAATCATTCTGATAAATTTTCAGGTTGATTGGGCAAGAAATGTGGCCTCTAGAGTGCACACAAGGTTTTTCTAAGATTTGACCCCGTGACCTAGTTTTTGACCCCAGACAACCACATTTCGCACTTGTCCACGACCTCTAGAGTGCACACAACGTTTTTCTAATATTTGACCCCATGACCTAGTTTTTTACCCCAGATGACCCAATTTCAAACTTGTCCAAGATTTCATCAAGACAATCATTCTGATCAAATTTCAGGTTGATTGGGCAAAAAATGTGGCCTCTAGAGTGCACACAGGGTTTTTCTAAGATTTGACCCCATGACCTAGTTTTTGACCCCAGATGATCCAATTTCAAACTTGTCTGAGATTTCATCAATACAATCATTCTGAGCAAATTTCAGGTTGATTGGGTAAAAAATGTGGCCTCTAGAATACACACAAGGTTTTATTAAGATTTGACCTTGTGACCTAGTTTTTGACCCCAGATGACCCAATTTCAAAGTTGTCCAAGATTTTATGAAGACAATCATTCTGAGCAAATTCCAGGTTGATTGGGCAAAAAATGTGGCCTCTAGAGTGCACACAAGGTTTTTCTAAGATTTGACCCCATGACCTAGTTTTTGACCCCAGATGACCCAATTTCGAACTTGTCCGAGAATTTCATCAAGACAATCATTCTGAGCAAATTTCAGGTTGATTGGGCAAAAAATGTGGCCTCTAGAGTGCACACAATGCAAAGTTTGACGGACGACGGACGACGGACGACACACGACGGACACAGCGGTATCACAATAGCTCACCATGAGCACATCCGTGCTCAGGTGAGCTAAAAACATTACATCAAAAGATTTCAAGCATTCACAAAGTGTGGTGCTGTAACAACAAGCAGGTCAATCTGACTACTTACTCCCAGTAAAATCTCCCACACATCTACATGAGTATGTCTGTCCCTGGTTTGTACAGACCCCTGCATTCTGACACGGTGAACTGCCACATGGTACATACATCTCACAATTATCACCAGCAAACGTATCCACACACAAACATGAATATTGACCTTCACCCTCAGACTGGCAGGTACCCTTGTTCTGGCACGGAAGTTGTTCACACGGGAATTTACGAGTTTGACATCGTAATCCTGTAAATGCTTCTAAACACAAACATGTGAACGAGCTGTCTGAGTTTGTCTGACATGTCGCCCCATTCTCACATGGTGAACTTCCACATGGATTATATGTCTCACATTGTCTACCTGTGTAAATGTTTGTACATTCACACTGATAATCCTCATCTGATATGTCTGTACATTTGGCGTTATTTAAACATGGGTTGCTTGAACAAGGTAGAAATGTCTCGCATAACTGTCCACTGTAACCAAATCTACATACACAACTAAACGTGTCAAGTCCTGGCTCATTTTCACATTCTGCGTTGTTAAAGCATGGATTCGAGGTACAGGGTAAAGTGAGTTCACAGAATTGTCCTGTAGTAGTCCCATCACAGAAACATCGATATTCCGCAGAATTCATATTCACACATGTAGCATTATTCTTACATTGATTGTTTACACATGGAAGAGTGTTATTGCAAAATTTCCCTGAGTAATTTGGTAAACACTCACAAAATATGTCATTATTGTCCTCTACACATCTTGACTTGTGTATACACATGTTACAATTCAGCATGTTTTCTGAAATTTCACAATGTTGCCCTGCAAATCCATTCTGACATACACATACATAACTCTGGTCCAGTGTCTGACAAGTAGCTCCATTTTGACAGGGAGAAGAATCACATGAATCAGTTACAATAGTTTCACAGTTAGTACCGGTGAAGCTATCTGGACAAGTACACATGTACTCAGTATCAGACACACCAGTACATCTGCCCCCATTTTCACATGGCCCTGATTCACATGGCAACTGACCTTCACCTATTGTTTCACATAACACACCAGTAAACCCATTGTCACATTCACACACAAACTGGAAGTTATTGATCACTGAACATTTCCCGCCATTTCTACACGGCCGGTCCAAACATGGTGACCTTAACTCACACAATTTCCCTGAATATCCAATCACACAATGGCACACTTCCTCACCACTCTCAACCACACAATTAGCACCATTTCTACAAACTTTGTCAGTACATTTTAATTTTGTACCACAATTGACTCCAGTAAATTCTTCAGTACATTCACAAGAAAAGCTTTCTCCTCCAATATGTAAACATTTCCCTCCATTTAAGCAAGGCTGACTGGCACAAGGTATAGGGACCTCACAGTGTGGACCGTCATAGTTGAGTTTACAGGTACAGTGCGATGAACTTCCCACGGCAGAGCAGAGACCTCCATTCATACATGTCCTGTCACACAGAAAATTGTTGCTCCTCTCACAATTACCTCCTACAAAACATAACATTAACCCTTTCCCAAATAACAAAAATTTAGGGTGATCTTCTTCAAAAACTGCCACAAATCACAAAATGAAAGTTATTAAAGATAGAATTTGTGTAAAATATTGCATGGAAAATATTGAGACAAAAGGAGAAACTGCTGGTTATCAGCAGTTTCTTCTTTTGCCTCAATGTTTTCCCATGCCTTTTCTAATAGGACATCAAAAGCCAGTCTTGTGTGGGAAAGGGTTAAAATTGTTCACCCTCTCCTTGCTGAAAACTATCATTTTCTCCTTTTGTTTCAATATCATATCTTTATGCTATATTGTACACAGGCCTTATCTTTATCAAAAAACTTTTCTCCTTCAGCAGCTTTCAAATCTAAAAATCAAAAACATTTTACACTGCCTCAACACGGTGTATAATCATGGGACTCAGAATTTCTGATAATCTTCAATATCTTTTTTAATACTTGACCAATTTGAATTCGGTTTAAAGCAAATAAGGTGGGAAAATGCCATGAATAAGCTGGATGTATTGGTTTTTCTAAAATTCAACTGATAAAAAAGTTATTGAAGATAAACCAAAATTTTGGTTTATCTTAAATAGCTTTTTTATCAGTTGATTTTTCAAAAATCAACTATGTGCATCTAATGCATGACGTCTGTCCACATTCTCTGCTTCAAACTGAATTCAAATCGGTTCAGTATTTACAAAATTACTGATGATTTTCTGAAAATATTGTATCACATGATTATCCACCGTGCTCAATTCAAAAGCTGCTGAAAGCAATACAAGAGCTGTCCGAAGACAGCGCGCTCGACTTTCTAAGTTGCTTAGTATAAAGGGGGCATAACTCCAAATAGAGTGGTCCCAGGGTCATGGGCCCTAATAGTAAGGTAGAGGGTGTGATGGTGAATAAGTATTCCAAGTTTGGGTTGAATCCCTTTGATAGTATGGAAGTTATTGATGTTTGAAAAAACTTTAACCTTTGTTGCAACGCCGACGCCAACGCCGACGCCCGGGTGACAGTATAAGCTCTCATTTTCTTCGAAAAGTCGAGCTAAAAATGTATGTTGATAAAGATAGAAATTGTGTACCCTTTAGTACATCAAATATTGAGGGAATAGGAATCATTTTCTCCTTTTGCCTCTATTTTAGCCAAAGCTTTCTCCATTACAGTCCTCTTACTCAATGTCTGGGAAAGGGTTTAATATTTCTAAAATATTGTAACAAGCAATGTTTTCGAACTTAAAATAGAATCTAAAATTTTTTATTTTTTTTTAAAAAATCATCAACTTTACTTTGTCATCTTCATTTTTTTTTTCATTTTTTTTTTCAATCTCGATGACTTTAAAATTCTATCAAGTCGTAAAGGTATAGAAATTGAACTGACCTGAGAAAGGAGAGACGCAGAAGCACTTGTAACCACTAGGTGCAGTATTATCTAGGTCACATTTTCCTCCATTTTTACACGGATTTGACATACATGGATCAATAACACTCTCACAATACACACCAGTGTGTAGTTCATCACATATACATGTGTAGGAGTTCACACCATCTATGCAACTACCTGGAAAAAACAAAACATGTTTGTAAAACATGCATGACTCAAACATGTTTGAACCTGCAACTTTTTTTTGTTAAGGTTGGAGAGATAAATGTGACCTGTCGGGCTAAAACAGACCTTATCGGATGTGTGAAAAATATCGACCCTAGTCTGTCTGCGCAGTACGCGCAGCCAGACTTGGGCCGACACTTTTCGCTTTTATATAGTTTTCTAACTCCGTAATGTTTCCCCCATCTTTCTATATGTTCATTTTTTGCATACGGGATCTGGTTGACCTGTGCTGGGTCTTACAAGTTTGTCAAAAGGATGGGTTGCAATAAGGGTTCAAGAAATAGATTTTCTTTAAATTGTGTGAATTGATAGGGTTACATAATATCTTTAATTTGTATGTGTAAAAATTCTGATGAGGGCTTATTTTTGGAGATAATGGCTAACAAAGTGGGTGGGGTAAATTGACACTAGAAGCATTTTTTTACTTTGAAGTAAAATAACTTTTTCTGTATGGATCAGATGGAAGTGAAATTTTGCACGTACTTTCAATGTACTAAGGACAGAATATTTTCGGAATAATTAATCATATATATCAGTTTGTTGATTTCCTGTATTCGTCCTTCTGTCGATCTCAGATTTTGCTTATTTTTGATGCACTAACTTTACGAAACTATCTCTACAAACTTTATTTTTGTATGAATTGACATGCTATTTTGTGAACATGATCCTTTATGATGTAGCTAGATATGTGTGAACTTTGGGTCAAATCCATTGCATAGAACCAAAGTTATTTGACCTTGACCTTCAAAGGTAATTCTAAAAAGTCACTTTTTATATTTTTCAGCTATATCTTGATATAATCAAAGCCCTGAAGGGCCTGAAAGTCGCTACAACAGCATTATTTGTAAAACAAGATTTGCTTTTCATGATCCTATCAGAAAATGCTTTGAAGTATTGAATGAAATGTATGTATGCCCCCACAAGGGTAAACCTTTAACAATTGAAGTAGTGCAATTGTAAAATTAATTTACATCAAGAATGAAAAGGGGAAATTGGCAATAACTCCACGAACATTATCAGCAGAGTTATATTTTTGTACAATACACTTCTACATAATGACACCATCCACCTATGAAGTTGCACGAATCTACCTCGCATAATTTTTAGTAATGCTCTTGACAAACAATTAAATATGAAAATGAACAAAGGGCAAAACCCCAAAAATATGATTGACAGAGTATCAATTCTTACCTATGAAGTTTTATGCGATGTAAACAAGACCTAGATCTCCATTTTAAATACACAAAATATATTTTGTCAAAATGACGATAAAGTTTATAAACGATGACCGAACTCGTGATTAGATCACATTCTATAGAAACAAATTGAAAAAAAAATAATAAAATGAAAGAACAAAACAAGTTATAGAATATTTACAGAGAAACACAGCTTTATTTTTCATCCATATCTATATATACAAATTCATAATACCATAGGCTACAGCAAATCCATAGATAATTATATCGTTAAAATGAATGCTACATATGAAAAGCAGTGGAAGCTAGATCTATTTTCAAAATGTTAGATTGGTCCAATTTGTAGGTAATTTTGGGGTGTTTAGTGATTGGGAGTAAAAACGTCGTAACGACAGATTTCTGAAAGGGGCCCATGCTAGGTTTTTATGCTTCTGAACTATTCGGGAACTCATATTTGTACATGGAAAAACAATTTGCAATGCATAAAAACCTCAATCACGGCGAATATCCATCTTTCCTTTGCTATAGATAATAATAATAATAATAATAATAATAAAGACTTTATTTAAAGAGGCTACACAGTTGGGGTAATCCCAGTCTTCCCTGTGGGCCTCTATAAGAACAAAATACAGTACAAAAGTAAACAAAGCATTAAACAAAATAAACAAATATACATGAAAGAAATCAATTGGAGATTATGTACAAATAAATTACACTGTTAGCCACTTTCTAAGGAAATGCAGTTAACCCTTTCCAGGACAGTGATGCCCTTTCACTGATAATCAGCATTTTCTTGTTTCTTTTTTTTTTGAACTTGTGTAAGCTTTAACCTGGAGAATTTTAACATAAAATGTTAGCATAAATTTTGTCATTTGCAATTACTTTCATTTTGGCCAGTCCAACAATGTGATATATTTGGAAAGGGTTAGGAATTTGATGTAGAAATTAAAAGACTTAAAGAACTTTAATTTATTGGCTAATCTTTTAAATTGATTGAATGTTTACCATTTAAGTACCACCATTGTAAATATGCAGTTTTGAATTCTTTTAAATCTTTGCAATTTTTAACATAAAGAGGAATTTGGTTCCATAGCTTAGGACCAGAGTAACTGAAGGATTTTCTGTAAAATTCTATTCTTGGTTTAGGTATGCAAAGAGTTTTTTTTGTTATAGGATGGAAGTTTTGAGTTGGTATTTTCTGTCAAAAGCTCTGACATATAAGAAGGTAGTTGATTGTTGATTGATTTGTAAACAAATATGGCTTTTTTGAAGGAAATTCTTTCTTCAAATTTCATCCAACGTAACTCCTTAAATAATTCTTCACTGGGTGTTTCTATAGGTTTATTTAGAATAATTCTAGCAGCTTTTTTCTGAAATTTTTGCATTGAATGCAACAGGTTTTCGTTACAGTTACCCCATATTGTACAACAGTAGTCAATGTGAGGAAGTATGTATGCGTTGTAGAATAGTTTTCTGGTATGAATATCAATAAAAGGTTTAATACGCAGCAGAAGATACAATAGAGAGTTACATTTTTTAAGTACTTTTTCAACTTGGAATTTCCAGTTTAGTTTGTTATCCACTTGGATACCAAGAAGTTTTTCATTTTCTGTAAAGTCTACAGGTTGATCACAGAGGACAAGATTATTTAAATGTGGATTGCTGTTTTGTTGTGAGGGGCAAATAATCATTGCCTTAGTTTTTTGTGGGTTTGGAACCATACAGTTTCTCCTACACCAGTTTTCTATGATAGTAAGACTATCTTGTAGAGACCCAACTACTTCTTGTGTGCTATACCCAAAAGAGCTTACAGTAGTATCATCAGCAAACAAGTCTGATGATGTGATGGGTAAATGCAATGGAAGGTCATTAATATAAAGAATAAATAAAATCGGTCCTAATACTGAACCCTGAGGCACTCCACACTTTATGATTTCAGATGAGGATAGTTTTCCAGACACTGAAACTTTCTGATAACGGTCTGATAAATATGATTCAAACCATTGCAAGGATTGACATTTAATGTTGTATTCAAACATTTTCTTCAAAAGAATGGAATGATTGATTAAATCAAATGCTTTTGTCAAATCTAAAAATACAGTGCCAACCAATTGTTTATTATTTATTGCATTTATCCATGAATCGATAATTGCAGTTAAAGCAGTTTCACATGAGTGCTTAGATCGAAATCCAGACTGGGTTTTGTGGATGAGATTATTTTCCTCGAGATACAATTTTAGGTGAGAAGACACATGCTTTTCAAGGATTTTAGAGAGTATGGGCAGTATTGAGATTGGTCTATAGTTATTGATGTCACTTTTTTCACCTTTCTTGAAAATTGGAATAACTTTTGCAACCTTAAAGGCAGATGGAAATTTACAACTTGATAAACTTTGATTGAATATAAAAGCTAAGGGTTTTGCAATAATATCAGCACCAATTTTAAGGAACTTGGCAGCAATACCATCTAAACCAGTTGATTTATTTATATCTAATAATTTCAGTTCCTTTTCAACACAATCAGCTGTTATTTGAGGAATGTTGAAAATTGCTTTTGAGTCATTATTAGCAAAAGCTTTAATTTTGGACTTATCCTCATGCATTAGTTCATTTGAATTGTTGATAGGGGCCTTTTTAAATATATTTGAAAAGTGAGTATTGAAAATCTCGGCTGCTAGTTCACAGTCCTCAACTGGGTCACCATTTTCGTCATTAATTAAAAGGGTGTTTTGTTTGTTTGATTTCCCTGACAAATCTTTAAGATGTTTCCAAAGTAAAGAGGGGTTTTGCTTATTTTCATTTATAGATTTCAAGTAGAATGACTTCTTTGCATTTGATATCAGTGATTTAGTTTTATTACGCCAAAATTTGTATGCAGTTTTATCATTCGAAGATTTGGCTGTGTCCTTTTGTTTTGATGCATGTTTGATTTCCTCATTGTACCAACTTGGCAGATGTTTATGCTTTACTCGTTTTTGCTTAAGTGGTGCTACATCATCAAGGATAGCTGAAAACATCTGATAGAAACAATCTAGAGAGTCATCAACATCATCATATACTTCTAAAACTGACCAGGGTTGTTGACCAAGGTGACTTCTGAAAACATTTTCATTAAATTGCTTGACATCTCTGTAATGTATAACATTATGAAATGGTTCTGAATTTGAAATCTGACCAAGTTTGCGGGTAAAACATATAGGATAATGGTCACTGATTGAAAGTTTTGGCACTTGAACATCTATAATATTACAGGGCATATTTGTATAAATATGATCAATGATTGTTGATGAATTAGGTGTGACCCTTGTAGGTACTTGCACTAGTTGTGTGAAGTTATGTGCATGGAATACAGCGTTCCAAGACTGGTTACAAGTTTGATTATTTGAGAAATTAAAATTGAAATCTCCAAGTAAAATTATCTCCTTATTTTCAGCATAAATTAATTCTAAGGTTTGTTCCATTTCATCAATCCAACTATTTGTAGATGATGGCGGTCTATAAATATGGCCTAGAATAAAGGGTTTCTGCTTTGATTGTCTAATTTCTAGCCAAATTGCTTCAATATTGGTCTTTTCAAGGTCATGCCTTTGTACAGTTTGGAATTTATTTTTAACATAGGTGACTAACCCTCCACCATTTGTTGGTCTATCCCTACGAAAGAGGTTGAAATTGTGTAGTTGAAATTCACTACTGTCAAATTTATCATTAAGAAAAGTTTCGCTTAGACACATGATATCAGTTTCATTATTTTCATGTAAGAGAATTTTTATCTCGTCAAATTTTGGGCAGAGATAATGGATATTTAAGTGGAGACACTTTAGACCCTGTTTTTTGAAAAACTTGCTTTCAGTTTGTTGAGACTGAAAACCTGTGTTGTAGTTTTGTGAGGGACGTTGATCAGAAGAGTTGTTTGAACAATCTTTGTGACCTATGGATGATGGTTCCATGTCCACTGGGGGGCTGCCCATCTGGGACTGAAGTAATGGTGTTGGTACCGATGATGGTTGGATGGGTGTTTCCTGTGTTGGTGGTAATATGCCTGCCGAAAATTTGGTTTTGGTTTGGAGTTTCTGGATGCATTGTCAAAGGTTTCATGGATGGATTTCTTCATGTTTTTAACCAGGACAGATGTGCCCTTTTTCGATAAATGAACTTCATCTTTGTACATAACTCTGAGTGAAGAACCATCTGTATCTGTTAAATCAGGGGTGTGGTTAATGAAAATGAGGCCTTGACTCTTACACATGCTTTGTAATTTAGTGTTTGTTTTCTCAATGACAGGCATTGAGAGTCTATCACGCTTCTTTTGAAGAATAGATGAAATAGCAATTTTGGATTTTTTATTTATTTTCTGTAATTCGGAAATGAGATTTGACACATCATCACAGATTTCATCACTCGGGGTAGCATTGGACACATCGTTTATACCGGCATGAATGACAAACATGTCATATGACGATAAGCCATGTGTGTCCTTGCATGCCTGTAGACTGGTTGTGATGTCCTTGACTTTAGCTCCGGGATGTGATTTGATCCTAGTATTCAGATCATCCCCTGACATTCTGAATGGATCAATATCTTTCGTTACAGAGTCACCTAAAATAAGGATAGAAGGCTTTTTGCTATCCATGGTGTTACTCTGAGCCACCTTTTTATTCATTTTATTTCTTTGCGTCATTGATTTTTGAGGTTTTGACTGATTTGCTGGCGACGCTTTTGTTTGGGATGCTTCTTTGGATAGATTTAGATGTTGTTGATTTGGGGGTGTTGGTGGTTTACTTTTGTTTGAACATGTTGGTTGGGTAGGTTTATTCAGATTTTCTTTCAGACTTAATACTTCATTTGATATTTGAGTCATTTGCTCTGTTAGTGCTGTCATTTCTAATTGCATATCAGATATACATGTATTCAAGGTGCCAATTTCATG
This sequence comes from Fragum sueziense, assembly GCA_963680895.1. Taxonomy (NCBI): domain Eukaryota; kingdom Metazoa; phylum Mollusca; class Bivalvia; order Cardiida; family Cardiidae; genus Fragum; species Fragum sueziense. The sequence continues at coordinate 3,216,123 of OY804594.1, forward strand.
GTGTGAGTTGCACTGTTGACTAATGGCTGCCTTATTCATTTTGATTTCATTTTTCAGTCTTTTTATATCATTTCTCAATCCCTGGTTTTGCTCATCTTTTGCTAGGCAGGCAGCATTGAGATCTGCAACTTTTTTTCTGAGTGTAGTGTTTTCTGCTAATAGAGTATTGGTTTTACTCACTTGATTATCAGACATGACTTGATCTAATTTCAGCTTTAAAGATTTTAATTTTTCTGTCAGAGAATTTATTTGCTTAGCCTGCTCCTGAATCTTTTTATTCTGTGTTGAGAATTCTGTTTGGGAACCGACAGACAATTTTGAAGAGGCAGAATTTTGATTGCACTGCATTGAATCACTGATACTTAATGGTGGTACTTGTAGGTCTTCTGTCATTTCAGCACTAGCACTTATTTGAATATCAGAAAAGCTTAAATTGTGAGTATCATTATCAAGATTTGAAACATTCACTGAGGTAGACAGAGTTTTCACATTTGTTTGTGAGCACGAGTTAACCAAATGTTTTCTTTCAGTTTCTAGTACTGCATGTTGGTTGTAATCCTGAGAGAGTTCATTTTCTGGGTCTTCTAGGAACGTCTTGTGGCTCTAAGTAGGGTAGGTCTGCTGATCAGCACTTTCTTTGTGGCTATGGGAACTAGATTGGCTATTGTCCTTTGATTTCCCAAATATAAATCGGGATATTGATGACATCAGCCTCCTGGGTTTGGATTTCTTCGATAGCGTAGATATTGGAGTGGAATGGACCAGAGGTGTTTGTTGTGATGTATTTTCTGTCATGTCCAGTGACTGACTTCGATTAAGTTTTTCTGATATTGTTCTCATGACAAGATTCTTCCATATAACACAACCTGGACCTTGGATCAGTATGGTTAGTGTCCAGTAACAAGTAATGACCACTTTTTTTCATCAATATAGGTTGTAGTGGTAATGCCAGTTGAGTCCTTTGTGTAAGAAAATGTATACAGCTCCTTTAAAAACAGCAGAAATTCTTCCTTGGAGTTTTGATCATGAAACTTTATGGAAACGCATTGTGTTAAGTCACTGACGATTACGTCATACAGGACGCCATTGTTTGGATCCACATAATCTGTTGGCTCTAGTACATCGGAAAATCCGCTAAAGCTGCTTAGGGTGCTTACATCCATATTGACAGAGTCCATTGGCACATATCTTTATTTGCCATGGGATAGAGATGGTGGCTAATTGTTTGCACAACAGATAAAATGTATATTTCTACTCTAATTATGTCCAGATAGAGAAAAATGAACACAAAGAATTTGATTTAAAATCTACAGTTTTTGTCAAATAACTCCAAAACTAGTTTTTAAATCCAGAAATTTAGTCCATAGTATTGTAGTGAAAAATTTTATGTCACTATGTATGTAATTTTCAACTAAGTAAGTAAAGTTACAGAATTTATATTCAAGAAATTTCCAGAGCACAAATTTTCATGTCTTAACAGTATGACAGCTACAATACCAAAAAGAATACCAATAGATCAATCCTTTACAAGCGTGTTTACAGATTCTATTTTTACTTCGAAACGAGACAAGGTCAAGGTCAACGAGACACATTCCCAGCAGTATTTACACACTGTACAACCGGCTGCGTCGATGACTGTGACCTTATTTGCGAGGGATGCGTGGAAAGGTTTATTTTGTAGAAGCAGTAAGCACTGAACATTTATATGCGTATTTATCAACTATAGAATACCAAAGATCCTTTCATTTATTCATAAAAGTAAATTAATTTGACCTACCATGCACCTGACATCAGATGCCGAATCTGTCTTCGTTGACGACACAGCCGGTTGTACGGTGTGTTGAATCTCGCTGAGCACAGATGACGTACCTCTGACGTAATTGCTTTTTGAAGCTTGGGCATGTGTAACCGTTACAAAACAAAAACAAAGGACAATAAAATGCGGATCTGCATGTTATTCATTGACTTGGATTTTTATACTTGATAAAGCTCAATGAGTGCTAACAATGGACCCCTTCAGGTTGGTAATTTCATACGTTTATATCTGGTTTGTAATTTTTGTTCCATTTGCATTTTCGACAGCCTAGCAGGTCCCCCTTTAATCTGTAGTTGCGATGTTTTGGCTGCATGTCCCGTAAATTGACTGGAATTGATACTAAACTAAATAAAATTCTGGGTAAGAACGATGTTTTAAATGAAATATTTACCCATTTTGTTCTATTCAGATTTCCCAATTTCAGAAGATGTCACAGAAATTCATTGAATAAAATAGATCTATACTTCATAACGCATTCCTCACTGAACTAAAACCCCTCAAAATCACACTTGTCCTCCCTGGTTGAAAGTAAGATACTTTCAAAATACTGAATTTTACAGCTGGGGGGCCATGGACCACAGGGCCCCCGATGGGTCTATGGAAACACCCTGGCCAGGGGTCCACAGGGCCAGTGCTAACAATGGACCCCTTCAGGTTGGTAATTTCATACGTTTATATCTGGTTTGTAATTTTTGTGCCATTTGCATTTTCGACAGCCTAGCAGGTCCCCCTTTAATCTGTAGTTGCGATGTTTTGGCTGCATGTCCCGTAAATTGACTGGAATTGATACTAAACTAAATAAAATTCTGGGTAAGAACGATGTTTTAAATGAAATATTTACCCATTTTGTTCTATTCAGATTTCCCAATTTCAGAAGATGTCACAGAAATTCATTGAATAAAATAGATCTATACTTCATAACGCATTCCTCACTTAACTAAAACCCCTCAAAATCACACTTGTCCTCCCTGGTTGAAAGTAAGATACTTTCAAAATACTGAATTTTACAGCTGGGGGGCCATGGACCACAGGGCCCCCGATGGGTCTATGGAAACGCCCTGGCCAGGGGTCCACAGGGCCAGTGCTAACAATGGACCCCTTCAGGTTGGTAATTTCATACGTTTATATCTGGTTTGTAATTTTTGTGCCATTTGCATTTTCGACAGCCTAGCAGGTCCCCCCCCCCCCCCCCGGAGCTCTTGAGAAATAGCGTTTTCAAACCCCTCAGGAAGGCGTTCATGACACTATAAATACTACCATCTTTTGATGAAAGTTTTCCAAATCATTTATCACTCAGTTTAAAATTATAACTCAATATGATGCACTTTTTTACATCATTTTTTTTCAATTTCGAAATAAGAACTTATACGTTCTAGTATGCAATGGTGACTCAAGGATTTTTTTTCCGAGCCTAAATGATGGCATAAAATGTGTAAAATGTGTAACGTTACATTAAAGTTATACAGCTTAAAAATAATTTTCGGATAATTCCAGGAGGGAGGTCCAAAACACCCCCCACCGATCCCCTCTCGATCCGCCCGTGGTATGACATGGCAAATTTCAAAATATGCACATATTTCACGGTAGTTGCAATAATGTAACCGATACCATTTTGAATATTGATCTGGGTTTCGGATAAAATTCCTTCCTATTTGTTGCATGGGCGGATCTAGAGGGGGGGTCGGGGGGGGGGGGGGGCAATTGACCGAAAATTAAATTTTGACTGTATAATTCTATTGTAACGTTACATATTTACTACATTTAAGTCATAATTTGGGCTTGGACCCCCACTGGAAAAAAATCTTTGGCTTGGACCCCCCCCCCTGGAAAAAATTCCTGGATCCGCCCTTGAGTTGCAATGGAGCAGGTACTGGAATGATTCATTCCAGCAAGTTTAGCAAAGTCAAACTTCAAAATAAAGCTGTTGAATGTAGTGAGAATGTTAAATGACAACAGGTTAAACCATTTTTCTGTCAATCCATCTTAGTTTTATGTGGAAATCACTTTCAAATAAAGTTTAATTTAATTTTGAAGCGGACTAGACTACCCACCCATTTTATTCTACTGAGACATGGAATTTCTGTTGGAAGAAAAAATATCAAAACAATTCTTGTTGATACTTTTATACCAAAATTTTGACATGGACTATGTTCTTATCGGATTTACTTCTGATAAAATATGTTGGCATTTAAAAACGTATACAAGAAAATGTGTTTTACACCTGTTTGCTTTACTCCAAAGAAGCAAGAGGAAGGACTCGTAGCCACCAACCAATACCGGTTATCAAATGTGTGGCTACGATATCGCAGCTAATTTCACGGTGTCACTACCATTGGCAATTCAATCTTGATTTCAAGATTGTATTTATTTTTCGGATGCATCAAGGCAACTATTACTTAGCTATATTTGATCTTTGCTGTTGTGTTTCCACACTTGCACTTTTGTCATCCCTCTTGGTGACCGTGATATTTCTCAAGATTGATATCATTTAGGTACGCAATATTTTACAGTCACGGAAATGAATAATCTCTAGAACTGTTTATTGCGGCAAGCCTAAAGTCGTGATTAATCGATAATTTGAGCCTCTAATAATGGTTTATTCACAAATTAATTTCCCCTCTCTTCACAAAAACTATTTTATTTCACGTTGATTATTCGGTGATTAATGATAAGAAATTTAATCGCAGAAACGTCGACTGAATCGACGGACGCTCGACAATTTAATTTGAATGGTAATTCATGCAGATTTTATGATGTAACGTAGAAAATTATACATCTAGGTTTAGTAGGTTATTTTGTTTTTGGTCGGCAAGCGATAACGTCATGATGATACGAAGAAAATGATACCTGTTAGTCTATTATCCAAACCAAAAATTCACCGGTAATAATCCAACTAACATATTTTGAAACAATTTCCAAAATAACTGAGCAGATGTTGGTGGTGTTTTTGAAGTCACTATTCCAGCCCAGATTGAGTAGACGCTACGTCATCAAGACGTCATATTGTTTTTTTAACAAAAGGGATCCGACTGTATCACATGCTTATTCATCTGAGAAGCATGTCAATCAACTAGTAAGTCAATGGATGGGCGGGGACAATTCTCTTTTTCAACCAATCTGTATTTACAAGCATTGCTTCATAAAAGATCTAGAACTTAAAGGGCAATCGTCAGAAAAGAAGCTTTACCCCGAGTCTCTCCCTTAATCGGTCACCCATTAGTGAATATTTATTAGAGTGCTGACCTCTACATTTTTAAATTCTAGAGTAGATAGATTTAAGAGACAGTTTAATTTCATAAAGAGTTTTCAAAAGAAGAAAGAAATTCAAAGGGTAGACTATTTAGTGAAAAGAAAATTTCTTGCAGATGTAGATCTACATGACTCGTGCTTATACTTGCTACTCTCTTAAAACAAAGTACATTACCTCTTATGAAATGATATGTAATTAGTAATGTATTTTGATGATCTTAATCAATAGACATCGGCTTTAGAGAGTAATACTTGCCGACGTTCGTCTATTTAACCTCTCTCTTAAATCCTTTCACAAACAAGACTGATTTCGACGACAATCATGGGAACAAAAAGATTGGAAAACATTGAAAAGAAGAAATTGTCGATAACTAGCCATTTCTCCGTTCCCCCGAGATACTTTCCATGATGTAATTCAATCGTTTTTTAAGAAGTTATGTCGTATGCATGCAACAGCTTTCAAAATGGAGTAGTCTAAAAAATATTTCTGTTTTGGGGTAAACAAAATGACGAAAATTGAACATGAATGTAAATATCCATGAATTACACTTTGGGTCTAACGATTATCCATACATACACAAGAATCAAAACGTGTGGGCTGAAATATTTATTCTGATCTGAAACGAAGGTAAGGTTTTAGCTGCGATCTTTCGGGGGAACCGTATGATCATACAAAATGCCTGTGACTTGCAAAGCTGCTTTTGTGCCGTCTATGATCGCCTACCGGTCGCGAGATTCAACCCTGCAAATCAACAATTTCATTTCCGTAAATCCGGCGACGGAAAACTCTTTGTTTGAAGTAATCGTTGGATATGCACATCTTGCATATTTCGGGATCGTCAACATCACATAACCAGCCGAGTAGTTAAGTCTCGTTTCTTTGATGTGGTCCCGTAGGTTTTCCCATTGATAAGCTGGCCAGGTGTGTAATAAAATGTTTTTTTTTCTGGTCTTCCCGGTATTGACTAAAATATTCATGAACCTGCAACACTACCCAGAAGAAGCTTTGAATTCGCCCTGGATTTTGTATTTTGGTCCTTGTCGAGTTGAAGGGCCTCTACGCGAATCCCGATCCTACTTACAACATAGCCACTTGCTCGTAACTCCAAAATCCAATCATTCTGATCATTTTTCTGTGGCTCATAGGGACTGATCCGAATAACCCTCCATTTCTGCAATTTTGGACCATCACAGATCTTTGTCTTGTTTTTTCGCCAGTCTCTCACTAGCTTTTCACTGATGCCGAAATCACTTTCAGCCGCACAGTTTTTCGAATTTTCGGCAAATTTGACCACACAATTTTTTAAGCTATTGTCATCACCAAGTAATTGCAGATTAAAACAATATGCAGTTACGAGGTTTTCGAAGAAAAGTGACGACTGCTTGTTGTATACAATTATGTCATGTGTTAATTAAGGGCATATTGATTGCGAGATTACACGCTTGAAATGGCAGAACGATGCATATCAAGCGAGACACCTTGTTAAAATGGAATTTATTATAAAAAGAATCAAGCAAATGAGTATTCCGTCGTTGTCGTATGTTTATTGTCGCCGAGTCATAAAGTTGATGTCTATTGCACTATCTAAGGGAAGTAACTCTTTCATGAAAACTGTCTAATTTAAACCTGATTATTTCCCTTAGACCAATATACCTCAGAAAACGGAATTATTGCGCGCGATCTATTTTCTCCGCCAAAAAAATAGTTCTACATAAAACGTATAATTTCCTCGTTCAACAATGATTATTTGGCATGTCAGTTTAGAAATTGTAGAAAGTCGAATTTCAATATTAAATCAAAGTGTTGACAAGAAATCAGAGATCTACTTTGTCTCAAAACAGAAATACAGAAGAAGTTAAGAGGTCCGTCTTTGACCTTATTTGACCTGTCCAGAAAAACTCGTACGGCAACAGTAAGTCGCAGCGCGAGCGCTAAGCGACTTAAAAATGGTCTTATAAAGTATATTTCAATAAATAAAGTCACAGGTATGATATTCTTACTGTATTAAGTTTGTTCAATGTAAATTTTAAAGTAGAACTTGACCTTGACATACAGAGCAATAATGACTTTTGAAAAGGAAATTGTCCACTTGCCCTTTACAAATCCTTGTTATTATGTGCAAACAAGAGGGCCATTGGCCCTGAAGCGCTCACCTGAGACTAGAGTGCACACAAGGTTTTCCTAAGATTTGACCCTGTGACCTAGTTTTTTCCCCCAAATGACCCAATTTTAATCTTGTCAGAGAAATCATAAAAACACACTTCCTGAGCAAAAATGAACACATTTGGACAAAAAATATGGCCTCTAGAAAGCACACAAGGTTTTTCTAAGATTTGACCCAGTGACCTAGTTTTTGACCCCAGATGACTCAATTTCGAACTTGTCCGAGAAATCATCAAAGCACACTTCCTGAGCAAAAATGAGTACATTTGGACAAAAAATGTGGCCTCTAGAGTGCGCACAAGGTTTTTCTAAAATTTGACCCCGTGACCTAGTTTTTGACCCCAGATGACCCAATTTCACACTTGTCCGAGATTTCATCAAGTCACCATTTCAGACCAATTTTCAGGTTGATTGGGCAAAAAATGTTGTCTCTAGAGTGCACACATGGTTTTTCTAAAATTTCACCCCGTGACCTAGTTTTTGACCCTAGATGACCCAATTTCGAACTTATCGTAGATTTCATCAAGACAATCATTCTGACAAATTTTCAGGTTGATTGGGCAAAAAAATGTGGCCCCTAGAGTGCACACAAGGTTTTTCTAAGATTTGACCCTGTGACCTAGTTTTTAACCCAAGATGACCCAATTTCGAACTTGTCCGAGATTTCATCAAGACAATCATTCTGAGCAATTTTCAGGTTGATTGGGCAAAAAATGTGGCCTCTAGAGTGCACACAAGGTTTTTCTAAGATTTGACCCCGTGACCTAGTTTTTGACCCCAGATGACCCAATTTCACACTTGTCCGAGATTTATCAAGACAATCATTTTGAGCAAATTTCAGGTTGATTGTGCAAAAAACGTGGCCTATAGAGTGCACACAAGGTTTTTCTAAGATTTGACCCCGTGACCTAGTTTTTGACCCCAGATGACCCAATTTCAAACTTGTTCGAGATTTCATCAAGACAATCATTCTGAGCAAATTTCAGGTTGATTGGGCAAAAAATGTGGCCTCTAGAGTGCGCACAAGGTTTTTCTAAGATTTGACCCCATGACCTAGTTTTTGACCCCAGATGACCCAATTTCAACCTTGTCCGAGATTTTATCAAGACAATCATTCTGAGCAAATTTCAGGTTGATTGGGCAAAAAATGTGGCCTCTAGAGTGCACACAAGGTTTTTCTAAGATTTGACCCCGTGACCTAGTTTTTGACCCCAGATGACCCAATTTCAAACTTGTCCGAGATTTCATCAAGACAATCATTCTGAGCACATTTAAGGTTGATTGGGCAAAAAATGTGGCCTCTAGAGTGCACACAAGCCAAAGGTTCACGCACGACGGACGACGGACGACTGACGACGAGATCGACAGAAGGACGAATACAGAAAATCAACAAACTGATATACATGATTAATTATTCCGAAAATATTCTGTCCTTAGTACATTGAAAGTACGTGCAAAATTTCACTTCGATCTGATCCATACAGAAAAAGTTATTTAACTTCAAAGTAAAAAAAAAGCTTCTCGTGTCAATTTACCCCACCAACTTTGTTAGCCATTATCTCCAAAAATAAGCCCTCATCAGAATTTTTACACATACAAATTAAAGATATTATGTAACCCTATCAATTCACACAATTTAAAGAAAATCTATTTTTTGAACCCTTATTGCAACCCATCCTTTGGATTTTTTAGTTCTGATAAGGTCCCTTTTAGCATGACGGGTCACAAATAGATAGATGAAAGGACAAACAGACAACAGTAAAACTACAGTTGACACTTGTTTCATAAAAGTCAAATAAAGAATTATTTTAGCTAGAGTTATCCAGAGTTCGACTCAGCAAATTATTGTTCAGTGTAGATTGAAATGATATTTAAACATTTATGTTGCTCATCAAGTAGGGCCTATGTCCGTAATTGAAAAATAGTAGGAAAAGGACATCTATTATCTTAATGGCTACATTCGTTCAAAAAAAAATTTTTCAGACTTTAAACCTTTCCCAAATGACAAAATTTTAGGGTTGTCCAATTTAAAAAATTCTAAAGACAACCAAATAGATGTTGATAAAAATAAGAATTATTCAAAATATAGCTCAGAAAATATTGAGACAAAAGGAGAAAGTGCTGATTAGTAGCACTTTCTTCTTTTGCCTCAATGTTTTCCCAAGCCTCATCTAATAAGACGTCAAAACCAGGTCTTGTTTGGGAAAGGGTTAAATACCATCTTGATGCAAATTCTCACCAGAGTTCTGACAGTTATGACCCTCACAATCATTAACATTTATCTCACAGTATTGTCCCTCATATCCGTCCATGCAGTGACACAACTGTGTACCATCATTTCTCTCTATACACACACCATGGTGCATACAAGGATTCTCTGAAAAATATAAGAGTGGAAATCCTTTAAATGGGCCCTTAATGGCTTTTGAGGTCATCAATACATGGTTCAAGATCAGTCTAGGCTAATGTGTAGTCTTATAAAGTTCCATGCTGCTTTCTTAAAATTACAAAAGGTTATGAAGAAACTATTTATGAACAGCATGCCTTTATGGCCATTTTCCAAGGTCCCGGTTCCATTATTAATTTAAACATATAAAGCATATAACTAATAACAAAATGTGGAACAAAATTGTTCAATCTAGCATTACCTTTCAGAGGTCAGAAAGGCATAAAGCTTTTGGTGATAGGGGTCATTATTTGAAAATAAGAACAATCCAATAAAAATACATACATGAATGGCATACTTATAAACTTCACTATTAGAAGATGAAAACTAAAGGCATATTGTTTTATGCATATATTCTTCTAACAACAGACCACGATAGCAGACCGCAACATTATATACCGTAATTATTCTAATAAACGCCCATATTCTAATAAACGCCCAACCCCCAAATTTGGGCTGAAAATCTGCTTATTTCAAGCACAATTTTAGCAAAAAATAGTGATTCTAATTAACGCTCATCCCCCCATTGATTGAAATAATTGTATGTCACAAACGAAGATCACTTCAAAAACCAATGAAAAAGAGGATGTTTCGCCCTCAATCTGTTTGCACGGAAGGAATTTTATCGACAAATCATATTATGCAGTCCATATAACAAAGTTTTGCCAAATTTGACATACTGAACTTCGAGTCAATGAATTGACATTTGATTGACAAAGGGGTAGGTTCACTTAGGGGCTAAAATGGCCCTACTTCAATTTTTCAAAAAACATGACTTTTTCAAATCACTAGACATTATAGGTTATAAAAATAACAAGTAAAACACATTCTGATTGACACCGTTGCCATAGCAATGATTTTATTGTTTCCATTAAAATTCAAAATTATCAATTATTTCATCAGATTTTTTTCTTTTTCTTAATGTTTTTTGCTCACATTGTTTATTAAAAGATTTCATATTTTCCTAAAACAAATTTATCAAATATTATAGACATTTGTTACTATGGTTACCAAAAATAGGAAAAAGTGTTCTTTTTCTAAAAAATGTCATTTTACCACTTGCATATTTACTATGTGATGACCATTATGCTTTTTAAAGTTTGTGAAATAAAAAACCTTTAACAAAATGAATATTCCAATTCATGGTTACCATGGTAACCGATCAAAATAATGCAAAAATACAGATATTTTACTAACACATTTTCTCTTACTGTCTGTTAAATAAGTTTGTCTTTACCGATTATCAACCCGTTATACAGAAAGACATTGATAATCATAGTAACCAGTAAGTAGAAAAAATGTCCCTATTTTAAGGAAAATGTACTTTTAGCACTCATATATCATGCGAACTATCAAGCCAAAATCAATCACATTGAATGTCAATATAAAGTCTTGAAAAACGGATTGCACCATGTAGATGATTCACCAGATATTGAATTTCGAAAATTAACACATGCATATATTGAGGCAGAAAAACATTCTTAATCAAAGTTTCCATGGTAACCAACCATAACAAGAGCCGTCAGAGACGGACAATGCTCCCCGATTAAGGCATTGTCACAATAAATGTATGCCATGCAGAGCTAAGATTAAGCTAACAAACATTAAGCCCCCTTTTTCCATGACATACTTTTTATACACAAATTTAAAGTAGTTTATTGTCAAGGGCATCTGATTGGCTACTCAAATATAAAATTTCATCAAATTCTGACCATAAGACTATGAGAAATTAGAGAAAAAGTGTATTTAACCTTAAGTCCCCTTTTCCCATGACGAGGCCTCAACTCCAAAAACTGGGAAAAGTACATAGGCATTATGTCATAGGGAGTTCACATGGTAAGTTTCATTTGATTTGGCCCAAGGGTTATAGAGAAATCGCTTCGGACGGACGGACGGACGGACTGACGAACGGACGGAATGACGGACGGACGGACGGACAGACGAAGCAGCGACTATATGCTCTCCCTTTGGGGAGCATAAAAAGAATAATGAACAGAGGGGATCAAAGCATCGTAATTCAAGCATTTTTAAGCGAACGTTGCGATTTTTTGATCTCCCAGTAACGATAATGCATAAATACAGATACTGCACCTACATCTTTCTGCTTCATCTTTATTTTTATACGCCGCCGGAGGCGGACGTATATTGGCGTCATCTTCTCCGTCTGTCCGTCCGTCCGTCCATCCGTCCGTCCGTACGTCCGTCCACTTTTCTTGTCAACGCAACTCCTCCTAAGTTTCTGGCTGGATCTTCTTGAAACTTGGTCAATGTTATCACCTCAATTGGTAGATGTGCATGAAGGAAGGATTTTATGGTTCATTGATTTTTGCCTGAGTTATGCCCCCTTAAAACTTAGTCTCTGGGGCGGCGTATATTGTGACCATGGCACTCTTGTTAACCTATCACATTGAAGTACATTATCTTTCATTGTAACCAGTAACTATGTGCACGGATAGAATTAGCCAGTTTCAGAGCAAGAATTAACAATTTCGACGGATGGACGAATCCCACGCTCAATATCGAGCATATTGAACAACAGCCAACAATCAAGTCTTTAACCCATTCCCAAACGAAAAAAAATTGACTTTTCCAATTTGATAGCTGCTGAAGACAACAAAACAAATGTTGATAAAGACAGGATTGGTACGAAATCCAGAAAAGAAAACATTGAGACAAAAGGAGATAATGCTGATTATCAGCATTTACTTCCTTTGTCTGACTGTTTTCTGAAGCTCTTTATTTCAGACATGTATAAAACAGGTCTTGTTTGAGAAAGGGTTAACCCCATAGCAAATCCAAAATTAAACAAGAGCCGTCACAGACGGATTATGCTCCCCGAATAAGTGTTTGTCACAAAATAAAAACCATCATACATTAAGCCCCCTTTTCCCATGACAGCTTTTTTGTACACACATTATTTATAGAATATGGTCTAGAACGTCCTATTCATTACATGAGCACAAAATTTCATTAAATTCTGCCCATTAGATGAAGAGAAATAAGAGAAAAACTAATTTTTACACTAAGGCCCCTTTTTCCATGACGCAGCCCTAAATTTACAAACGGAGAAAAAGGTCCCTAGGTATTGACCCAGGGAGTTCACATGTGAAGTTTCATTGAATTTGGTGCAAGGGTTGCTGAGATATGGCTGTGGACGGACAGACGGACGGACAGCGTGGCGACTATATGCTCGCCCGAAATTTTTTCGGGGAGCATAATAAAGTACAATCACTCTTTCTGAAACAAGAACGTAGATCTACACAGTGGGTAATCCACGTGACTTTTGGGAAGCATTAACACCGAAAAAATCGCCTGCTTCAATGTATGTTTTGTTTAATTTCTCAGCTTATACCCTTTTGATTTTGATGAGATAAAGTGCACGGTACGCCTGTGAGAGGGCTATTCCCGGCTCTAACTAAATCTGCTCCAAATTCAGTGGTTTCCTCAAACATTCGAGCCAAAGTGTTTGTAAGTGCAAAACGAAAGTGGGAAGCGTTCACGTGCACCGAAGAAAACTTTCGCTTGAATGTTTGAAGAAACCACGGGATTTGGAGCAGAGTGAGTTACAAACGGTAATAGCCCTCTCAAATGCGCGTTCCGTGCACTTTATCACGTCAAAATAGAGCATAATCCAGTCCTGACTACTATTAAAATACACTCCAGAGGAAGGTGTTTACGGAGATACTTCTGAATGGGTTTGTTGACGTGACGTCTTTGGTGGATTTTTAATCTTTTTGAGCACACAATACAATTTGTCTGCCCAGGCATTCTGTAATAAAAGAAACACGAATTACACACTTTAATATTTATCTACCCACTTCAAAACTTCACAGTTTCAGACTTGCACATTTCAAAGCTATGTAACATTCAAGAAAATCGGCGTTGATAAAAATATAATTTGTGTATGATGTAGAATAGAGAAAATTGAGACAAAAAGAGAATTATCAGCATGTCTTCGTTTGTCTCAATGTTTTCCCAATTCTATCACTTTAAATTGTGACGTTAAAACCTTAACTTGTTTCGTTGAGAAAGGATTAAAATAAAGTCATTTACCAAGATTAGACATAGATCTATGTTGAAGATGCATAAATATTTTGAATATTGTACAAAAGTGAGATATTTTATAACAATAAAGGGAATCACCATGGTCCATCTTTTGTTCTCAATATTCATGTGAAAAAGAATTTTCTTTTCCGATCTGGATTTTAAATCGATTACAATTTCCACGCTTTTGGGACTTTTTAATGGCCTAGTCCGGTAGTAATACTTAGCAATAGCAGCTCTAGATCTCTCTATAGGCCTAGAACTTCTGATCTACAAGCACAGATCAATATGTATAAAAAATATAATTTATTTTTATTCATTTATCTTTTTCCCATTACATCATTTTCTTTTTTTTTTGTTTTTTTTTTTTGTGTGTGTGTGTGTCTGTGTGTTATTGATTACTAGAAATGGGGAAAAAATAAAAATAATAATGAAAAAAAAAAAAAAATAGATGTGCGGATTTGAACCAGGTTCTGCCGTGTGACAAGCTAGGGACGTTCACGTTACGCCACTTCTTTACATTTTCATTTTGGCGTCATTAAACTAGTCTATATTGGGAATTGAAAAATCGATCGAAATCGCTGTTAATTTTCGAGCATTTTCCGAATAAAGTTATTGAAAATTAACAAAAACCTGTAAAATGTTATATTTAATGGGTTTTTACAATGCAGATGTATCCTTTAGCATTGAATATCTATCTTGTTCGTCTGCACTTCTGTCTCGAATTAAACCCATCACCGAACCCATCGCCGGACCCATCTAGATCTAGACCTGAAGATCGTAGAATTCCTGTTTCACTAGAATAATGATCAAAAACGATCAATATTAACATTTTTTCTTGTTAAGATAATGAAATTGTACTTACTTTATCAACTATGAGCCTGGCATTTCTCGAAAAAAGACCGTTGCTAACGACGCAGCATTCACCGGAAATAATCCGTCCCGTAAAGTTATACATATTCCGGATAACATATTTTTCGGATAGAAATAGGAAGGTCCGTTTTCGGATTTCTTATACAACCTTGAACGAATTTCTGCATGAAAATAAAATTATCAGGCTACAGAGGGGGTTTGTTTGAACTCCCTGTACATCCCTTGATCCCTCTGCAGTTACACAGTTATATTAAGACAGATGCTCGTCATTCAAAGTAAGCCTTAAGTGCCGATTGTATCGCGTTTTTTCTCTTTTTTTACAATGATCCCACTCTGCCCCAAACATGAAATTTTCAGGAAATACTAATGATGCACTTATAAATTCTCTGTATAAATTTCGTTTTTGGGGCAGCGTGGGATCATACTTATTTTTCCATAAAATTCGGTGAAAATTGCCAAAAAACGCCAATTTGACGTTAATGATGTATTTTCATTGAAGTCACTGGCATAGATTTGGAGAATTCCTGGCTCGGAATTTTGTGTTATTGTAAGCATAGGAATATTAATGTGACAGATATATGATTTTTTTTTAGAAATTATCAAAATGAAATTTCTGTGTTTACAGGGCCATTTTAGCCCATTCGTGAACCTAGCCCTTTCGACCAACAAAATTAGAATACCTCTAATAAACGCCCACCCCCAACTTTTCCATCGACCATGTTTTTAATAAACGCCCGGGCGTTTATTAGAATAATTACGGTACTTCCATCACATCTCTATGGCACCTCTTCCCCTCCTTGCCATACAGACAGACACACACAAAACTGTTTAGCCCATCAGTGCGTACACACACATAAAACTATTGAGTCAAACAAAATATGTAAAGAACAGACCAGAGGTGCGTTCTTTAGATCGAGATTTCTTGAGATATCTTGAGATTTCTTAAGATATTTTAGGATAAAGCGTTCTATAGAGCAAGATTTTTAAGACGCTCAATGGGAGGCGCCATTACCCTATACTTCGTGCGGAACCCCTAGGTCAACTCTGTAGAAACAATATAAAACAAGAGCTTCGCAGAGCGGCGCATATACGCCCGAGAGGGGCTTGTCAGTAACAATTGGCCATTTTTTCAAGTCAAGGGCAGATAATTCAAACATGAAAAGTTATCAAAATTTTGTTTGCACAACAAGACACCATAGAGATTCATTGTGGCTAGTTTGATTAAATTCTGGTTGAAACTGTAGAAGTAGCGCACAGGAGAAAATGGGCATTTTTGAGAAAATGGGCATTTTCCCTTAAGTTCAAGGGCAGATCATTCAAGAACGAAAACAGTTATCTAAATTTTGTAAGCGGTGTGCACAACTAAACACCATGGAGATTCATTGAGTTTGATCAAATTCTGATCAAAACTGTAGGAGGACTTGTGCAAACAAGAAAATGGGCATTTTTTTTAATTCAAGGGCAGATAATTCAAGAACGAAAAGAGATATCTGAATTCCGTAAGCGAGGTGCACAACTACACACCATGGAGATTTATTGTGGCAAGTTTGATCAAATTCCGATCAAAACTGTAGGAGGAGTTGCGCACACAAGAAATTGCTAACGGATGGACGGACAGACAGACGGACGGACGGACGGACAGACAGACGGACGGACGGACGGACGAGCGGGGCCATAACATAATACGACCCTTCGGGCGTATAATAAACTTGACCGAGTTGTTCCAAACTGTCCATAATTCATAAACTGAAGTGTTCCGAATGCTCCATACTTTATACAAATGATGTCATGATGACGTCATTTGTATAAATATAATGCATTCAGAACAGCTCGGTCAAAGTCTCGGTTTAAAAAATGCTTTATCCAAAACATCTTAAGAAATCTTAAAAAATCTCGCTCTAAAGAACACGGCTCAGAACTTTACATACTTCCTTCACATGTTACATCTCTATCACACCTCTTCCCCTCCTTCCCGTACGGACAGACACACACAAAACTGTTGAGGCCGTCGTAACAAGTACCGCCACTTTCACACGGCCCGCTGGCACAATCATCTATATTGATGTCACATCTTCGACCTGCAATAATTGATACATATAGTTGCAGCTGGAGCACCAAACTATAGACTCCTGTCGTTTTTCTTTCCAGTGCTATCTCAACATAATTTCTGAGCCTCCAGCTGCTTGCCCACATAGGTTAACAATTATCAAATCATTGATGGGAGATGGGCTGCGGTCACAACCATCTGCGTTCACCATTTCCCAAATAAAACCTGGTTTTGATGTTCCAAATAGAATAAGCTTGGGAAAACATTGAGGCAATAGAAGAAACAAGAGCCGTCAGAGACGGACAATGCTCCCCGAATAAGGCATTGTCACAATAAATGTATGCCATTCAGAGCAAACATAAAGCTAACAAATTTTAAGCCCCCTTTTTGCATGACATAATTTTTATACCACAATTTCACATGGTTTATTGTCAAGGGCATCTGATTTACTACTCAAATATGAAATTTCATCAAATTCTGACCATTAGACTAGGAGAAATTAGAGAAAAACTGTAATTTACCTTGAGTCCCCTTTTCCCATGACGAGGCCTCAAACCCAAAAACCGGGAAAAGTACATCGGCATTATGTCATAGGGAGCTCACATGGTAAGTTTCATTTGATTTGGCCCAAGGGTTATGGAGAAATCACTTTGGACGGACGGACGGACGGACGGACGGAATGACGGACGGACGGACAGACAAAGCAGCGACTATATGCTCTCCCTTCGGGGAGCATAAAAATCCAGCATTCAAACTAGACCATCTTAAAACTTCCTTGTTTTGGAAAGGGTTAATGTCACATTTTCTACCTGATAATATTATGTCCTTGCTTTTCATCAAAAACCTCCTAACTGCAGCTGGTTTTAAGCTGCAGTTATGGGGTCTTTGTTGAAAAGCAGCAATGTTTAGGTTAACCTTTCCAAAACAAGACCAAAACATCAAATATTAACATTGATAATCAGTGAATTCTCCATTTCTCTAGCATTTTCTGGGCCATAACATAAACATTCTCTACTTTTGACATAAATCATTTGGGGTCTGCAATTCCCTTTCTGATTGGACTGGTTCAGAAGTTCATCACTCAGAAAGGTAAAACAAGAAGGCCAAGATGGCCCTGGATCGCTCACCTGATAGAAGTTTGAAACATACTACATGCAGAACAAGACCAACCTTTTACATGACCTAGGTATCTCTAAGAGAAGAACACGAAACTTAAAGTGTCCGATGATTGGCAAAATGAAAGTCTTGTGCCGAAAGAACACCTTACTATT
This sequence comes from Fragum sueziense, assembly GCA_963680895.1. Lineage (NCBI taxonomy): Eukaryota > Metazoa > Mollusca > Bivalvia > Cardiida > Cardiidae > Fragum > Fragum sueziense. The sequence continues at coordinate 3,234,033 of OY804594.1, forward strand.
AACCAAATATCAAAGTTTCTACAATTTTCCAACATTAAAAGTGTTTTTATTTCGTCTTTGAAATTGGATATTTTGGTCTTTTCCGATCTTTGCCGAAGAAAATACGCTAAACTTCCGACTTGAAATTATGACGTCATACTGGCCACTGAATGACGTCATGGCGGGAAAAACGGGCAGTCATGGATCATTTCCCGGAAAGTCTGAAATTTCTGTAAAAGTTAAATGTCCGACTTTTCTGTCATAATGCGACTTCCCCAATCGATACTCAAAACACGGAATTCGTCCTCAGTAAATATTAAAAAAATGTTAAAACAGTCAAAGAATAGGTCGTAAGTGAATTAAGGAATGTGCCAAAGAACGGTTTAAGTTTGTCTGTATTACTCTTACGATCGAGAAATGGATAAAAACTGAGACTTCGCTATATGACAGAAAAGTCGAACACATTATCTTTGTCAGACACCTCATGCTCTAGATTGGGGGCGGAGTCAAGCCATTGATGACGTCGATCCGTGGCAATTTTACGGAAATTGCCGATCTTTATTTTCTCGAAAATCAGTTTTTCAACGATGTAAAGAAAAGCAATTAAAACTTTTAAAACAACCGAGTATGGCGGATCTTTTATAAAACACGTTGATTTAATGATTTTCTTCCAATATACGGTGCAATAAACTGCCAAGCTTGGTGGCCTTTAAGATGCGAGATTATGATCCAGCTGAAAACAGCATTCTTAATCTTGAATGATCAATATTTGTGGCTGTTACAATGGAAAAATAGTCGAAAAAAAAAAAAGCATAAATTTTGTCACAATCCAGGGCACATAACTCTATTCTGATAAAGATATTCTCATCAAAACTATAACTGTCACAGGATGTGACTTGATACCCCCGCCAAAACTTTCACTACAAAAAAGGGCAATAAGTGTACCAAGTTTAAAGTTCCTAGCAGTTATGGTTTAGAAGATATGGTCCAGACAAAAATGCAAGGGTACAAACAACAAAGGGCAATAACAGTAAAAGCTGGCATAGCAGAGCAATGGTTCTTATATATGACACTTCTGCACAATGAGATGTTTAAGTGTACCAAGTTTGAAGTTGCCAGCACTTATGGTTTAGAAGATATGGTCCGGACAAAAATGCAAGGGAAAAACAACATAGGGCAATAACTCAAGAATAGGGCATGGCAGAGTAACAGTTATTGTACATGACACTTTCCCACAATAAGATGTATAAGTGAGCCTAGTTTGAAGTTGCTGGCACTTATGCTTTAGAAGATATGGTCTGAACAAAACTATAAGGGTACAAACAACAAAGGGCAATAACTGCAAAAGAGGGTGTTGCAGATTAATAATTCTTGTACATGACACTTTCCCACAATGAGATCTATTAGTGTAACAAGTTTGAAGTTGCTAGCACTTATGGTTCATAAGATATGTTCTGGATAAAAATGCAAGGGTACAAACAACAAAGGGCAATAACTCAAAAAGTGGGTGCGGCAGAGTAACAGTTATTGTACATGACACTTTCCCACAATGAAATCTATTAGTGTACCAATTTTGAAGTTGCTAGCACTTATGGTTTAGAAGATATGGTCCAAACAAAACTGTAAGGGTACAAAAACAACAAAGGGCAATAACTCAAAAGGTGGGCGTGGTAGAGTAATGGTTATTGTTATGAGACTTGTCTACAATGAGATGTATAAGTGTACCAAGTTTGAAGTTACTAGCAATTATGGTTTAGAAGATATGTTCAGGACAAAAATGCAAGGGTACAAACAACAAAGGGCAATAACCCAAAAAGTGGGCGTGGGTATAATTATGTCAAAGTTGTTTTTTGATTGGTCAATATTTATTTCTTTTTGAGTGAAATTAAAGTTGATTGGTCAATATCTATTTCTGTTTCAGTGAAATTAAAGTTGAAAACAGCAACTTTGTCACTGTCAAGGGCATACAACTCTAGTTTTTCTAGTCCGATCAATATGAAAAATGAAATCATGTAAGATCTTATGGTCACCAACATTGTGACAAAGTCCTGTCTTGATTGGTCAATATTTGTGTTTTTTTAGAGTGAAAATAAAGTCGAAAACGGTAATTTTGTGAAATTCAAGGGCCAATAAGCGATCTGATAACTGATCCGATCAGGCTGAAAATTTAACTAATCCAGCATCTTATGGAAACCAACATTGTTGCCAAGTTATTGGTCAATAAATGTAGATGCTAAAGTGTAAACAAAGTCGAAAACGTCAATTTTGTCAAATTCAAGGGCACATAACTCCAGACTTCCTGCTCCGATGACACTGAAAATCGAACTCGTCCATAATCTTATGTTTACCAACATTCTGGCCAAATTTTGTTTTGATTGGTCAATATTTGTAGATGCTAGAGTGGTAACAAAGTCAAAACTAGCTATTTTTGATATTCAAGGGCACATAACTCCGGACTTCCACACCCGATCTGACCCAAAATCGAACTCGTCCAAGAAATTATGGTCATACATCTTTTGACCAAGCTTGGTTAAGATTGGTCAATATTTGTGGATGCTAGAGTGGTAACAAAAAATTGTGGACAGACGGATGGACGGATAGACGGATAGACGGACGACGGACAAAAAGCAACCACAATAGCTCACCTTGACCACTTCGTTCTCAGGTGAGCTAACAACAATGCCTTCACCGAAGCAACAGATTTATAGTGGGTATATAAGGCATTCTTTATTATGTAATTGCATATCTTAACTCTGGTATGTTGTTGGTACTCATTTAAAATGTCTCAATGTCACAAACCCAATGAGTACAAACAACTTAGATTTTGATGGACAAAAAGTAAATATTACTATCTGAAAAGCCATTACACCCTATAATCCATGCTTCATGACCATATTTTTTTTTAAAAAAATATGACATTTATGTTTGAACTCCACCTTGGCCTAAAATGTTATGGCCTTGACCATGATATTAAAGGAAAGATCTCGTGAGAAGTAATACAAAAGACGAAAGGCCTATCATTAATATTTCAAATGTAATGGCCATTGGCCAATGTGTAATTTTTTTGAAAATATGACCTTGATATTTGACCTTGACCTTGGTATCAAAGAAAGGATCTAATGACGCAATCCCAGTTAAATGGGACAATTGATGTCTCCGGCCTTCAATATGTTCTAGCTGCAAATAGTCAACATTATATAAATGACCTCCGCATTTATTTTCATCCAACACCTATAACTAAAAAATGTATCTATAATTTACGTTCGTAAGAACTCCATTTCATATGAAAATCATGCGACAATCAAACTAGGGGGTACGAAAAACCGATGTCTCCGGGTATAAATTCTAACTTTCAAACCAAAAATGTCAATTTCAGCAATAGATTATCCTAACAGAAATGTCCCAATCTTGTACAGAAAACATAGAGCTCCAAAACGATACCAAGATTTATATAAAAAATGTAATCCAAAATTTGTAGAACAGCCTCGAGTCGTTGTCTCCAAAATTCAAAAACGTACGGGACACTTTCTTTAAAGCTAAGAAACACTGACATAAATCTACATTTAATACATCAATCTAGCGTAATCTACTTTAGTATAAATATATATAATCAAAATGAAGTTGTATTTTGATATACTTTTGTCAATATTTTCAAAAAATCAACATCATTCTTAAACAATTTACCGTAATTTTAACTCCGTAACGTACGAGGCAAGAACTAAAGTAACTCTAGTTAAAAATGTGTAACTATAAATAGTTTAATTCTTCAAGTAAAATCACTATTCGAAGTGTCTTCAAATATGACAAAAAGAATTATGCCGATTACTATAATAGCATTGATACAGCAGGCCAAATAAAATTGGGTACACATTAAAAAGTGACGTACGAGTCCATAACGTTCGAGGCAATTTTTAGTTTTCAGTTTTTAAATTGCTGAAATGGAACGTTTCCTGTGCTTATTTTATGTGTTTTGGGTTCCTTAAGGACTCCAGTTTAAGCAAAATAGACTTTTAATGCACATAATAGACTGTACACGTACTCGTACTAGTCTCGTACGTAATGGTATTATGATTACGCTTAATTGATACTATTTTTACAATATTGAAGAAAGTTCCACAAAATATGCCAGTTTTTGTTGATATATATAGGAATATATTCATACCCCTATACATTACACTAGATTGATGCATTAAAATAGACTATTTCAGCGTTTCTTACCTTTATAAAAAGTGTCCCGTACGTTTTCGTATATTGGATCCATCAGAGGTAAGGATGTCTAGCAAATTTTGGATAACATTTTACTTAATTAAGAAGTTATTACACATACCTCATGTGTCAAAACAATACGAACATCTCAACTTTTATAAATTGAAACTAATTTGGCTAGGAAGTCTTAATTTGTAAAACAACACACCCAGATGGCTTATAGAGTTGTATTTATTTTCCTTTATTCATTTCATTACATTTTTTTGACAAAGTGTCTGGCAAATGGATATTGCCTGATAATATTATGATTTGATTGAAAAGGTAATAACACAGAGGCTGTGATGTTAAAGGAAAGAAAGCATATTACGTACGGGACAAGCTGTAGTTACGTTCGGGACAGACCAGTTTTAAACTATTGTTGATTTGTAACAAATCATTGACCTTCCATTTCGGTATATCGATTAAGGGAATAACTCATTGCTTTTGTTTAACAATACGAGAGAAAATTAAAGGTTGTTTGGTGTATTTTAGAAGAGTTCGAAGTAGTCAACGTTTTAAATTAAAGGAATTGTACAAGGATGGTCGTTTTGAATTTTCATTCGCATAGGTACAATTCGCCATTTTCACCCATATTGTCAATTGATTCACATTTTATAAACAAATACTCATCAAAATGTATCGGATTTATTATTCTTTATGCATTACTTAATGTGAAATTAGACACACATTTCACAAAGGGGTCTATTTAAAATACGTAGTTTTTTATGCACACATTTGATCCTTTAACAGTCTATAAATCCAAAACTAAGCAAGCCCACTTGACAAAACAAAAGAAATTTGCGCAGAAGATGGGATCCAAGAAGAAAATTTGTCCAGAATGAGTGAAGGGTAAAATGAAAAATTTCGAAAAAAAATTAGTCAATTGTCCACTTTAACTGGGATTGCGTCTAATAACTACCAATAGTCCTATAAAATATATAGACGATAATTGTTTGTTTGAGTGTGGTTAACCCATTACCACACAGTGACTGCTTTTGACGCCCTACAAGATAATGGCTTTGGAAAACAATGTGTAAAATGTAGAAATTGCTTGTGACAAGTAATTTCTTCATTTCCCATTATGTTTTTTACCCTAAGCGACCAAACAAAATTATATTTCATTGATTCACTGAAAATTTTCGTCTGCAACATCTTTGAATTTGGACTAGTCCAAATTACAGATAGCAGCATACCTGTGTATCCTTTCTTGCATTCACAGACAAACGACCCTGGTTGGTTAATACAGAACCCATGTTTACATGTATCTGGTGTACACTGTAACAACTCTATCTCACAATCCTTCCCTGTAAATCCTGTCTGACAAACACAGTTATACTGCACTGATTCACCCAGCACCTGTAACAAACAAGATTAATACAGAACCCATGTTTACATGTATCTGGAGTACACTGTAACAACTCTATCTAACAATCCTTCCCTGTATATCCTGCCTGACAAACACAGTTATACTGCACTGATTCACCAATCACCTGTAACAAACAAGATTAATACAGAACCCATGTTTACATGTATCTGGAGTACACCGTAACAACTCTATCTCACAATCCTTCCCTGTAAATCGTGCCTGACAAACACAGTTATACTGCACTGATTCACCGAGTACCTGTAACAAACAAGATTAATACAGAACCCATGTTTACATGTATCTGGTGTACACTGTAACAACTCTATCTCACAATCCTTCCCTGTAAATCCTGCCTGACAAACACAGTTATACTGTACTGATTCACCAATCACCTGTAACATACAAGATTAATACAGAACCCATGTTTACATGTATCTGGTGTACACTGTAACAACTCTATCTCACAATCCTTCCCTGTAAATCCTGTCTGACAAACACAATTATACTGTACTGATTCACCAATAACCTGTAACATACAAGATTAATACAGAACCCATGTTTACATGTATCTGGTGCACACTGTAACAACTCTATCTCACAATCCTTCCCTGTAAATCCTGCCTGACAAACACAGTTATACTGCACTGATTCACCAATCACCTGTAACAAACAAGATTAATACAGAACCCATGTTTACATGTATCTGGTGTACACTGTAACAACTCTATCTCACAATCATTCCCTGTAAATCCTGCCTGACAAACACAGTTATACTGTACTGATTCACCGGGCACCTGTAACAAACAAGATTTATACAGAACCCATGTTTACATGTATCTGGTGTACACTGTAACAACTCTATCTCACAATCCTTCCCTGTAAATCCGGCCTGACAAACACAGTTATACTGCACTGATTCACCGAGTACCTGTAAAAAACAAGATTAATACAGAACCCATGTTTACATGTATCTGGTGTACACTGTAACAACTCTATCTCACAATCCTTCCCTGTAAATCGTGCCTGAAAAACACAGTTATACTGCACTGATTCACCAATCACCTGTAACAAACAAGATTAATACAGAACCCATGTTTACATGTATCTGGTGTACACTGCAACAACTCTATCTCACAATCATTCCCTGTAAATCCTGCCTGACAAACACAGTTATACTGCACTGATTCACCAATCACCTGTAACAAACAAGATTAATACAGAACCCATGTTTACATGTATCTGGTGTACACTGTAACAACTCTATCTCACAATCCTTCCCTGTAAATCCGGCCTGACAAACACAGTTATACTGCACTGATTCACCAATCACCTGTAACAAACAAGATTAATACAGAACCCATGTTTACATGTATCTGGTGTACACTGTAACAACTCTATCTAACACAGTTATACTGCACTGATTCACTAATCACCTGTAACAAACAAGATTAATACAGAACCCATGTTTACATGTATCCGGTGTACACTGTAACAACTCTATCTCACAATCCTTCCCTGTAAATCCTGCCTGACAAACAAAATTATACTGTACTGATTCACCAATCACCTGTAACAAACAAGATTAATACAGAACCCATGTTTACATGTATCTGGTGTACACTGTAACAACTCTATCTAACAATCCTTCCCTGTATATCCTGCCTGACAAACACAGTTATACTGTACTGATTCACCAATCACCTGTAACAAACAAGATTTATACAGAACCCATGTTTACATGTATCTGGTGCACACTGTAACAACTCTATCTCACAATCCTTCCCTGTAAATCCGGCCTGACAAACACAGTTATACTGCACTGATTCACCAAGCACCTGTAAAATACAAGAATAATACAGAACCCATGTTTACATGTATCTGGTGTACACTGTAACAACTCTATCTCACAATCCTTCCCTGTAAATCCTGTCTGACAAACACAGTTATACTGCACTGATTCACCCAGCACCTGTAACATACAACATTAATACAGAACTCATGTTTACATGTATCTGGTGTACACTGTAACAACTCTATCTCACAATCCTTCCCTGTAAACCTGCCTGACAAACACAGTTATACTGCACTGATTCACCAATCACCTGTAACAAATGAGCCTGGTTGGTTAATACAGAACCCATGTTTACATGTATCTGGTGTACACTGTAACAACTCTATCTCACAATCCTTCCCTGTAAATCCTGCCTGACAAACACAGTTATACTGTACTGATTCACCCAGCACCTGTAACATACAACATTAATACAGAACCCATGTTTACATGTATCTGGTGTACACTGTAACAACTCTATCTCACAATCCTTCCCTGTAAATCCTGTCTGACAAACACAGTTATACTGCACTGATTCACCCAGCACCTGTAACAAACAAGATTAATACAGAACCCATGTTTACATGTATCTGGTGTACACTGTAACAACTCTATCTCACAATCCTTCCCTGTAAATCCTGCCTGACAAACACAGTTATACTGCACTGATTCATCCAGCACCTGTAACATACAAGATTAATACAGAACCCATGTTTACATGTATCTGGTGTACACTGTAACAACTCTATCTCACAATCCTTCCCTGTAAATCCTGCCTGACAAACACAGTTATACTGCACTGATTCACCAATCACCTGTAACAAACAAGATTAATACAGAACCCATGTTTACATGTATCTGGTGTACACTGTAACAACTCTATCTCACAATCCTTCCCTGTAAATCCGGCCTGACAAACACAGTTATACTGCACTGATTCACCGAGTACCTGTAAAAAACAAGATTAATACAGAACCCATGTTTACATGTATCTGGTGTACACTGTAACAACTCTATCTCACAATCCTTCCCTGTAAATCCGGCCTGACAAACACAGTTATACTGCACTGATTCACCAAGCACCTGTAACATACAAGAATAATACAGAACCCATGTTTACATGTATCTGGTGTACACTGTAACAACTCTATCTCACAATCCTTCCCTGTAAATCCGGCCTGACAAACACAGTTATACTGCACTGATTCACCAATCACCTGTAACATACAAGATTAATACAGAACCCATGTTTACATGTATCTGGTGCACACTGTAACAACTCTATCTCACAATCCTTCCCTGTAAATCCTGCCTGACAAACACAGTTATACTGCAATGATTCACCTAGTACCTGTAACATACAAGATTTATACAGAATCCATGTTTACATGTATCTGGTGTACACTGTAACAACTCTATCTCACAATCCTTCCCTGTAAATCCTGTCTGACAAACACAGTTATACTGCACTGATTCACCAATCACCTGTAACATACAAGATTAATACAGAAGCCATGTTTACATGTATCTGGTGTACACTGTAACAACTCTATCTCACAATCCTTCCCTGTAAATCCTGTCTGACAAACACAGTTATACTGCACTGATTCACCAATCACCTGTAACATACAAGATTAATACAGAACCCATGTTTACATGTATCTGGTGTACACTGTAACAACTCTATCTCACAATCCTTCCCTGTAAATCCTGTCTGACAAACACAGTTATACTGCACTGATTCACCAATCACCTGTAACATACAAGATTTATACAGAACCCATGTTTACAGGTATCTGGTGTACACTGTAACAACTCTTATCTCACAATCCTTCCCTGTAAATCCTGTCTGACAAACACAGTTATACTGCACTGATTCACCAATCACCTGTAACATACAAGATTAATACAGAACCCATGTTTACATGTATCTGGTGTACACTGTAACAACTCTATCTCACAATCCTTCCCTGTAAATCCGGCCTGACAAACACAGTTATACTGCACTGATTCACCAATCACCTGTAACATACAAGATTAATACAGAACCCATGTTTACATGTATCTGGTGTACACTGTAACAACTCTATCTCACAATCCTTCCCTGTAAATCCTGTCTGACAAACACAGTTATACTGTACTGATTCACCAATCACCTGTAACAAACAAGATTAATACAGAACCCATGTTTACATGTATCTGGTGTACACTGTAACAACTCTATCTCACAATCCTTCCCTGTAAATCCTGTCTGACAAACACAATTATACTGTACTGATTCACCAATCACCTGCAAAAAATATTTAACCCTTTCACAAGCAACAAAAATTTTAGACATGGTCACATGTCCAAATTCAAAGAGCTTGCAGACAACAAAATTTAAATGACCGTCACAATGAAAGCTCTCTTTGAACAAGAATTGTCTGCAAACAACATAGCTTGCCTTACAAGCAGCTCATCACAAACTAAAGGTCAAAAGGCAAACTCTAGGTCACAAAGTCAAAGGTCATGGTCACAAATGAAAATCCATGGAAGGAGATATCCATGTGTGAAATATCTAGGCTGTATTTGTAATAGTACATGAAATATAGACCATGTTAAATTTATTGAAAAGCAGGTAAAACACCAAAGTCAAGGTTTTCATATGAAGTATCTATGTGTGAAATATCGAGGCTGCACCATTCTGTAATAGGTCATAAGATACAGGCCAGTTTAAAGTTTTTGTAGGCCAAGTTAAGAGTTTGTTAAAAGTAGGTCAAACTCCAAGGTCACAAGGTCAAAGGTCATGGTAACAATTGAAAGGTCTTGTTTACAAGAATCATTCCATATGTGAAATATCAAGGCTGTATCTGCAATAGGGCATAAGATATAGGCCAGGTTTTTCAAAAGTATGTCAAACCACAAGGTCAAGTTCTCAAGGCCAAAGGTCACCATCCCAAATGTCTTGGTTAGAGGCATCCATGTGTGAAACATCAAGGCAGAATCTCTAATAGGGCAAAAGATATTGGCCAGTTTAAAGTTTCACACATACAGACGCCAACATAGACACCAACATCCAAGGGTATGTCAATACCTCTGCGGAGACTTTCGTCCCGGTCCAGCTAAAAAGTGGAAAATATTGATGAGCAGGGAGAAAATGCTGGTAATCCAAACCAAAATCTAGTTTTGGCGTCCATAAAAGAAAAGGTTTGAGAAAACATTGAGGCAAAAGAAGAAAATGTTGATACTCAAAATTTTCTCCTTTCATCTCAATGTTTTCTGTGCTGTATTATTCACTACAATCATTTCATCATCTGCAGCAGCTTTCAAATTGGACCACCCTAAAATATTGGCATCCAGTGACGGGTTTACCCTTTCCAAAATAGCAATGACTTTCAATTTGAAAGATTCTGCATACAACAAAATTAATGTTGACAAAAAAGATTTTTGTACAATTAAGCCCAGAAAATATTGAGGCAAAAGGAAAAATTAGTGATCATCAGCAATTTCTTCTTTTACATCAATGTTTTCCCAAGCCTTTTCTAATGGGGAAGTCAAAAACAGTTCTTGTTTGGTGATCGATTAAACACCATTCAATATACCACTGCTTTAAAACGGAAACCTCATAACTGCAGCTTAAACAAGCTGCAGTTACGAGGTATTTGTTGAATAGTGACGATATTTACCTGGCATTGTCCACCGTTCAAACAAGGCTGTGACTGACATACACGGCTAGATATTGCTCGTTCACATCTCTTACCTCCGTAACCTTGAAATAGGAAAACATAATCAATGTCAATGTTAGTAGACAGCAGAAAGTTTAGGCTTCCATCAATCTCATGAGCAGGCTTATCTTTACTCTCCAAAGCTGAGGTCTATTGATTAAATCATCAATATACGAACTCTGCCGTTTTTTATACTTCACACGACTATTTGGTCGTCAGAATCTAATTATAGCACACAATTTGAATGATCAAATCAAAATCGTTCAGTTTTATCTCACACATGCAATCATTCAAGTAAACAGTGATAACATCTAACAGATTAACCTATAAAAATGAAATCCCACCAAGGCCCCGAGATTAGACGTGAAATGCCCCTGTGGGAACAGAGTATCATTTGATTTCATCATAGTTTTCACAACGAAGAGGTAATGTACTCTGTTTTAAGAGAGTAGTTTATCTTAAGTTTTTTTTCAAATGGGTATGTTATATAACTAGGGCTTTAATTCAGGTATAGTTATGACATTTTTGTTCATTCATGAACAGTGATTTAACCCATGAACAGATAGTAAAACTTTGGACTGTTCCTAATTCAAAGAAGATGCAAATATACAAGCATACATATCTTTTCACTCAATGTGTGAACTTATATTCTGTAAGTTTGCAAAAACCATCAGTTATTAGTGAAGATGGCCGCATTTTGATGACCATAAAAAAACTAGAAATCTATCAGTAAAGGTGATAAAATAGCCACCACCCCCACTGCATTTGTCCGGACAAGGGTTTTTGTAGAAAACAAACGGCAATAACTCATAAAACTAGAAATCTATCACTAAAGATGATATTAAAATACCCCTGCCATTACATTTGTCTGGACAGGCATTTTTGTTGACAAAGGGAAATAACTCCAAAAATATGGGCAGCAGACTAATGGTTTTTGAGCACTGCACCTCCCCACAATCTATCCACCTATTAATTTACGTGATTCTAATCTACCTTCGAGTTATGCCCAAGATTTGTACACTGACGGATGAATGGAAAGGCTGATTCCAGCATACCCCCTGAAACATTCGTTTTGCGGGTTATTATAAGCAAGGTAGACGTAGATGCTCCTTGTACACTGTACTTCTCCTATGAGAGATCAATCTACCCATGAAGTTTCACAATCATAACTACTTTACTTTCAGAGATATGCTCCAGACAAGTATTTTGTACATGTACAGACAGACGGACATAAAGGCTGATTCCAGTATACCCCCTGAAACATTCCTTTTGCGGGTTATTATAAGCAAGGTAGACATAGATGCTCCTTGTACACTGTACTTCTCCTATGAGAGATCAATCTACCCATGAAGTTTCACCATCTTATTTACTGTACTTTTAGAGATATGCTCCAGACCAGATTTTGTACACGGACAAACAGACAGACAGCCGGACATACAGGCTGATTCCAGTATACCCCTTAAAACATTTGTTTGCTGGGATATAATAAAATATTTGTTTTGCAGGGTATAACAATTATCAGTCTGATTAATTTTGTTGTCTGCATCAGTTTTGATTCTGGATAAGCAAAATTTGTGGTGTAAATAGCAAAGCAACAGATAAATTTGTGACCCGTCACGCTAAAAGGGAACTTATCCGAACTCCAAAAATCCAAATTTTGACTCAGCACAGGTCAACCAGATATTCGAAAAATGAACGTAAAGGAAACCATTCCAGATATAAAACAAGAGGACCATGATGGTCCTATACCGCTCACCTGAACCAAAATGATATGAGCAACACTTTTGTTCAATTCAATTAATATTTATTACTTTAAGACTGAAAAAGAACTTATAGTTAATAAGAATGTGAAAATCTAATTCATCCGTGATCTAAATTATGGTGCCAAACATTGTATCCAAGTTTTGTCTTGATTGATAAATAATTGTAGATTCTATAGTATAAACAAGGTCAAAAACAGCCAAAAACAGCAATCTTATCAAATTCAAGGGCACATAACTCTCGACTTTCTAATCTAATCTAAGACTGACTAATCCCAGATCTTATGGTCCCTAATATTGTCTCCAAGTTTTGTCTAGATTGATCCATAATTGTAGATTCCAGAGTGTAAACAAGGTCGAAAACAGCCGAAACAGCAATTTTGTCAAATTCAAGGGCACATAACTCTCGACATTCTCATCAGATCAGACTGAAAATCGAACTCATCCAAGATCTTATGGTCCCCAACATTGTGTTCAAGTTTTGTCTTGATTGATAAATAATTGTAGATTCTAGAGTATAAACAAGGTCGAAAAAGCCAAAAACAGCAATTTTATCAAATTCAAGGGCACATAAATCTTGACTTTCTAATCAGATCAAACTGAAAATCGAACTTATTTGAGATCTTATAGTCTCCAACATTTTGTCCAAGATTTGTCTTGATTGGTCAATAATTGTAGATTCTAGTGTGTAAACGAAGTCGAAAACAGTAAAAGACGGCAATTTTGTCAAATTCAAGGGCACATAACTCTTGACTTTCTGATCAGATCAAACTGAAAATCAAACTAATCCCATATCTTATGGTCCAAAAAATTATGTCCATGTTTTGTCTTGATTGATTAATAATTGTAAATTCAAGAGTGTAAACAAGGTTGAAAACAGCAGAAAATGGCACTTTTGTCAAATTCAAGGGCAAGTAACTCTTGACTTTCTGGTCAGATCAGACTGAAAATCTAACTCATCCGAGATCTTATGATCCAAAACATTGTGTCCAAGTTTTGTCTTGATTAATCAATAATTGTAGATTCTAGAGTGTAAACAAGGTTGAAAAAAGCCGAAAATGGCAATTTTGTCCAATTCAAGGGCACGTAACTCTTGACTTTCTGATCAGATCAGACTGAAAATCAAACTCATCTGAGATCTTATAGTCCCCAACATTGTGTCCAAGTTTTGTCTTGATTGATTTACCCTTTCCCAAACGACAAAAGTTAAAGGTAATCCACTTTAAAAACTGCCACAAATGACAGAATGGATGTTTATAAAGATATGATTTGTGTATAATATGGCACAGAAAACATTGAGACAAAATGAGAAACAGCTGGTTATCAGCAGTTTCTTCTTTTGTTTCAATGTTCTATTAGAGACATCAAAACCAGGTCTTGTTTGGGAAAGGATTAATAATTGTAGATTCTAGAGTGTAAATCTATTTATATCCTCTACCAAACAAGATAACTCTACTTAAACTAAAGGAAAGTAGTGTCAACAGTTACTTCCCTTAGATTAACACAAGGTTGAAAATAGCCAAAAGTGACAATTTTGCCCAATTCAAGGGCACATAACTATCATCTTTCTGGTCAGATCAGACTGAAAATTGCACTAATCCAAGATCTTATGGTCTCCAACATTATGTCCAAGTTTTGTCTTGATTGATCGATAATTGTAGATGCCAGAGTGTAAACAAACTTAAAACAGCATTTTTTTGAAATTCAAGGGCAGATAACTCTGCACTTTCTAGTCCGATCAGGCCCATAATCGAACTTGTCCGAGAACTTATGATCCTACTTGTTTTGGCCAAGTTTGATCAAGATTGCCTAACTTTTGTGGATGCTAGAGAGTAAACACCCCAAATGTTGACGGACGGACGCCAGACAAAAAGTGACCACAATAACTCACCTCGAGCACTTCGTGCTCAGGTGAGCTAAAGATACACACAAGAGGGCCAGAATGGCCCTATATCACTCACCTGAAAGAAGTTAAAGACACGCCCACTTTTTTTGACGAATCAAAAATTTGCAAACAATTTTGAAAAGGGTCACTCAAGGAACATTGTTGCAAAATTTGTTTCAAATTGACCCTATGCTTGATTTTTAAAGAATTTTCTTATGATTTCTTTAAGTCTGATAAGCCACGCCCTGCCATGCCCACTTTTTTTGACCAATACAAAATTTGCCAACATATTTTGAAAAGGGTCACTCAAGGAACATTTCTGTAAAGTTTGCTTCAAATTGGGCCAATGGTTGATTTTTAAAGAATTTTCTTAGGATTTCTGTAAGTCCGATAAGCCACGCCCAATTTTTTCTGACGAATAAAAAATTTGAGAAAAATTTTGAAAAGAGTCACCCAAGGAACATTTCTGCCAAGTGTGGTTCAAATTGGGCCAATGGTTGATTTTTAAAGAATTTTCTTATGATTTCTCCAAGTCCGGTAAATGCTGACTTGCCACGCCCACAATTTTGGATGAATAAAAAATCCGCGAACAAATCTTAAGAAGGGTCACCCAAGGAACATTCCTGCCAAATTTGTTTTTTATTGGCCCTATCTTTAAGGAGAAGAAGATTTTTGAAGAATTTTTTAACAATTTCTCTTGATTAGATAAGCCCCGCCCTGCCAGACCCACATTTTTTGACGAAACTATAAATTTATAAACAAATGTTGAAGAGGGTCACTCAAGGAACAATTCTGCCAAGTTTGGTTCAAATTGGCCCATTGGTTGATTTTTAAAGAATTTTCTTAGGATTTCTCTAAGGCTGATAAGCCCCTTTCTCCCTGCCACGGCCACAATTTTTTACATATGAAAATATTTGTGAACAAATTTTAAAAAGAATGGCTTAAGGCAAATCCCTGCAAAGTCTGGTTCAAATTGGCCAAATGGTTGATTTTTAAAGAATTTTCTTATGATTTTTCTAAGTCTGATAAGCCCCTTTCTCCCTGCCACGGCCACGTTTTTTGACGAATCAAAAATCTGAGAATAAGTTTTGAGAAGGGTCACTCAAGGAACAATTCTGCCGAGTTTGGTTCAAAATGGAACAATGGTTGATTTTTAAAGAATTTTCTTAGGATTTCTCTAAGTGCGATAAGCCCCGCCCTGCCACGCCCACATTTTTTGATGAATCAAAAATCCGCGAACAAGTTTTGAGAAGGGTCACTAATTAACATTCCTGCCAAGTTTGGTCAAAATTGGCCTGTTAGTTTTGGAGAAGAAGATGTTTGAAGAAATTGTTGACGGACGGACAGACGGACAGACGGACGACGGACGGTGAGTGACCACAATAGCTCCCCTCGAGCACTTCGTGCTCAGGTGAGCTAACAAGTGAAAAGTGTCGGCCCTAGTCTGGCTGCGCGGACTGCGCAGACTGACTAGGGTCGATATTTTTCACACATCCAATAAGGTCCCTTTTAGCATGACGGGTCACATTTCTAATTCAATCCATATGTTGTGGGTACTCATTTGAATAATCTGGATGAGACGATTCTAGTTAGTACCCACAACATAGGGTTTGTCTTTAATGAATATTTCATTTTCAAAAATCATCACTAGAGATCTCTTATCTTACACTCTGAAATAGCCAAGCTTACCTGGAATACATGAGCAGTGGTAGTCTCCGTAACCCAGCTCCGTACATACACCTTTCTCCGGCTCACAGGGACTTCGTTCACATACTGTAAAATGAGAAAAAGAGTATTTAACCCTTTCCCAAACAAGACCTGGTTTTGACGTCCCTAATAGAAAAGGCTTGGGAAAATATTGAAACAAAAGAAGAAACTGCTGATGACCAGCAGTTTCTCCTTTTGTCTCAATATTTTCTGTGCGATATTTTACACAAATCTTATCTTTAGTAACTTCCATTTTGCCATTTGTGGCAGTTTTTTAACCCTTTCCCAAAGGACAAAATTTTAGGGTGATCCACTTCAAAAACTGCCACAAATGACAAAATGGTTGTTATCAAAGACCGGATTTATGTAAAATTTGGCACAGAAAATATTGAGACAAAAGGAGAAACTGCTGGTTATCAGCAGTTTCCTCTTTTGTCTCAATGTTTTCCCAATCCCTCTCCCTTGGGGACGTCAAAACCAGGTCTTGTTTGGGAAAGGGTTAACTCATTACCAGAGTCAGACAGCAAAATTTTAGGCTGATCCTTAATAAGCAAAATTGCAGATGATAATTTCAAGCAAAAGATTTTTTCTCCATTTTTGGTCTTTTTGGAGAGAAGACATTGCATACTAGTCAAAACTCCTAACCGGCCACTTTGTTTTTCGAATTTTTGAAGTCACTATTAGTGTTTACAAAAACAAGAGCTGTCCGAAGACAGCGCGCTCGACTTTCTAAGTGCTTAGTATAAAGGGGGCATAACTCCAAATAGAGTTGTCCCAGGGTCATGGGCCCTGATAGTAAGGTAGAGGGTGTGATGGTGAATAAGTATTGCAAGTTTGGGTTGAATCCCTTTGATAGTATGGAAGTTATTGATGTTTGAAAAAACTTTAAACTTTGTTGCAACGCCAACGCTGACGCCGACGCCAACGCCAACGCCGACGCCCGGGTGACAGTATAAGCTCTCATTTTCTTCGAAAAGTCGAGCTAAAAATTAGTGTGACGCTTTGACATTACATGAAAGACAAGGACCCCCATTTTTGAAAATCACAAAATCTGAGAAATTCAACAGAAATTCAGATTAAGGACGAAATAAAAATCTTGATGTTCTCCATTTTTTTCTATCAAGATAACTTGTAAATGGACTTAGAAACATTATTTTCAAAGAAAGAATTTAATTCTATATTGCCCAGATATGAAATGATTCTCTACAAAATACCCCACCCACCAATGTTAAAATCGGTGAAAATCAAAATTAGGGCCTAAGGGGTATAGTGAAACTTGTGCCAATTTGAAAAAAAATCAAGACAGAATATTGGTAACGTTTTCATCTCTTTAAGATCAAAAATAATTATTGTATACAATAACTAACTAACATTGATTGTGGTTATCCCGTCACTTAATGTGTCATTTGTGACAGAAAATAAGTGGCTGGTAAGAAGTTTTGACTAGTATAGTAAAAACGGGCGAAACAATGTCTTCATTTCCAACAATGTATTTGAAAGCTATGTAGTGGAGCATCGACAAGATTAGTTTTGTTATGTGGAAATGGGTTAATTCCTGGCTTCACACAACCCTGTTCATAACAAGACCTAATAACAGAAAAGGCTTGGGAAAATATTTAGACAAAAGAAAAAAATGCTGATAATCAGAATTTTCTCCTTTTGCCACAATATTTTGTCTGCTATATTGTACACAAATTTAAAGTTCATCTACATTTTTTTAAGGAAGTCTACCCTAATGAGATTCACGCGATGTCAGAATTATTCGGGCGGCGTCCCAATTATTTGGCGATGGAACTTTTCACCACCGAATGTTTACGACCACGCCAGCATAAGTTTTGATAAGGAATGACGATGCTTGAAAAAATGTACGATCATCTGTTTTTCTTGATACATTTGTATGTGAATTACGTACTGGAGCATGTGAATGGGCTGCTGCTGCTGGGGCTGACAATCAACCCTTTACCAAACGACAAAATTTCAGTGTGATCCACTTAAAAAGTTAGAAAATATGACAAAATGGATGCTGATAAATGATGAATATGGGTAAAATTAAGCATAGAAAATATTAAGCCAAAAGGAGAAACTGCTGATTATCAGCATTTTCTTCTTTTGCCTCAATGATTTCCCAAGAACATTCTATTAGGGACGTCAAAACCATGTCTTGTTTGGGAAAGGGTTAAGTGTCTTGCCTAAAGACACACCATACCTGATTGGTGTTGAACTTGTAACCACTGGGCTACAAGTAGTGTCTTAACGGTATAGGGTCAGAAAGGCCCGAAACCAGAAAGGCCCAGTCCAAAAAGGCCCAGTCCAGAAAGGCCCACTTTTGAAACTGACCAAAAAGGCCCAGTCCAAAAAGGCCCACTATGTTTAACCCTTTCCAAAACGGCAAGATTTTAGGGTGATCCACTTCAAAAACTGCCACAAATGACAAAATAGATGATATTAAAGATAGGATTTGTGTAAAATATGACATAGAAAATATTGAGACAAAAGGAGAAACTGCTGGTTATCAGCAGTTTCTTCTTTTGTATCAATGTTTTCCCAAGCGTTTTCTATTAAGGACATCAAAACCAGGTCTTGTTTGGGAAAGGGTTAAGTAAGACCTATATCTATATTAAATTTGAAATTAGATCTTTAGATCTATTTATATTATAGGGTATATTTCATCATTTTATGTGATTTATGATGTTATAATAGACGAATGAATTGATAAATTATAGAATTAGACCCATAAGTGATTTTAAATTAAATCAATTAGACCCCTAAGTATATTAGGCCTATATTTGAAACACTATGTGATTTATGATATATCTAATAACAGACAAATTAATTGGTAAATTCTAGAAGCGATATATATATGGGCCTATATTGATTAGATCATCTGCACCTTCTTGGAATTTGGAGCAGTTGGAAATCCAACTGGTAAAGGGTTACCTAGGCTACTGCATGTCAACTACAACAACAACAAAAATAACAACATAGGGCCTAATCGAAAATTACAATAGTCCCAGCCGAAAATTACAGTGATGTAGGATGATGTTTACTGCTGCAAAACCAATCAATTCGTCTGATTTGCACCGTTACAAATACGAACAGAGTTGATTGGTTGTCAAGTAGTAAACATTAGCCCACGTCACTGTCATTTTCGGCCGGTACTATTGTATCATTATAAACTCTAAAAATATCTTTAAATTTACATAACATCCATAATATTCTTTGCTTTATAAATTGGGCCTTTCTGGACTGGGCCTTTATGGTTTTTGGCCTTTTAGTACAGTGGGCCTTTTTGGTTTCGGGCCTTTCTGACCCCGATTCGTGTTAACCACTGCGCCACTCCAGCTGCCAAATGGATTAATTGGAGTTCCAGGCTAAACACCAAATTGTAGACAGACAGACGCCGACGGACGGATGTTGGACAAAAAGTGACCACAATAACTCACCTCAAGCACTTCGTTCTCAGGTGAGCTAAAAACTTAGGGGATCGAAATTATGTCATGATCGAAATTAGGTCGATTGACATCATTTCACCTTTGGAATACCTTTGGAATATTGGGAAATTTATAAGCCCTTATGGCTTGTCTTTCCCCTCGTCGTCTGGATTCTCGCGATCTTCCGCTTTGTCATGTTTCACTGATTTGCATTCCACTAATAAATTTCACCTGTCTCAAAACGTTTCTCGATCCATAGTTTGTCTAGTGCAGTTTTAAAAGAGTTAATAGAATCGGCGCACACAACTTCATTAGGTAATGAGTTCCAGGTGTTAATTACACGGTGGGAAAAAGAGTTTATTCTGACTGATTTGTTGGCACGTGGTTTTTGAAGCTTGTACATGTTTCCTCTTAACTCATGCGGGTTTGTAGACAGTGTGAACATTCTGGTAAAGTCATAGTCATCAATCTTATGTATCATTTTATAAAGCTGGATCATATCACCTCTCTCGCGTCTGTATTCTAATGTAGGCAAGTTCAATTCTTGCAGGCGAATGTTATAGGGTAAGTCTTTCAGTTGTGGTACAATTTTAGTCGCACGTCGCTGGACATTCTCAACAATACGCTTATTCTTTTTGGTTGTTGGATAATATATACTGTTGCCATAGTCGAGATTCGGTCGGATAAGGGATTTATATAAAACAAGAAAGAGATCCTTGTCCATATATACAAAATTACGCTTTATCAGTCCTGTGATACGGTTGGCTTTGTTGGCAGCAATGTTGATATGTTCATCAAACTTTAAATTAGTTGTAAACTGTATTCCGAGATCTTTTTCCGATTCGTCGGCTTGTATTGTTGAAATAGTACCATCTGGAGCAGACATTTCATATGCCGTATCGAAGTTCTGTTTACCAAACTGCACAGTTTTGCACTTCCCAGTATTAAATCTAAGTAACCAGTCTTTACTCCATTGGCAAAAAGAGGCAATATCTTCTTGCACAGAAGTCAGGAGACAAAATACTCACATTGTAAATGGACGTTAACAACAATACCGGCCAATACAAAGACATAAGACAGAAAGATCATTTTTATCAATATCAACAATGTGAAATTATAGAATTTATCATTTCTGTTGTTGCTTCTGTTGTTTTTGTTTACATCATCAACCGTTCATCGTATTTGATTAGTAAAAATGCCATATTAATCGAACAAAGTTCATTAACCCTTTTCCAAACGGCAAAATTTTAGGGTGATCCACTTCAAAAATTGCCGCAAATGACAAAACTGATGTTATTAAAGAAAGGAATAGTCAGATTTGTGTAAAATATGGCACAGAAAATATTGAGACAAAAGGAGAAACTGCTGGTTATCAGCAGTTTCTTCTTTTGTTTCTCAAGCCTTTTCTATCATATTTTCTTTAGGAAAACGATCCCTTGGGAAAGGGTTAGATCAAATGTAAATGATGTTACGGATTGCTATAGGGCCTATCGAATAAAATTAACAGAAACGGGTGTAGAAACATATTCCCGACATATTTGAGATTCCTTAATGTGAACAAACGTACAACTCTATTCCCGACATGGACCGTGATCGAGGACATTGAAGGAAAAGGAGGTATTACAGTATTATAAATTGGTCTATTGTTCGACATCAATTATATCAAACAACAAAACAATGTAAGATGAACAGGAAGGAAAACTTAACCTTGTTGCATTACACGTTTTCAAATTTTGTCATGTAGGGTAGATCCACTAAATTTCGGTCAGGTGGGGTAACTCGGTCATTTGCAGTCTAAACCGTATCCAACCATAGTACCAACTTCCTGTTATTTCCGTTTCTGGACTATTTCGCGTTATATTTTCCTTGCGTGATTTCTTTACTATTTATAGAAACAACTTTCTTGTTCAAGTTGAGGAAGTACGCAATTTATTCACACACCCATGCTTCCTTTGCCTGTGCTGGGCGGACGCATTTGAAAGTCACTACTTTACATAGCGCATATCGTAGTTATTTATTGCTTGAAATTTACGTCAATTTACGTCAATTTAGTTTGTATACTGTAAAGTAAATATTATTTTATAACTTTATACCGTTTTTGTTGTCTTTATGTGAAGTAATTATCATAAATCCCAAGAAATATCTAATGTCCGAATTAACCAGACTACAATTTGCCTTCCCTTAAAATTCGGTCGGCAAATTCTTGCAGGGTGACAAATTCGGTCACTAGATAAATGTCGTCTATAAGATGTTTAAATCAAAATATGTTGATAATTTTCATATAGATTCTTAATTTATAATGTTTCTAGATCTTTTTCCAATCATGTACATTTATGAACTCGTAATTCTAACTGAATAATTTCCCTTTTTTGAGGAGTGACACCTGTTGCTGTAATGGGAATTGTTGGCTATGTTGTCGTATTCTCGGTTTATGGAGTCAGTGTTATATTTTGTTGGTCATGTACTTATTTCTTTCATATTCGATGTTATTTCTTAATAACATGCATTAACAATGGAAAATATTGAGTTTTAAGACGTTTTTCGTAAAAGAAACGTACATGTACGAAGGTTTCAACCCCGTGTCCGAAATAAAAGTTCGCGTGACCGAGTTACCCCGCTTCTACATGCTGTTAATAATGCGCTGTAAACGAAAGTTTAGCCTCGTTTTCGTGTCATACAGTGATGTGTTTGGGAAACTCGGACTCTATTTTTTATGTCAATCGGTAAATTAGGGTGGAAGGGTGACACTGTTAGGAAAGAGAGACCGCCGATTGTCAACTGTAAATAAAGCGTCCGAATTATGGTGGATTTACCCTAGATCTGAAATTCAATAGTGTTCAAGGTCTTGGACTTGGAACCATTTCATAATTAATATCTTTCGAATGTAGAGAAGTTTAAAAGCGCTTATGGCTTGTCTTTCTGCTCATTGTTCGGATTCCCATGATCTCTGAGTCTCACTTGGTCATGTTTCCCTGATTTGTTCGCCTTATAAACTTTCACTCCAGGATCAAAAATAGGGGCTGAAACGAGCACCCATTTAATAATTACTAGGGGTGTGTGCTGTTACCAGTATATACCGATATCCTTTGCTGACTGTACATACCGCTGTAAGATTTCCAAATAGAGATCTACTGTTTTTTCGGGAATCTTCTGTAGTGTCTATAAATGTCAGTAACTAAATTCACAAAAACGTTTTTATAGAGTTTCTTCGGTATATTAATGATTACATGAATCACGCTGGCGATCGCCACTTGAGCCATTGGTGACAATCTGAAAAGTGTCTCAAAAATTTGGATGTGGTTCAAAGTAGGGATGAGCACCGGTACCTGAGAACCAGTTACTCCCGGTTCCACGATGTCTCGGATACTTGGAATCGATTCATTTTGAAGGAACCGGTTCCTGGCATACGATTCCTGACTGATTTAATTTTTGTTTGTTTTGCTAAAAAATCCGCGTTAACTGCACTTTTTTTTCTTTGGCAAAAACATTTGATGGATTAGTTACGCTCATTCTTTTTTTTTTTGCCACATTCATTTGGAGACAGACCTTGGTTAAGTCAGCAGTTAACAACAAGAATACTCGATAGGATCCAAAAATCATTAAACAATACTTACACTTCACGCGCATCCAGAATGGAAAATTACTGAACAAAGAAGCACTCCGAATTTGTTTTTAAAAATTCTATCACTTTTAAAATCCATTGTTTAGAACAAAATATCAGTCCAGCATCCACCCATTCTAATAATTCTTTGCGTACCATAAGTGATAGAAATTGCACTATATTATCCTCCTTTTTTCTAACACATCAATTTCCTTATAACATTTTCCCTTATACCGGTAACACAATTCATTCAGTCAAAAAAAAGAAAAAAAAAACTTAAATCAAACAAAGGAATATGCTTCAGATCTGAATTCTCGAATTTCCATTGATGCAGAAACTCACACTTTTCATTTCGTCTATTTTCTTCTGCTTTGAAAATTAAGAGAATAAAAACCAGGGGTTGAAAAATCCACTCGCCCGCTCGCATTGGCGAGTTGAAAATACCGTAGGACGAGTAGATTTGGGGACGAACTAGTCCGACGGGGCGAGTGCAAATTTAGGACTTGAATCACGCTGATTGAGGGGAAAAATAAAAGATCGAAAAGAAAGTATTTATCCTGACGATATTTCAAACTTCATATCGGAAACAATAATATTCGCTGTAAAATAAGACCTTTCCCTGTTTATGTCGATCAATCCCGAAAGTAAAACTAAACAAAGAAACTAGAGTAAATCTGTGTTACTCATATGCGATGAATTGAGCGAGATCAAAGACGCCGCAAACACAGTCAATTGATGACGTAGTCATTCCAGTTTCAATATAATCATGTGATTTTTCCACAACCAAATAAGGTTACGTTTTACTATGATTTGTTTACAAAAGTCGCGCGTGCCAAAAAAGCGCGGGAAAATGGGATGAAGCAATGAAAACAAAACGCTATCTACGTACGGTAGTAAATACACCGACGTTAAATGGTTTTAACACATACACGTTGTCTCTTTCTGTTATGCCGCCTCGCGATTACACAAAGAAATTCTTTCACATTTACCGGGTACATTGTAGTTGTACATATTAAACTGACCACGTGTGCTTCCTCGACCATTTCGACAGCTAATCTATCTTTCGAATTAAATAAAAAGTAAGTGTTTACAGTAATGTTTAATCGGCAATTGATTTATGGTAAAAGATGGAGTCAAGTCTTCAGGAGCCACATTCGATTTATTGACCGTCTTTTTTAATAAAATTGTTGCCTTATTCGCCTATGACTTTTGAAGTGGCGATCGCCAGCGCGAGCCCTGTCTGTCATTTATACCGAAGAAACTTTATTTGTAGAGTCAAAGAGTTAGATCTATGTTATTTGCATAATAATGCATCCGTAAGAGCCAACAGTCTAAAATTTTCTTCATCTTTAAGGGCGAGTTGGGTTGCCTTAAGGGCGAGTAGAAATTCAGAGCTACTAGTCCTACAGGACTAGTAGGTTTGAAGAAATTTTTCAACCCCTGAAAACGTAATTCCAATTTACCAACTTCTATTGGGTAAAGGTTGAAAATACTTCGCTATTTATAGCACTGTAACTGGGGCTTAATCAGCTGTTTACATGGCAAATAGTGTGACGTCACTGCTAGTGTGTGACATCACTGCTGATGTCACACACTGAGGTCTGTTTTCTCTAAGATCAAAGGGAACCTTTTTTCTCTTTTCACACCAACAAAATTATAGTAGTGATTGTGCACAATATTGGATATTTCTTTGATGTGATTAACTGGATTTTTTTTCTGATGGGTTAGGTTTGGTCTACAAAGAAGGTATTTGACACATGTACATATTTCCCTCTCATAATTATGCAGATTGCATTTTTAATCAAATAGTTGAACAGATAACCTTTTTATTTCAAAAGTTGTTTTTCTAAACATTTGCCAAACCACAAAATTTTGGACTGGATCTAGTCCAATGAAAGCTCAAATCTTTATATCTTAAAGGGCGACGGTAACAGATGGTCTAATTGCAAAAAATGAATTTTTTTGAAAAAATATACAAAACTTTTGTGTTGACCACCTCGGGATGGTTAATAATATGCGATTCAGACAGAGAATGAGCCGAAATTACAAGACAGATAGCTGAATTTAGGGAGAATCCAAACCTAAATTCAACCCCGTCTCAGATGGGGTTAGAATTATTTTTAAATTGTTGCGCATGCGCATACAGCGCGGACCATGATTCAAACGAGATTCATACTTGAATTTCAATATGACGTCATCATGTACGTTGTGACGTCATTTAAGAAAGTCGCATGTCCTACTGTTTTGACCTACTTTCGACATCGCTTCATTAATTTGGTATCAAATTGCGAAAAAATGAGTCGTTGCTTCAATAGTTTGTCGTAATCATGTAATCAGGTCATATAAAGCTTAAAAAATGTACATTTCGTTTGTATTTGACAATTTTTGGGTCCAAATCTGGGAAATAGTAGCTTTAAGTCTTGTGTTTGGGTAATTTCTGATCACCCGATGCACCCTCTGTTGAAGCGCTTGGTCTTTTACCCTTTCCCAAAGACGAAAATAACGATTAGTCTAGTCCTAATTGAATGAAAAATGCAGATAACATAATTAAAACCCAGAACACAATCAGCCATTTTTAACGAAATTGAAGGGAAAGGAGAACATTATTGCAATGGATATTTTCTTAATTACTCTTTGTTTTCTAAAGCAATGATTGATATTGATATCAGAATCAAGTCTTGTTTGGGAAAGGGTATAAAAAGTGAATTTTGGCATACTAACATGAGCACAATATTTTATTGGCGCTTACTCAGTTACAATTAGTGGCTTGGGCCCAATCAAGTACAACAGAATAATTACATACATGTGCATATCTAAAATATCCATAATCTGAAACATGTATAGAATAAGTTTACAATGTGAATGACAATCTTAGTATCCTTTGGGATATATGTGTATGTTTAAATAAGGACCATAAAGGCATAATGTTTTAAAACATCTAATAAGCGGGTAATGATACACCTACAATAACCCTCAGTGGCGGATCCAGGATTTTTGTGAGGGGGGTTCATTTTTACAAAAAGGGGGGTTCGTTTTTTAAGTATTACACAATTTTGACTGATTTTCTGCATGAAAATGAAATATTCGGGCTACAGAGGGGGGTTCGTTTGAACCCCCCGAACCCCCTCTGGATCCGCCACTGACCCTTAACGAATAGTAATCAGAATCGTTAGGAATCGGATTCGATTAAAAAGAATCGAGTAGGAATCGGAATCGGTTAAATTCTAACGGTGCTCATCCCTAGTTCAAAGCAGGGCTTTTTCCGGGCATTTTGGGAAAGGGCCCCTAGCTCTAAATTGGGAAAATTTTATCGACAAAGTGCCAAATTTGGGAAAAATTAGAACTTGTATAGGTCTATATATAACTAGTAAGACTTTAATTATTTTAAACAACTGAGCTAAAACATCCCAGAATCACAACTCTCACCATCAAGACAAAATCATGTTGAAAATTGAAATCCTGCATCTTTTTTTTATTTTGCTTCATTCTTTCCCAAACAAGACTTGGTTTTGACATCCATGTTTACATAAGCTTGGTAAAACATGGAGAGAGAATGCTGGTCAGTGATAAGCATTTTCTCCTCTGTGTTTTGAGCTATTTCATTCACAAGCTTTACATTTTTTAGTTAAATTTATTTTGTTGTTTGCAACAGCTTTAGAATTAGTTCACTGTAAAAATTTGGTAGTCAGGGAAAGGATTAAATATTTACTGAAACAGAAAGTACTAATGATCCACAGAACTGAAATACACCCCCCCCCCCTCTCCATGTCATCTAACTCTTAGTTAGAAACTATAGAATAATTTTGTTTAAATTTAAAATCAGTTTTCAAGGATATTTAGCTGAAAAAAATATGGATCTTTGATTGTATACAGCTTTAATTTTCCTCCTATCAACTTTGATCAATACTTTGTTTACATCGCGAAAACCCATGACATTAAGTTTTTTATTACTGTATCTGTTTTTCCCAAGAGCATCAAACAGTCTAAACAATAAAACATCAAATAGGTAACAAGATCTGACTGAATTACCGAAGAATTTTTGGATTTCTTTGATATAGAGCCCTAATTAATTTACAATCTACGGCTGCGAAGATACGATCGGCGATCTACCTGAATGACTGCATAACACAATTGGGTATTTTTAAACACGCATATTATGTAATTTATGACATATGGCTACTTCAATTGATAGAATAAAGGGCTGTGGCCAATTAAATATTGGATTCTCAGCTAATAATCGGCATACAGTCCAGATGTGAAACTCATTACTGTTCATGCCAGTACTTTGGATTGGGATTTTTTTTCTGAATTGGGAAAAAATTGGGGCCGTTTTGGTTTGGGAATGGGGCCGAATATCGGCCCCTACGGAATAGGCAAAAAAGCCCTGCAAAGGCTTGGCTCCAACTATTTATCGCTATTCAAACGCCAATTAAGATGAGTGTTAACTCTTACTTATTGCAGGCGCGTATCCAGGCATACTCCCATACTCCCGGGAGTACCTCGAATTTGAAAAATGAAGTAACATATATAACAGTAACCTATGCTCACATGAATGTTGATAAAATATGGAAAAATGTTAAAAGTCTTATGCCTACTTAAAAATGCTCCCTGATGTGGTCTATGATTCTCTTATATTCCAATTTTCGTCGGGGGCTTCGCCCCTCCCCCGAACCCCATAAAGGGGCTCTGCCCCTTCACCCCGCTGGGGGTCTGCGCCCCTAGACCCCCTGCTTCTTTTTAGTAAGGGAGTACTTCAATTTTGGCCCGAGGTACGCCCCTGTATTGTTTAACACGATAAATCGACAATCCATGATTGGCTTCGAGTAAGCACACTAGATGCAACTAACTGTGTAGACCAAATTCCTTTGTGTAATCACGCGGCGGCAAAACAGAGATAATGCGTCGTTAAAACCATTTAATGTCAGTATAATATTTACACCATAGATAGTGTTTTGTTTTCATTGCTTCAGCCCCCTTTTCGGGCGCTGGCAGGCACGCGCAATTGATAGCAAGCGGGGACTTTATGTCCGGGGAGCCATGTCACAGCCTTAGTATTGCATCCCGTCGCATCGCGTTTCCAAAAACTTTAACCTGGTCTATATCCCAGGCGTTATTAGCGATACAGCCTTGATATTTCACACGTGGATACTCAGCATTTTTTCTGGCCAATTGGGAAAGAGATGATCTGTACCCCCACAATTGGGAATTTTTCGCATCATGAATTCTTAAAAATTGGTAATAAACGAGTCACGAAATCTTCAAATTTGGAAAAGATTGATTTGCAAAATCTATGAATAGGGAATCTTACAAACTTTTAAGTGCATCTTATCTATCATTAGGGGCTAAATTATGCACCACAAACCATTGTAAGATCTAGGTTTTAACTGAATATATATATTATATTTTGACTTATGAAATCTATTCTTTTTGAAATTGTGGTACCATGTACAAGAAAATTTTTGTTTCAAAAAGATGTATTGCTCCATTGTAGCGATATGGTTGACTCGTAGGTAAAATCCAAAATAATCAATTTTAAGCTCGCCCGGGATGAAAGTCTCGAAAGAGCTATTGTCATACCCTCGGATGTCGGTGTCAGCGTCCGCAAAAACTTTAACCTGGCCCATATCTCATGCCCTGTTTGAGATATTGATATTTCACCTTGTGACCTGTGGGTACATCTAATCAAAACCTTTCATTTGGGACCATGACCTTGTGATCTTGAGCTTGGAGTTTGACCTACTTATTGAACCCTTTTGAAAATTATAACCTGGCCTTTATCGTATGCCCTATTACAGATACAGGGGCGGAGGTGGTGCAGTAGTAACGCGCTAGACTTGAAACACAGGGGTCGCTGGTTCGATCCCGCTTCTCCAGTCTTACGGATGAGACTTTAAACCGTGGTCCCGACTCCATACGACCTTAGTAGTTGAGTAGGATGTAAAACTCCATTCAATCCAATCCTATTACAGATACAACATTCAGGGGTTTTCCTAGCCTAATTAGGAAATTTTAAAAGCGTAAAAAAATCTTTTCGGGCTAAAAAAAAGTGAGCAAAACACTCATTTTTCAATAATGAATTAGACGTTTTAAATAGATTGGGAAAAATGCAAGAAAATTTGCTTTGGGAACACAGCCGTTTGCTTTGGGAACACCTCCGTTTTCAGGAGGCACAGAAAGCATAGGAAACATTGATATAATACCTGAGGATACCTCTAACCAAGACCTTTCATTTTGGACCATGACCTTGTGACCTTGACCTTGGAGTTTGACCTACTTTTAAAAAACTTTAACCTGGCCTTAATTAACTTTAACAAGGCCTATATCTTATGCCCTATTACACATACAGCCTTGATATTTCACACATGGACACCTCCTATCAACGCCGTTGATATTGACCTTGGGAGTTTGGCCCACTTTTAAAAAACTTTAAACTGGCCTATATCTCATGTCTTTTTATAAGCTGAACATTCTTGATATTTCACACATGGACACCTCCTACCAACACCGTTCACATTTGACCATGACCTTGCAGAGCTTCAGATTGACGGTGCGCCCGCGCCAATCCCGCATATTTTCAAAATATGACGCATGAAGTTATGTAGTGATGCGCCAGCCGGGCGCACGAATTTCAGTAAAAGCATGTCTATGATGAAAAGGTAGATTTCAAGCAATATCGACCCTCGCATAATGCACCCGTAATCTGCTATACATGTATATCAAGCTAATTGACCCGATAAACTTATTTTTAGATTATTATAATGACCTTACTTGATCAACCAATCATATCCAAAATTTCAAACAGTAAACAAGCCGTCGGCCAATCTCTGGCAATCTCTGTAACCTTTACCTTCGATTCGTTAACCTTCACCTTCGACTTGTTACTATTTTTAGTATCTGAATCCGTGACTGTACCCGGCTTTTTGTTTCAAATCGGTAACCAGACAACTCGTGTGAAAACTTCCGGCTGTTTCAACTATCGTTTCGACGATGTCTCAAACAAGTTTAAAACGCTTTTCTCAAACGAAAATCAGAGGAAGATACGGGTAAAATCACATAACATACGGCTGCATTTTTAAATCGAGCGGATAATAAGTCAATAATCGTCGAATTTTCGGCAGAATGATTTGACCTTAAAAATTTTGCAAGCAGACGAATTTGAATACGTGACAATGGTCAGGGCCTAGCTACTCGCTCTTTCGATACTATTTTTTGTTAAACCATAGGGGTTTTTGATTCCAGCAAATTGAATTATATTTATATCCGATTCATTTCAAAATGGACTAGACTAGTAGATCTATATAAAAAATATTGTTAGGGAGTTATTTCAAATCATTAACACACACAAAATTTATAACTAGATCTATAGACGTGAAATATTCTTAATTCTTACAATGTTTATATTATATGCATCCACTCAAATAACAACAATACAGTGATGAATTCACAGCGAATTAGTCATTTACTCTAATAGCAAGTTTGGATATGAACTCTGTGGCCCATTGTTTCGGAAAATGACCCCTCAAAATCCTGTGTGATGGGCCCTGTGACTCACAGGTCTCTGAAACAATCTGAAGCTCTGACCTTGAACCTCATGACCTTGACCTTGGTATTTCTGTTAATATAGAGTCTTGATGCTTCATACATGGATACCTCCAACCAAGACCTTTCATTTGGAACCATGACATTTGACCTTGTGACCTTGGAGTTTGACCTACTTTTATAAGATTTTAACCTGGCCTATATCTCATGCACTAGTATAGACGAAGCCTAGATATTTCACAAATGGATACCTCATGTCATGACCTAGACCTTGAGACCATGATCTTTGACCTTATGACCTTGACCTTTAATATTGGACTCCTTTTTTGCGACAAGCTTTCCTAAAGGCGAGCTATGTTGTCCGCGGACAACTCTTGTTTATCGAAATCACATTATTTTCAATTGCATGTATTTTCAGATTTCTGTTACAGAATTGTGTATAACAATTGAAACTTTGCGATAAGGATTGTAAACAAAAATGGCACAGCTAAATCAGACACGTCTTGGTTTGAGGTTGACAAAACATTGGTCTTCTTTCCACAATATAACATCAAGGTAAGATTAACCCTTTCCCAAACAAGACCTGTTTTTGATGTCCCTAACATGAAATGCTTGGGAAAACATAGAGAAAAAAGAAGAAACTGTTGATAACCTGTTAAAAGAGACATATCAATCAGTTTGCCTCAAGGTGTTTGCTACAATTACTGAGTAGAAAGCAGGCAGTGTAGGCTAGGATCAGACTGCATGTCTGTGTAGGCTGATCTTAGTATATACTGTGTACCAGAGCTCTTGTTGGAATGTGATGTGAACAGCAGGAGAAGGGTTAAACCCAGAGATCATTTTTGGACCAGATTTTTGGGCATTTCTTGAATTTTTTTATCATTAATTTCATTATGACCCCAGACTTACAGATAGGAGGGGGTAATTATTCAAAATATCTTTCAATTTTCATCTAACTTACTATGAATTATATTATTGTAGCTTTTTATAGGAATCTCATGAAGTCTATCATGGTCTCCTTGAAAAGATTCAAATGAGTACACACAACATAGGTTTTCTATTTGAAATACATGTAATGAATGTAAATGTTTTTTATCCCTACTTAATTGCTGCTTTGAACACCTTATCCCTGTGACCCTTTCCCTTATGAGAATTGGGTTTTTGATGTCCCTTGTCGAAGTTGTTGAGGGAAATATTGGAGTGAAAGAAAAAAAAATGCTGATATCCAACATTTTCACTTTTTTATGCCCCCTTTCGAAGAAAAAGGGGGTATATTGTTTTGCAAGTGTCGGTCGGTAGGTCGGTCCGTCGGTCGGTCTGTCCGTAGACCAAATCTTGTCCGGAGCATAACTCGAAAAGTATTAAAGGTAGAATCATGAAACTTTACAGGTGGATAGATCTCATTATGGAGAGGTGCAGTGCACAAGAACTGTAACTCTGCCAATCAAATTTTTGGAGTTATTGCCCTTTGTTGATTTTATAACTTGATTCTTGTCCGGAGCATAACTCAAAAAGTATGTAAGGTAGAATCATGAAACTTTACAGGAGGATAGATCTCATTGTGGAGAGGTGCAGTGCACAAGAACTGTAACTCTGCTGATCAAAATTTTGGAGTTATTGCCCTTTGTTGATTTTATAACTTGATTCTTGTCCAGAGCACAACTCAAAAAGTATGTAAGGTAGAATCATGAAACTTTACAGGTGGATAGATCTCATTGTGGAGAGGTGCAGTGCACAAGAACCGAAACTCTGCTGATCATATTTTTGGAGTTATTTCCCTTTGTTGATTTTAAAGATTTCTTCTTGTCCGGAGCATAACTCAAAAAGTATGTAAGGTAGAATCATGAAACTTTACAGGTGGATAGATCTCATTATGGAGAGGTGCAGTGCACAAGAACTGTAACTCTGCTGATCATATTTTTGGAGTTATTGCCCTTTGTTGATTTTAAAATTTTATTAGCTCACCTGAGCACGAAGTGCTCAAGGTGAGCTATTGTGGTCGCTCACCGTCCGTCGTCCGTCTGTCTGTCCGTCTGTCCGTCCGTTCACAATTTCGTGTTTACACTCTAGCATCTACAAATATAAGCCAATCTTGACCAAACTTGGTCAAAACATGTATGGCCATAAGATCTCGGATGAGTTCGATTATGGGTCAGATCGAACTAGAAAGTCAGGAGTTATCTGCCCTTGAATGCGAAAAATACCTACTTTTGACATTGTTTACACTCTAGCATCTACAATTATTGATCAATCAAGACAAATCTTGGACATAACATTGCAGACCATAAGATCTTGGATGAGTTTGATTTTCAGTCTGATCTGACCAGAAAGACGAGAGTTATGTGCCCTTGAATTCGACAAAATTGCCATTTTCGGCTGTTTTCGACCTTGTTTACACTCTAGAATCTACAATTATTCATCAATGAAGACAAAACTTGGACACACTGTTGGGGACCATAAGATCTTGGATGAGTTTGACTTTCAGTGTGATTTGATCTGAAAGTCGAGAGTTATTTGCCCTTGAATTTGACCATATTGCCATTTTTGGCTGTTTTCGACCTTGTTTACACTCTAGAATCTACATTTATTGACCAATCAAGACAAATCTTGGACACAATGTTGGGGACCATAAGATCTTGGATGAGTGTGGTTTTCAGTCTGATCTGATCAGAAAGTCAAGAGTTATGTGCCCTTGAATTTGACAAAATTGCCGTTTTGGGCTGTTTTCGACCTTGTTTACACTCTAGAATCTACAATTATTAATCAATCAAGACAAAACTTGGACACAATGTTGGGGACTATAAGATCTCGGATGAGTTCCATTTTCAATCTGATCTGACCAGATAGATGAGAGTTATGCGCCCTTGAATTGGGCAAAATTGCCATTTTTGGCTGTTTTCGACCTTGTTTACTCTCTAGAATCTACAATTATTAATCAATCAAGACAAAACTTGGACACAATGTTAGGGACCATAAGATCTCGGATGAGTATGATTTTCAGT
The DNA here is from genome assembly GCA_963680895.1 of Fragum sueziense. Lineage (NCBI taxonomy): Eukaryota > Metazoa > Mollusca > Bivalvia > Cardiida > Cardiidae > Fragum > Fragum sueziense. The sequence goes on from OY804594.1 coordinate 3,268,083, forward strand.
CTGATCTGACCAGTCTGGTGTGATCAGAAAGACGAGAGTTATGTGCCCTTGAATGTGATTAAATTGCCATTTTTAGGTCACCTGACCGAAGGTCATGGTGACCTATTGCGACCGTGTTTCGTCCGTCGTCGTGCGTCGTGCGTTAACTTTTAACATTTTCGACTTCTTCTTGAGAACCATTGGACGGATTACAGCCAAACTTGGCAGGGAGCATCCCCATGGGAAGCCGCTTCAGATTTGTACAAATCATGGAGTTATCTCCCTTTGGGGCCCCATAAGGGGCCAAAAAGGGGTTAAATAGGGTACATCTTAAAAAATCTTCTTCTCATGAACCGGCTGTTGGATTTGATTCACATTTGGTATTTAGAGTCTTTAGGGCAAGGACAACAAAGTTTGTACAAGAGAAAAAAATTCGTCCAGAAATGGCCGTGCTGGGGATGGGGGATGGGAGGGGGGGGTTGCGTTATTAGTTAACTTAACATTTTCGACTTCTTATTAAGAACCATTAGACGGATTTCAACCAAACTTGGCAGGAAGCATCCTAATAGGAAGCCGCTTCAGATTTTGTACAAATCATGGAGTTATTAGCTCACCTGAGCACAAAGTGCTCAAGGTGAGCTATTGTGATCACTTTTTGTCCGTCGTCCGTCTGTCCGTCCGTCCGTCTGTCCGTCTGTCCGTCCACAATTTGGTGTTTACGCTCTAGCATCCACAACTATTAATCAATCTTGATCAAACTTTGTCAAAACAAGTATGGTCATAAGTTCTCGGATGAGTTCGATTATGGGCCAGATTGGACCAGAATGTACGGAGTTATCTGCCCTTGAATGTAAAAAAAAGCTGTTTTTGACTTTGTTTACACTCTAGCATCTACAATTATTGATCAATCAAAACAAAACTTGGAGACAATGTTGGAGACCATAAGATCTCGGATGAGTTCGGTTTTCAGTATGATCTGATCAGAAAGATGAGAGTTATGGTCCCTTGAATTCGACAAAATTGCTATTTTCGGCTGTTTTTGACCTTGTTTACACTCTAGAATCTACAATTATTAATGAATCACGACAAAACTTGGACACAATGTTGGGGACCATAAGATCTTGGATGTGTTCGATTTTTAGTCTGATCTGATCAGAAAGTCCAGAGTTATGTGCCCTTGAATTTGACAAAATTGCCATATTTGGCTGGTTTTGACCTTGTTAACACTTTAGAATCTACAATTATTTATCAATCAAGACAAAACTTAAACATAATGTTGGGGACCATAAGATCTTGGATGAGTTCCATTTTCAGTCTGATCTGATTAGAAAGTCCAGAGTTATGTGCCCTTGAAATTGACAAAATTGTCATTTTCGGCTGTTTTCGACCTTGTTTACACTCTAGAATCTACAATTATATATCAATCAAGACAAAACGTGGACACAATGTTGGGGAACATAGCATCTCAGATGAGTTCGATTTCCTATTTGATCTGATCAGACAGTCAAGAGTTATGTGCCCTTGAATTTGACAAAATTGCCATTTTCGGCTGTTTTCGACCTTGTTTACACTCTAGAATCTACAATTATCAATCAATCAAGACAAAGCTTGGACTTAATTTTAGAGACCATAAGATCTCGGTTCAGTTTGATTTCCAGTCTGATCTGATCACAAAATCGAGAGTTACGTGCCCTTGAATTCGACAAAATTGCTGTTTTTGGCTGTTTTCGACCTTGTTTACACTCTAGAATCTACAATTATTGACCAATCAAGACAAATCTTGGACACATTGTTGGGGACCATGGCCCCGTTTTACTAACGAATGTACAATTATTTTTTGTGTAATTACTTGTAACAACAAACCTGATTGGCCTAATCCGATTTTTCGTGCAGTCAGATGCCTTGTTACACAATTTTCACAAAAACATGATCGTAAGATCGTTAGTAAAACAGGGCCCATAAGATCTTGGATGAGTTGGATTTTCAATTGGATCTGATCAGAAAGTCGAGAGTTATGTGCCCTTGAATTTGATAAAATGCCGTTTTCAGCGGTTTTCGACCTTGTTTATACTCTATATTCTACAATTATTTATCATTTAAGACAAAACTTGGACACAATGTTGGGCACCGTTACATCTCGGATGAGTTTGATTTTCACAATGTTATTGATCATAAGTTTGTTTTCAGTCTTAAAGTCATAAATATCAATTGAATTGAACAAAAATGTTGCTCATATCATTTTGGTTCAGGTGAGCGATATAGGACCATCATGGTCCTCTTGTCTCCCTTTGGGGTCCCATAAAGGGCAAAAAAGGGGGTAAATTGGGTACATCTTAAAAAATCTTCTACTCATGAACCGGCTGTTGCATTGGATACACATTTGGAAGTTAAAGTCTTTAGGGCAAGGACTACAAAGTTTTTACAAGAAAAAAAATCCATTGATAAATGGCCGTGCTGCGGATGGGGGATGGGAGGGGTTCGCGTTATTACTTAACTTTGAACATTTTCTACTTCTTTTTGAGAACCATTGGACAGATTTCTACCAGACTTGGCAGGAAGCATTCCAATGGGAAGCCGCTTCAGATTTTTACAAATCATGGAGTTATCTCCCTTTTGGGCCCCCAAAAGGGGGTAAATAGGGTACATATTAAGAAATGTTCTATTGTTGGATTGAATTCACATTTGGTATTTAAGTCTTTAAATAAGTTTGTACAAGAGAAAAAAAGACTGTCAAGAAATGGTGGTGCTGGGGGGGGGGGGGTGCGCTTTTAGTTAACTTTTAACATTTTCCTTGGCTGTTTCTGCTCATTTGATTCAGGTGACCGATAAGGCCCTCGGGGCCTCTTGTTGGCTGTTGTTGACCTTGTTTACACTGTAGAATCTACAATTATTTAAAAAAAACAAAAAAACAAAACAATGTTGGGCACCATAAGAGCTCGGATGAGTTTGATTTTCACAACGTTATTGACCATAAGTTCATATTTAGTCTTAAAGTCATAAATATCAATTGAATTGAACCTAAGTGTTGCTCATATCATTTTGGTTCAGGTGAGCGATATAGGACCATCATGGTCCTCTTGTTCTTGTCCGTAGCACAACTCAAAAAGTATGTAAGGTAGAATCATGAAACTTTACAGGTGAATAGATCTCATTATGGAGAGGTGCAGTGCACAAGAACCGTAACTCTGGCGATCAAATTTTTGGAGTTATTGCCCTTTGTTGATTTTATAACTTGATTCTTGTCTGGAGCACAACTCTAAAAGTATGTAAGGTAGAATCATGAAACTTTACAGGTGGATAGATTTCATTATGGAGAGGTGCAGTGCACAGGAACCATAACCTTGCCGATGAAATTCTTGGAGTTATTGCCCTTTGTTGAATTTACACTTAATTCTTAAAATTGCCTATATCTCATGTCTTTTTACACATACAGGCTTGGTATCTCACACATAGATACCTCCTATTAACATCGTTCACATTTGACCATGACCTTGGACCTTGTGACCTTGACCTAGGAGTTTGACCTACTTTAAAAAAAATTAAACCGGGCATATATCTCATGACCTATTACACATACAGCCTTGATATTTCACACACGGACACCTCCTACCAAGACCTTTCACAATTGACCATGTCCTTGGACCTTGTGACCTTGACCTTGGAGTTTGACCTACTTTAAAAAAATTAAACCGGGCATATATCTCATGACCTATTACACATACAGCCTTGATATTTCACACATGGACACCTCCTACCAAGACCTTTCACAATTGACCATGACCTTGGACCTTGTGACCTTGACCCTGGAGTTTGACCTCCTTTTTAAAAACTTTGACCTGGCCGATATATCATGTCCTTTTACACATACAGCCTTGATATTTGACACATAGAAACCACCGACCAAGACCTATCACATATGACTATGACCTTGGACCTTGTGACCCTGACCTTAGACTTTGACCTACTTCTATGATACATTAACCTGGCCTATATTTATGTCATTTTACACATACAGACTTGATATTTGACACATGGACACCTATGACCAAGACCTTTCACATTTGACCATGACCTTGGACCTTGTGACCTTGACCTTGGTGTTTGACCTACTTCTACAATACATTAACCTGGCCTATATTTCATGTCATTTTACACATACAGCCTTGATATTTCACACGTGGTCACTTCCAATCAAGACATTTCAATTTTGACCATGACCTTGGAATTTGACCTTGGAGTTTGACCTACTTTTAAAAAACTTAAACTAGGCCTATATCTCGTGTCCTGTTACCTATACAGTCTCGATATCTTATTCACATGGACACCTACTACCAAGACCTTTCACATTTGACCATGACCTTGACCTGTGTGACCTTGACCTTTGATTTTTACATACTTTTAGAAATCTTTAACCTAGCCTTTATCTTATATCTTTTTACACCTACAGCCTTGATATTTCACACATAGACACTAGAGCTGGGACGAGTACTCGAGTACCCGGGTATCGGGTCGGGTAAGACCAGTACCCGGGTACAAAATCATTACCCGGTGCCCGGTTTAATACATTATGTAATGAAAGTAAAGTTTTTTAACAAGTTCATAATAGGTCTATTTATGCCTTTTTGACACTGGGTCAACATTCTCATAGGTCACGAGCCGGAAGTAGACCATCCAAACAGTTTGAAATGGCTACACCCCTGTCTATTTGGGATACTTAAGTGTGTGTGGGTAGGGGGGGGGGGGGGGGGGGGGGGGGGGGGGGGGGGGGGGATCTGGCGCGGAGGCTTGGACGCTTCTGCATAATCATTTTTTCAAGTGCGCCCAGTGGTCTTTCGTATCAAAATTGTGAAAAAACAGACCCCGGCACCCCCCCCCCCCCCCCAAAAAAAAACAACAAAAAACAATTACAATTTGATAAAAAAAGAGACTCTTTCAAATTTAAAGATGTTGCTGAAAACAATTTCGAGTAAATGTAATTTCATTTTTTGGTCTCTCTGTGTAGTAAATGAAGAATGTGCTTGTCACAAGTAATTTCTTCGTTTTCCACAATGTTTTCAAGAGTTTTTTTTTTGCGTCAAAATGAGTGAAAGGGACTCTACAAAACGCACTTGACTTTAACATTAAAATATTCCGGGCTACGCCCTGGAAATGATAGAATGGCCAGACTGGAATAGCTTTTCGTTCTATGAGCAACCCTGTTATTTAGCAAATGTGGTGAACTTGAAATAAACATAATTTAACATTAGGGGACCGGAATCTCATGATTCCTGCTTATTCAAGCTGTAACTACGAGATATTTTAAACATTTCACATATAATGTGTCTGCGAGAGTTTGGCCAGCCTTTTTGTCGCAGAAAAGTACAAAAAACATCTGCATATTTTAAATATTGCATTTAGTCTTCTCTTTGTCTTGTAGAAGACTAAAGAATTACCAAACTTCGCTTTTTGAAGAAGATTTCGACGAAGCGTGGTTGTTTAAAGCCATGTTTAGCAAACACGTGCCAGGATGAAAAAAGATCTATAGATAACTATTGGTGTTTTTGAACCATCGTCGGGTACTCGAGTACCCGCGGGTAATACGACCACGGGTACCCGGGTACAAAATTTTCTACCCGTCCGAGCCTCTAATAGACACCTCCTACCAAGACCTTTCACATTTGACCATGACCTTGAATATTGCAACCTTGACCTTTGAGTTTGACCTACTTTTAAAAAACTTAAACCAGGCATATATCATATCATGTCCTTTTACACCTACAGCCTTGATATTTCATACATGGACACCTCCAACCAAGACCTTTCACATTTGACCATGACCTTGACCTTGGCATTTGGCCTACTTTTAAAAACTTTAACCTGGCCTATATTTTATTTTACTTTTATGTATACAGCCTTGATATTCACACATAGACACCTCCTACCAAGACCTTTCATATTTTACCATGACCTTGGATCTTATTAACTTGACCTTGGACCTTTGACCTACATCAAATGTACGCCCTTGAGGGGGCATATATGTTTTACAAACATCTCTTGTTGCCTTGATATTTTCTGTTTGATATTGTGCGCAAATCAATTCTTTTATTAAGATCTTGACCTTGAGTCCATGACCTTTGACTTAGTGCCTTAGCCTTTGACATTGAACTCCTTTTATTTTTGCGACTAGCTTTCATGTAGTCGAGCTATGTTGTCCACGGACAACTCTTATTTGTTCATTTCTAACAATTTTTACCCATAAATGTAAAATTATTTTCACTTGAAATTGTCGTCCGCAGCATGTTTAAAATTTTACTGTCTGATAATGAGTTAAATGTATTTGACACTATTAATAAGTTAGATCTCTAGATAAGAGGGGGTAGATCTAACTACATGTAATTTTCAAAATGCAAGTTATCTTTCAATGTTCATCAAAGCATATGTTGTGGAGACAATTAAAATGAGTACACACAACATTAGGTATGGAATTGAAATATCAAAGTAAGAATATAATTACCCTATTTTATCTGTTGCTCTGATAGAAATCACATTTTACCAGGTATGACAGCAATGCAACTCCAATAGGGAGCGATTTATCCAATCAATCATGACGTTATTTCAGACAAACAAATAGTATTTTTTATGGTTGTTGTCATAAAATCTCGTAACTACGGCTTGATTCAAGCCGTAGTTACGAGATTTTATAACAACACCGATGGTTTATCAAAACATAACAGTTAACCCATTCTATTTTTAGCACAAAATTTGTTGCCATTAGAAGTTACAGATGTGTGCAGAACAGCTTGAATACAAGTAGAGGATCAACAATTCTAGCCCCCTCCTCAGGTGAGATATTGCACAATTATTTTACTATCACTATTTTAACCCCTTCCTTAACCCTTTCCCAAACAGCAAAATTTTAAGGTGATCCAATTCAAAAAACTGCTACAAATGACAAAATGGATGTTATTAAAGATAGGAATTGTGTAAAATATGGCATAGAAAATATTGAGACAAAAGGAGAAACTGCTGGTTATCAGCAGTTTCTTCTTTTGTTTCAATGTTTTCCCAAGTCGTTTCGATTAGGGACGTCAAAACCAGGTCTTGTTTGGGAAAGGGTTAACCCATAACCACATAGTGAC